>LPNX010931311.1:523699-595784 GCA_001517045.1 Pseudotsuga menziesii | reverse complement strand
GGGGGGGGGGGGGGGGGGGGGGGGGGGGGGGGGGGGGGGGGGGGGGGGGGGGTGTTATAGGGTTGGGGGTGTCTTAGGGAGTTCACGGGGTCTTCACTCAATGAAACCATGTCATGGAGTCTTCATTCATGGGTTATTAAAGAATACCCCTAATTTCACTAGATATTGATAATCACCTACAAAAATCATCTTGTTGATCCCCCCTCCAAATACATATTTCTAATTTAAAAAACCATATTTTTACAATATATTCCCTATTTTTACTAGAAACTATTTGCATACCCCCCAATACCTATAAACCCCCCATACTCTACTCCCCACCCCCCTAATACCTACAATATATGACCTTATTTTCCACAATTAAGAAACCCCCCTTTATGAATGAACGTGATAAGATATCATTGAACAAGGTGAATCCCCTGTGAGGGAGTTAGAGAGGGGGGTGTGGGTGACTTGGGGTTATGGTAGGGGGTAGTAAGGAGTTGGAGAGCGGGTGTGGCTGATTAGGGGTAGGGAGTGTTAAGGAGTTGGAGAAGGGGTGTTAGGGGGTTAGGGAGGTGGTGTTAAGGAGTTGGATAGGGGGTGTTAGGGGGTTTGTGGGTGTTAGGAAGTTGGATAGGGGGTGTTAGGGGGTTTGTGGGTGTTAGGAAGTTGGATAGGGGGTGTTAGGGGTTGGTGAGGGGTGTTAGGGAGTTGGATAGGGGGTGTTAAGAGCATGCTTTGGGAAATAAAAAATGTTTTTCAAAACATGTATGATTTGGCTTCTCTAAAACGTGTACGCATTTTGTTCTCTTTCGTGGCATCCCACTAGGTCGCCTTGAGCTTTCACAATCCTATGTTTAATAAATGCGTACATGTTATTGAATTCTACAACAAAAATTTATTTTGCAAAACATGCATTGTATTAAAAGATCTCAAATCTTTATGCTAGAACCCATCAACCAATATTTATATATTCTTAAAAAGTACTAACTTTAATTTTTAACTTATATTAAAATTCTTAATATATAAATGATCATAATGATTATAAATAGTAACATAAATTTTATAAAATCTTTAAAAACTACTAATATGCATTATCAAGTATTTACGCTCCACACATGATATGATAGATACTTGTACTTTCAAATAACAATGTCATTTTATTACTACAATTGTTATTTGCTTTTCAACTATTTTATATCAAACTTTTTGTTAAAGGTAATCACTATAGTGCTTAATGCACCAGTAATTATTCCCGTGAATCTGATTATACCAAAGTGATTGAAAGTGGAGAGATGTGAAGCGAATAAAACATGTTGTCATTAATCACTTTAAACATAAAGTACGTTCTATCCGTTGATTCTCGGAGAAATAAGATACCCTCTATTCTCTTATATAATTCAAAAGAATGCGCATTCACATGCTATTCTTCAAATCTTGCTCTCTCTCTCTCTCCTCATCTCTTCACTTTCCAATGACATTATTCTCTTAAAAACAATTTGGACGAGGAATTAAACAGTGATGGTACTATTGATTACCACTCAATGAAATCGTTGGAGTTGGGGTGCGTGCCCGCCACAGGATGCGCAGCAGCGATGAAGCCTTTGATAAAGTTTGTTGGACTTTGATCAAATGGACTAGTCTGCTCTGTTCAGGTAACTTGCATTATTTATTTAGTCTTAAGGGTTAGCTCAATTGGTAAGACGCGTGCACACTCTCTAGGTTCGAGCCTCGAGTCCTCTAAGGTTAGGCCTTCTGCTAGGATGGTGGGCAAAAGTATTACTGAGTTTTCCATCTAAAAAACTTGCATTATTTATTTATGTTTTGAAAAGTTTGGATTAAAAAACTTATTTTTAGATTAAACACTGGTTATAAGTTTGTCATCCACCAAATCTCATTTGTATTATGATGAACTTTTCCAAATGAGAAATGCTGTAGAAATCCTACAGCTATTTCAAATATTATTCTAAGTTTTCCAAATGAGAAATGTGGCCAAAATTGTACAGATATAATTTCAAATATTATTGAAGTTTTATTATCTTTCAGGTTTGATCTTATAACTAAATGTAATTTATTACGCCATTGAACATTCAGTCTTCTGGAAATGATATGTGCCTCTGAATGCGCTGTAGGAAGTAACTAAGCACCATGGAGATATGCACTGTAGGAACCACCTATATCTTTCAAGTTGCCTGCATGTCATAATGGCATTCTCGGTGACGCTCAGCCTTCGCAACCATGACGACCGGCGATAGTCCACTTCAGCTAATAAATGAATAAAAGTAAAGTATTAAATAGTACCCTCGTTCACTTTGCATTATTTTGAACGGTCGCTAACACAATGATTCCACTGAAGTCGCTGATTGCTGCAGGAGGCCGTGTTACGTGAATGGCAGTCGCCAGTTTTAGTTCATGCTGAAAGGTACTGGATTTCCATATTTTTTAGGTCATTTTATGACGACATTGATCGACAACTATCTGCATCTAATTTAATTGTTTTAATTAATTACACTGATATTATATTATATTGAGATGTTTTGAGTCAATCAACAAGATTAACTTAAGTTTAAAAAGTGTACATTGAAAATCTATTTAATGGTTGTGATATCTTGTTATGCTTAAATACATCTTAATTAAGATTTAAATAAACTTCAGTTAAGAATTCACTATTTAATTATTAATAAAACTATAATTCACCAAAGTTTTATATTTCATATAGATTTTTTGTTTTTTATTAAATAGTATTTGTTTTATTTTTTTTTCTTTTTTTAATATTTATGTTATACTTTAAATGGATATTTATAAGGATTTGGTAATTAGTTCAATGTTTAGTATTTACTTAATAGTCATCCATCTCTACAAAACTAAGTGACTAATTACACCTATTGATATTAACCTGTCACTTGATATATGATTATGCTTATTTTATTTTGTTATAAAATCAGTTTATTATCTTTTACTATTTTGTTTTAATTAGTTTTATTTTTGAAATAAAAACAGTTTTTCTGTAAAGAAAAACTTCTAAGTTATAGTTTACTGCAATTAAGCAAAGTTGAATTTAATGCAATAAAATGGGAAAACATCCACCACTAAATATTCCAAGAAATGTTATGGGTACATACTTATTATTTATATCACAATATGTTTTAATTTATTTTTAAATTAAAAAATTAGAGTGATTTTTTTTAACATAAACTAAAAAGGTTTTTTATAAAACAAGTTGTGCACAACCATTCACTACAGAGAAGATAGCGGGAATTGCAGTTCAAAATTGCTGCACACAAAACTGATCCAAATAGATGTCCAAAAAACTATACATGGAGAATTTGCAAAACAATAGGGGTAGTGTATACCCTTATAAACTGACTACATAGCAAAAGACAGTAAAACATATTAACATATTTAAAAGAGAACCTATTATGGATTGCCTTTGAGTTTCATGGGTTGAACCACAGACTCCTCCTCCATGGGGTGCGCTGCAGCTGTCGGGGTTTCATTCACCTTGCTTCCCTGATTCATGTTGAACAGACGCTGGAGGTCTTCCTGAATTCTATCATCCTTGCCCATTATCTCCCTGCGATTTCTCTCGTTGTCATCAATCCTTGCATCATGATTGCTAATTTGCAGAGAGGTATAACTCACCACTTCCCCCATGCTCTTGAACTCCTGTGCTATTTCTTTATTACCCATTATACCAATCGCTATCATCTTGTAAAGACGCCTGAGATTCTTCTTTACGTCCATGATGCCAGCATTTTCGTTAGCCTAAGACATTCTGTCGATTCCTGGAGAGAGATCAATACGGGTGAAGTTGCTATGAAAAGCACGGACTGAGCCTGCTAACACGCAAGTCTGATTCTCAGGAGAGAGGCCACTAAGGATGTACCGAAGCACTTTGAGCTCCTGCTGAAGGGAGGCACCCTCCTTGCTTCGACCCTCCTTACAGGCTAAGGTGCCCACTGCACCTTCCTTCCACCCTGAACAGTGACAGCCCAAAATCGTGCTTTTCTTGGCAGTGATAGACCGAGCTTCGAACGAGAGACTGGATCCAGAATCAAAATGTTCGAAAACCACAACAAAGAGCCTGTAAGGGTGCTACAGGAGTAAGAGGAGAAGGCTGCGAGGGCAAGCCTTTCCTTCACGAAAGTCCTAGTGAGAGGGAGAGCTTCCCATGGAATTTCCTGCAGCCACCCTTCACCAACACCTGCAATTACATCCAAGAGAATGCGCTCCGGAGGAATATCATGATAGACAGAGCCAAGAGAGGGAGAGAAATGAGCTTGCAGGCTGCTTCGAGGAGAAGACATAACGAGATGGTCGAAAAGAGTTGGAACGTGTGAGGAGGAAGGGAAATTAACCCGGGGGTGGTGAGCCATAAATCCAACGTTACCCGAGAGAGGATGCAGACAGAGAAAGATCCACGTGGCGGGAGTAAGAGCTATGGCAGGACAACGCATTGAATGAGGAGACCCTTCGGGATGGAGCACGCGGTGGGAGCCAACTGTGGGAGGATGGCACGAGGCAGTGAGAGGAAGGGTGAGGGGAGGGATAAGGGAGGGGGGTAAGAAGATAATAAGGGAAAGGAGTAAGGTGGAGATGGAGGGATAAGGGGAGGGGGAGAAGGAAGGAAAAGGGGTGGAGGAATAAGGTGAAATATGGGGAAGATCCATAATAACGCCTTTAAGGATAAAATGAGCCACTTCCATGGGTGAAGAGGGGAGGGACCTCTTGCCTTGTGAGAGGAATGAGTAATCCTGACAAACCATTACGGGATGAATTTGATATTAGGGGCGTTTTCGTTAAGACTGTAATGACCTTGAGATAAGGAGGCCCCCATGTTTTCCAAGGTGTCCGTTGCAGAGTTAGTGTGGCGAAGAATGTGGTATAGCTCATAGGATTTAGTCATGAGAGGCTTTGCTTTGTCATACAAACGATGACAATTAATTGAACCGGAGGAGTAACCATTAATCAGCTTGAAAATAACATGTCGAGAGTCTCCAAAGATCATTACCTTGTGGAGGTCTTCACTGACTAAGGATTGTAGTCCCTGTAGGAGTGCCAGCCACTCGGCCTCGTTGTTGGTCCTATGTCCAAGGCCCCAAGCGAAGGATTGTTCAACATGTCGTTTGGGATCCAAGATGATCCCTGCACCTGCCATCCCTAAAAAATTAGAGTGACTTTTATAAAACCGTTAGAGTTGAGTGTTGATTTAGAATTACAGGCAGTTGAATTTAACGCAAAGGTAGAATGGAGAATTTCCTTTTGCGTTTTTTCCTTCATTTCCAATATAGAAAATGACTTGGTTATATATTTATTTATATTAAAATATGTTTTGATTTTATGAGTAAAAAATGTAAAAAATTAAAAAACTGTTTTTTTAGAAAATAAAGAAAACGACTTGGTTATATATATATATTTATATTAAAATATGTTTTTGATTTTATTTGAGTAAAAAATGTTAAAAATTGAAAAATCGTATTTTAGAATTAGATAAATTTATATTGATTATTTTTATTATTTTATTGATTATTTAATTTATTAATGTTATATGTATTATATATTATTTTGGATGTATTTAAATCAATTATATAATGATGATAATGGTTAACGTTCAACTAGACCAAACTTTGGTGTATAGAACTTAAAGAAAACAAATTATTTAGTTTGTTTTAAAATTGTATTCCTATGCTCAAAGAGCTTGGAGAGAAGTGTCCCGAGCTCACTATAATTTGGACATGTTAAAAGGCTATGAAGGTCGGTATTGCAACAAAGATTATGAAACTAAGATCTAATGTGGGTGTATGCAGGGCACTCTAAGATGAAGTGATTTTCATCCTCAATGTTCATATTCTCACAGAGATGGCAGATCCTTTCCATCCAGGGTGTTTTAGGAACTGCCCAATGACTTGTTTCACTATGGAGCTCATGATAGTTCGTTCTTATCTTGGCTATATTAATTTTTTTCTTTGAACTAGTTAAAACAGAGAGATACTTTTGATCTTCTAGAGTAGGGTTGATGACCTCCTTATAATATCTTAATTTTCTTTTAGCCTCTAAATATTTCTCACACCACATTTTCTCTTTAAACTTAGAAGTAACAATATTTTTAATGTTATTAGTATTTTACAATGCAACATTTTCATCAATCTCCCAATGGTTTAACTAGGCCCTGGTATCTTTATACCAACATCGCTTGAGCCTTAGTTGGGTTTGGATGGAATTTAAAGCTAGCTTAGGAAGTCTATGGTCTCCCATGTTATTGATTTTGTGCTTGTACTACAGGATCCTAGTCATAGCTTGGCTCTCGATAGGGGAAATACCTACTTCTATAAGGAGAATATGACAGGGTGTATTGCTTTAAATTTTGAGGTTATACACTTTAAAACACCTCTGAATTTGCTCAATCTTTCTCCAGGATTCTCTAGAGATGCTGCAACCCAAACCTCACATCCATACAAGATAACAGGAGTGACTAAAGTTTCAAAGAGGAGATTCTTTTTATCCCACATCACAAGGTTTGCTGCTTTACAGTTATTTTCAAGACCAAAATAAGCTTTCCACCCTCCATTAATCCTTTTCGCAATGCTATAGTTCCAGTTGAGCTTGTGATGAATATCAATTCCTAAGTATTTGTAAGAAGACACTTCCTCCAAGTTGTTATTGTCATACACAAAATTAGCGTAAGTGTCCTTCTTGGATTTGATAATCAAAACTTTTTTTTTTGTGAGTGTTAACAGTCATACCCATGGTAGAGAAAAAATCCTTAAGAAGTCTTGGTTACTTATCAAGATCAGATGGACACCTTGCCAGAAGAACAATATCGTCAACATAGAGAAAAGAAAGATGATGACTATACCTACTAAGATCGTGCCAGCGCAACCTGCTTCCTCTAAACAACCTTCTAACTTATCGATGTAAATGCCAAATAGGGTAGGGGAGAGGGGGAAACCTTGTTTAACTCCGATAGTACACTTAATATCTTTCGACCACCCCTCGTTGCTCTTAAACTTGGAAATGACATTCTCGTATAACCTTATTGCGGCAACTCTCAACTCGAAAGGAACCTTTAGCTCTTCTAATATATTCCATAGGTTATTTCTAGGTGTGTAACACCCCGGTTTTGACCCCGTTTACATTAAAAATGTATATGATGTATATATTGTAATTAATCATCGTGAGGAGTTAAAGGAAAAAGGCCCACCATTGATTTAGTGTTTTATGTTTAGGCGATTAAAATCGACTTCGATGGTATTTCATGCTAGCTAAGCACATTATAATTTTGGACATAATGTAAATATGCAATTTAATTAAAATACCCACAAACAGCTATGTCAATGCAACATTAAAGAGGTGGGGGCACGATTTCCTAAGGATAAGGGAGGTAATATTAACACCTTGAGCCAATGGGGAAAATCCAAATGTCAATAAAAGAACCCATAAAGTTGGAAACTATCTTCTTGTCTTATTCACCCAGTCACTTAATTCTCCAAGGAGTTAGTTGGGGAAATTATTGCCTTGGGGATTGGGAGGTATGGGCATCCGTAGAATTGGACGGAAGCCATCATTTTTGGGCAGGGTCGTAAACCTTTGACTGCACACATTCCCAATTAGAGATTTCTCACCCATTATCCATCACGTGGAAGGAGGCAGTTGCATTCCTCACTTAGGAAGATGATTTTTTCTCACGTAGGTGTTCCATTCTCTAGTCCTCCATTTCCATGTTTCCATGCACGTTTTTGCAGTTTGCTTCATTTTTCCCATGGATGGGAAGTGGTTTTGTTAATGGTCAGTGGCTGGGATCTCTCCTAGGTGATTTTTGTTGTTTCCTCCTTCACCCGGTTGGGAATTTCATTTTTTGGTGTGGCACAATCAATGGGAGCATAGATCCACCAACTGGGGAACTGAAGGGGTCATTTTTGCCCACGTGAAGCCTACAGACATTTATGAAATCGAATTTCTATCAGACGGTGTTTTTCCCCATTTGCCATTTCCATTTTTGGCTCCTAGGACGCTTTTCCTCAACACATCATTTGTATTTTGTTGTGTGTGCATCCTTTATTTTTTTTGAACAGTTGGTTTGGAGTGGAATTGGGGAAGAATTAGCTTGATAAACCTAGTGGGGAAAGGAACCTCATAGAAAGATCAAGGGGAGATGGTTTTTCTTCTTTGCACACCCTGAAGAGCACTGGAATTGAAGGCATAGCCCGAGGGACTATGGAGCAGAGAAGGGGATACTTCCTTGTGTTGGGTGTGTAGGTGTTGGGAAATCCAAGCCAGATCTTGTGTAGGTGTCCATAGCTCTGTGGTTGAGCTCACCAGCTTAGAAATTCAACCTTCCACCTCCTTAGCAGCCTGATAAACCCAAATGTAGTTTTGGCTTGGCTAAATTTTGATATATCTTTGGCTATGTGTGAACCTGCCAGTGTTCCCTTATTCCTTGTGGGAATCATGCCCAACTTGGGGGTGGCAGCGGTTCTAAGAGATTGATGAGCACACTAGCCTATGGTTGGGTGGAACGTTGCAACGACATAGCTGGTTGCGGGACAAGCTCCTTCTCAAGATAAGTATATCTTGTGTTTATTCTCTGCAGTTGTATTTGCTTAATGAAATATGATGAACATGTTGAATGTATTGCATGAGATGTATTTGCTTCCGCTGTATATTGCATTATGCATCTATAAATGTTTTATGTTCAATGCATTTTTATTATGCTAGTATGTTCATGGGGCTAGTTTCCCAGCATAAATGATAGCAGCAAACGTAGGTCACGTCCTCTCTGAGGGGAGGGGACGTGACAAGGTACCGTATCGAAATCCTTTCTAAAGTCCACAAAGAAAAAAAAGAGAATGGATTTATCATTACGACATTCCTACACAACGATCCTAAGTGTAACGAGGTGGTCCGTTGTTGAGCACTGCCTTCTAAGACCTGCTTGGCCTTTAGCCCGCCTAGCTTCACTTTCAAGCCATATGCTGATTTTCTTTTACAAAATAATACCATATAACTTGGCTAAGAGAGGGATAACCATAATTGTATGATAATTAGAGGGGTTTAGTTGTATCCCCACTTTTAAAAATAGGGATAATGAGGCTATGAGTCCATGGTTTAGGGAACCCTTGCTCGATCGCTTGATTGAATAGCTTGTGGATGTGAGGGATGATGACAAGACCTCCAATTTTTAATATTTATGCATGGTAAGCTTCAATGTCCTTAGCTTTTCCATTTTCAAGGCGCTTAACCCAAAAATTTGTGTCTTCTAATGAGAAAACTTCTTACATTTTGAGCAGGGTTTCAAAGTTATCTTTGACATTTGGGGATTCATAAATCTTTTTAAGATAGGAATTCCAGTTGTGCAAAGAAATTCTATTATTATCTTTAGTTTTTCTAGTAAGAATCTGCCTCCAGAATTTCTTAGGAGCCACCTTAGAAAGGTGTAAGAGATTTTCTTGTCTTTTATGAATATATTGCATTTTTCCCTTTTAGTTAGGGCATTGTATATTTTTATCTTGTCAATTTTAAGAGACTCGTCAAGAGCTTCCTTAATTTCTCTCCTCGCACTTTTACAATCTTTATCATACCAAGGGTTGGTTTATTTATTTATTTTAATACTTGAAACTTCAATTGAGAATTTGTTAATAGAATATGAGAGGGTTGTAGTAAAATTATGATAGAGGTCTTCTATGTTGTCTATACTTGATAAATGAAGCAAATTAATTTTTAATTCATTTAGAAAAATATTGTTTTTATTTCTATCAAAGATAAGTGTGTTTGGCTATGAAGATTATCTTCTATGGGATCTCTATGCATGGAAAAATTGAGAGTTACAATTAAAGGTCTATGATCTCAGTGAGGCTCGTGGTCGTTTAAGATGTCAAAAAATATTATTTCATTGTATAAATAGATATCACAAATAACATAGTCTACCACAGTCATCTAGCTAGAATTGGGCCACTTCTTTAGACCTTTGCAAATTATGAGATCTTGAGTACTACAGAGATTGACTAGCTCAGACCCAAACAAAATTTCCCCTAGATCTTCATAGCTTCTTCTGTACCTGCCGAATAGAGTAAGGTTTTGTCTAATAAATGATTGCTTAAAAGAATAGCTTGATTGCTATATCAAAATATGTTTTATCTATTTTAAAATTAAAAATTAAAATATAATTGGAGTGACTTTTATAAAACCCTTAGACTTCACGTTTGATTTATAATTACATGCACTTGAATTTAACGCAATGAAATCTCATTGAGCATTTTCCTTCATTTCCGATATAGAAAATGATGTGGTTATATATTTATTTATATTAATATATGTTTTTTATTTTATTTGATTAAAAATGTTAAAAATTAAAAAAATGTAATTTAGAATTAAAATAAATTTATATTATTTTATTTTTAAATTTTGTTTTTATTTTTTATTTCATTTATTAACTTTAAATATATTATACATTATTTTGGATGCATCTAATTAAATTAAATATAATGCATAAAGAACAAAGAAAAGTACAAGATTTTACCATTATTATTGTTACTTTAGTTTAATTTAATAAAATATTATTTTGAGTTAATATATAGAAAAATTGATTAATTTTATATGAATTTATTTATTTAATATAAAATGAAAAAAATAATATAAATCTATCTAATAGTTATATTATATTTAAAACATTTAATATATTTAATCACAATTTTAATTATAAAATAATATAATATTTTATATTAATTATTAGTCAAGTAGACTCATAAACAACAATTAACGTCATGATCTCATCCCCCTAACTAAATATAGCTTTTGTTGACATGTCATTATTTTAAGTAGAAAACATGATGATCCATTGTCTTGGGAATGATATTTGGACGCTCGTTTCGTTGCTTCGTTAGAGATAAATAATAGACACGCTTGTATGGCTATATATATATTTTTAAATCTATATTTAAAATGTGCATACCAAGCTCTATAAGTGTATGAAGTTTTAAATGTGTGCTTGAAAATAGAGATAATTAGAACATGGAAACTCTATAAAACTTCCATCACATTAGAATATGGGTTTTATTTAGGATCCTTGTTTTACAAGGAATTATTTAATATTTAATAATAGAATATATTTTCCTATTCTACGCATGGTCTTGTTAAAGCCATCTTTTTTTTGTGTGTGTAAAACGGTCTAATGGCACTCAAAATATTACTTGGGGTCAACGACTTCATAGAGAGGACATGTGTCACACTTAGAGGTATTTTTCACAATGCTTGAGGCCTAGAAGGTTCATTTTCCCATGAGGCATATGTTTTCCTTTTCGGTCTTGGTCATTGCGTAACCTTGGATAGAACTCTAGTCGCATTCCTAGAGCATAGCTAACTTGATAATGGCACGCATAAAATCCTTGCAGGTGATTATTGACAGACATAGTTTAGATGTGGAGGTTCGAGCACTTATCCAAGGTACATAAGCATGTGAAACAATGTTTAGGGATAGATGATCTTATTTTCTTTTGTTGACTATGGTCATAGAATTGACACCCATCCATGACGACCAAGACCTAAGAATGATACCCATAGTCAACTCATATGTTAAGGACTCCCTAGGGAGGACTTATGTCATGGGCTCTAGTTGTTGTTCATGACACTCAAGATCAAGAGAGTTCAATAGGGATTAAGGCTATTATCTTCCTTCTAACTATGTGTATGCATCAATACATATTTCCAATAAACAAAACCTACTCATGGTGCAAGTATTCCACTCAGAGGCCACATACCTTCTTACAAAGTTCATGTGTGTTGGTTTGATTACTCATTCAAGGCTCTTTGTGTTAGTAGATGAAACTAATACCTATATCTCCAATATTGTTCCTATAGAGCCCTTGACTAGGCCTACATAATGCTCGTATACACTAGGTGCATGTGAAGGGGGGAATACCTTCCTCCAAGTGTATGTGGGCACAAAAAATTCTAGATCCTTATATTGATTTTGATTCCTTCTGGAACCATCATATGCATTGTATAAAAGGAGAGTGACCCCCCAACACTGTAACACAAGGGGTAGAAAGCATTGTAAGTTTTTTGTCAAGGACAAATAAAAGATCAAATCTTCAATTGCCCCATGGTTTTACTTGTGTATAACATGGTTTCCTCATAAATCTCATGTTCTACTATTATTGTTGTTTTCTTATCAAATCCCAAAAAACTCGCAAGTATAGGGTTTTATTTGAGTGAGATCTACAACAATGATAGGAGGTTTATCCAATTTCAAGATTGAGAAGTACGATGGAAAATATTTCTCCTTGTGGAAGATGAAGGTGAAGGATTTGTTGGTTCAAAATGACCAAGGGGTTGTGAAAAAAGAGAGCGGCATGACAGATGAGGACTAGATAAATCTAGATAAATGTGGTTTCTACAATTTGTATTTTCCTAGCATATTATGTCTTGTTCAATGTTGTTGAAGAAATTACCGTAAAATCACTTTCAGAAAAACATGGGAGGTATTATGAGACTAAAATGAAAACAAATAAGGTTTTCCTGAAAAACAACTTTTTATTTGAGGATGAAGGAGGGTTCAACTATGGAAGATCATCTGAATGATTTTAATACCCTGATAAAAAAACTACTCTCAATTGGTGTAAAGGTGAAGGATGAGTACAAAGCAACCATTTTACTATGTTCCCTCTCAAATACCTAGGATCATATGATGGTGACCATCAACAACCCATCATCAAGAGCTCTGAAATTTGTTGTGTGGTAATTTCTTTACTAGGAGAAGAGTTGAGGAAAAAAATAATCTCTATCCCTCTACTAGCTATGAAGTCCTATCTATGAGAGGGTGATCTAGTAAAAGCTATAAACAAGGGAGATCGTTGTCCATATCCAAGTCTATAGGATGCAAGAAAGGGAAGTGATAGAATTGTGGGAAACCTGATAACTTGAGGAAGTCCTGTTAGTTTCTAAAGAATGAGAATATGGATGAAAATCTAGGTCAACCATCAGTTGAACCTAGTACAACAAATTTAGAAGAGATGGAAACAAATGATGCTTTCTATCTTAGTAATTTCATATCTCTATTATATTCTAGGGATTTGGAATCATGTGCATCTTTCCACATGCCTCCGCATAAACATTGGGTTTTCGCCATCCCTATAGTGGTGGAATGGTATACTGGGGTTATGATCATCCTTTGGAAATTGTGGGAAGAGGGGAGATTAAGATCAAGCCAGATGATGGAGTATAAATGAATCTATGTGATTTATATTGAGATGTTTTGAGTCAATCAAGAAGATTAACTTAAGTGTAAAAAGTGTACATTGAAAATCTATTTAATGGTTGTGATATCTTGTTATGCTTAAATACATCTTAATTAATATTTAAATAAACTTCAGTTAAGAATTCTCTATTTAATTATTAATAAAACTATAATTCATCAAAGTTTTATATTTCATATAGATTTTTTGTTTTTTATTAAATAGTATTTTTTTTTTTTTTTTAATATTTATGTTATACTTTAAATGGATATTTATAAGGATTTGGTAATTAGTTCAATGTTTAGTATTTACTTAATAGTCATCCATCTCTACAAAACTAAGTGGCTAATTACACCTATTGATATTAACCTATGACTTGATATATGATTATGCTTATTTTATTTTGTTATAAAATCAGTTCATTATCTTTTACTATTTTGTTTTCATTAGTTTTATTTTTGAAATAAAAACAGTTTTTCTGTAAAGAAAAACTTCTAAGTTATAGTTTACTGCAATTGAGCAAAGTTGAATTCAATGCAAGTAAAATGGGAAAACCTCCACCACTGAATATTCCAAGAAATGTTATGGGTACATACTTATTATTTATATCAAAATATGTTTTAATTTATTTTTAAATTAAAAAATTAGAGTGACTTTTTTTTAACATAAACTAAAAAGGTTTTTTATAAAACAAGTTGTGCACAACCATTCGCTACAGAGAAAATAGCGGGAACAGAAAGATCTTGCAGTTCAAAATTGCTGCACACAAAACTGATCCAAATAGATGTCCAAAAAACTACACATGGAGAATTTGCAAAACAACAGGGGTAGTGTATACCCTTATAAACTGACTACATAGAAAAAGACAGTAAAACATATTAACATATTTAAAAGAGAACCTATTATGGATTGCCTTTGAGTTTCATGGCCTGAACCACAGACTCCTCCTCCATGGGGTGCGCTGCAGCTGCGGGGGTTTCATTCACCTTGCTTCCCTGATTCATGTTGAACAGACGCTGGAGGTCTTCCTGAATTCTATCAACCTTGCCCATTATCTCCCTGCGATTGCTCTCGTTGTCATCGATCCTTGCATCATGATTGCTAATTTGCAGAGAGGTATAACTCACCACTTCCCCCATGCTCTTGAACTCCTGTGCTATTTCCTTATTATCCATTATACCAATCGCTATCATCTCGTAAAGACGCTTGAGATTCTTCTTTACGTCCATGATGCTAGCATTTTCGTTAGCCTGAGACATTCTGTCAATTCCTGGAGAGAGATCAATACGGGCGAAGTTGCTATGCAAAGCACGGACTGAGCCTGCTAACACGCAAGTCTGATTCTCAGCAGAGAGGCCACTAAGGATGTACCGAAGCACTTTGAGCTCCTGCTGAAGGGAGGAACCCTCCTTGCTTCGACCCTCCTTACAGGCTAAGGTTCCCACTACACCTTCCTTCCACCCTGAACAGTGACAGCCCAAAATCGTGCTTTTCTCGGCAGTGATAGACTGAGCTTCGAATGGGAGACTGGATCCAGAATCAATGTTCGAAAACCACAACAAAGAGCCTGTAAGGGTGCTACAGGAGCAAGAGGAGAAGGCTGCAAGGGCAAGCCTTTTCTTCACGAAAGTCCTAGTGAGAGGGAGAGCTTCCCATGGAATTTCCTACAGCCACCCTTCACCAACACCTGCAATTACATCCAAGAGAATGCGCTCCGGAGGAATCTCATGATAGACAGAGCCAAGAGAGGGAGAGAAATGAACTTGCAGGCTGCTTCTAGGAGAAGACATATTGAGATGGTCAAAAAGACTTGCAGCGTGTGAGGAGGAAGGGAAATTAACCCGGGGGTGGTGAGCCATAAATCCAACGTTACCCGAGAGAGGATGCAGACAGAGAAAGATCCACGTGGTGGGGGTAAGAGCTATGGCAGGACAACACATTGAATGAGGAGACCCTTCGAGATGGAGCACGGGGTGGGAGCCAACTGTGGGAGGATGGCATGAGGCAGTGAGAGGAAGGGTGAGGGGAGGGATAAGGGAGGGGGGTAAGAAGATAATAAGGGAAAGGAGTAAGGTGGATATGGAGGGATAAGGGGAGGGGGAGAAGGAAGGAAAAGGGGTGGAGGGATAAGGTGAAAGATGGGGAAGATCCATAATAACACCTTTAGGGATAAAATGAGCCACTTCCATGGGTGAAGAGGGGGGGGACCTCTTTCCTTGTGAGAGGAATGAGTAATCCTAACAAACCATTAGGGGATGAATTTGATATTAGGGGAGTTTCCGTTAAGACTGTAATGACCTTGAGATAAGGAGGACCCCATGTTTGCCAAGGTGTCTGTTGCAGAGTTATTGTGGCGAAGAATGTGGTATAGCTCATAGGATTTAGTCATGAGAGGCTTTGCTTTGTCATACAAACGATGACAATTAATTGAACCGGAGGAGTAACCATTAATCAGCTTGAAAATAACATGCCGAGAGTCTCCAAAGATCATTACCTTGTGGAGGTCTTTACTGACTAAGGATTGTAGTCCCTGTAGGAGTGCCAGCCACTCGGCCTCGTTGTTGGTCCTATGTCCAAGGCCCCAAGCGAAGGATTGTTCAACATGTCCTTTGGGATCCAAGAGGATCCGTGCACCTGCCACCCCTAAAAAATTAGAGTGACTTTTATAAAAGCGTTAGAGTTGAGTTTTGATTTAGAATTATAGGCAGTTGAATTTAACGCAAAGGTAGAATGGAGAATTTCCTTTTGCGTTTTTTCCTTCATTTCCAATATAGAAAATGACTTGGTTATATATATATTTATATTAAAATATGTTTTTGATCTTATTTGAGTAAAAAATGTTAAAAATTGAAAAATCGTATTTTAGAATTAGATAAATTTATATTGATTATTTATATTATTTTATTTATTATTTTATTTATTAATGTTATATGTATTATATATTATTTTGGATGTATTTAAATCAATTATATAATGATGATGATGGTTAACGTTCAACGAGACCAAACTTTGGTCTATAGAACTTAAAGAAAACAAATTATTTAGTTTGTTTTAAAATTGTATTCCTATGCTCAAAGAGCTTGGAGAGAAGTGTCCCGAGCTCACTATAATTTGGACATGTTAAAAGGCTATGAAGGTCGGTATTGCAACAAAGATTATGAAACTACAATCTAATGTGGGTGTATGCAGGGCACTCTAAGATGAAGTGATTTTCATCCTCAATGTTCATATTCTCACAGAGATGGCAGATCCTTTCCATCCAGGGTGTTTTAGGAACTGCCCAACGACCTGTTTCACTATGGAGCTCATGATAGTTCGTTCTTATCTTGGCTATATTAATTTGTTTCTTTGAACTAGTTAAAACAGAGAGATACTTTTGATCTTCTAGAGTAGGGTTGATGACCTCCTTATAATATCTTAATTTTCTTTTAGCCTCTAAATCTTTCTCATACCACATTTTCTCTTTAAACTTAGAAGTAACAATATTTTTAATGTTATTAGTATTTTACAATGGAACATTTTCATCAATCTCCCAATGGTTTAACTAGGCCCTGGTATCTTTATATCGACCTCGCTTGAGCCTTAGGTGGGTTTGGATGGAATTTAAAGCTAGCTTAGGAAGTCTATGGTCTCCCATGTTATTGATTTTGTGCTTGTACTACAATATCCTAGTCATAGCTAGGCTATCGATAGGGGAAATACCTGCTTCTATAAGGAGAATATGACAGGGTGTATTACTTTAAATTTTGAGGTTATACGCTATAAAACACTTCTAAATTTGCTCAATCTTTCTCCAGGATTCTCTAGAGATGCTGCAACCCCAAACCTCACATCCATACAAGATAACATGAGTGACTAAAGTTTCAAAGAGGAGCTTCTTTTTATCCCACATCACAAGGTTTGCTGCTTTATAGTTATTTTCAAGACCAAAATAAGCTTTCCACCCTCCATTAATCCTTTTCGCAATGCTATAGGTCCAGTTGAGCTTGTGATGAATATCAATTCCTAAGTATTTGTAAGAAGACACTTCCTCCAAGTTGTTATCGTCATACACAAAATTAGCTTAAGTGTCCTTCTTGGATTTGATAATCAAAACCTTTTTTTTTTGTGAGTGTTAACAGTCATACCCATGGTAGAGAAAAAATCCTTAAGAAGTCTTGGTTACTTATCAAGATTAGATGGACACCTTGCTAGAAGAACAATATCTTCAGCATAGAGAAAAGAAAGATGATGACTATACCAACTAAGATCGTGCCAGCGCAACCTGCTTCCTCTAAACAACCTTCTAACTTATCGATGTAAATGCCAAATAGGGTAGGGGAGAGGGGGAAACCTTGTTTAACCCCGATAGTAGACTTAATATCTTTCGACCACCCCTCGTTGCTCTTAAACTTGGAAATGACATTCTCGTATAACCTTATTGCGGCAACTCTCAGCTCGAAAGGAACCTTTAGCTCTTCTAATATATTCCATAGGTTATTTCTAGGTGTGTAACACCCCGGTTTTGACCCAGTTTACATTAAAAATGTATATGATGTATATATTGTAATTAATCATTGTGAGGAGCTAAAGGAAAAATCCCCACCATCGATTTAGTGTTTTATGTTTAGGTGCTTAAAATCTATGTCGATGGTATTTTGTGCTAGCTAGGCACATTATAATTTTGGACATAATGTAAATATGCAATTTAATTAAAATACCCACAAATAGCTATGTCAATGCAACATTAAAGAGGTGGGGGCACGATTTCCTAAGGATAAGAGGGGTAATATTCACACCTTGAGCCAATGGGGAAAATCCAAATGTCAATAAAAGATCCCATAAAGTTGGCAACTATCTTCTTGTCTTATTCACCCAGTCACTTAATTCTCCAAGGAGTTAGTTGGGGAAATTATTGCCTTGGGGATTGGGAGGTATGGGCATCCGTAGAATTGGACGAAAGCCGTCATTTTTGGGCAGGGTCGTAAACCTTTGACTGCACACATTCCTAATTAGAGATTTCTCACCCATTATCCATCACGTGGAAGGAGGCAGTTGCATTCCTCACTTAGGAAGATGATTTTTTCTCACGTAGGTGTTCCATTCTCTAGTCCTCCATTTCCATGTTTCCATGCACATTTTTGGAGTTTGCTTCATTTTTCCCATGGATGGGAAGTGGTTTCATTAATGGTAAGTGGCTGGGATCTCTCCTGGGTGATTTTTGTTGTTTCCTCCTTCACCTAGTTGGGAATTTCATTTTTTGGTGTGGCACAATCAATGGGAGCATAGATCCACCAATTGGGGAACTGAAGGGTTCGTTTTTTCCCACGTGAAGCCTACAAACATTTATGAAATTGAATTTCTATCAGACAATGTTTTTCCCCATTTTCCATTTCCGTTTTTGGCTCCTAGGACGCTTTTCCTCAACACATCATTTGTATTTTGCTGTGTGTGCATCCTTTATTTTTTTTGAACAGTTGGTTTGGAGTGGAATTGGGGAAGAATTAGCTTGATAAACCTAGTGGGGAAAGGAACCTCATAGAAAGATCAAGGGGAGATGGTTTTTCTTCTTTGCACACCCTGAAGAGCACTGGAATTGAAGGCATAGCCCGAGAGACTATGGAGTAGAGAAGGGGATACTTCCTTGTGTTGGGTGTGTAGGTGTTGGGAAATCCAAGCCAGATCTTGTGTAGGTGTCCATAGCTCTATGGTTGAGCTCACTTGCTTAGAAATTCAACCTTCCACCTCCTTAGCAGCCTGATAAACCCAAATGTAGTTTTGGCTTGGCTGAATTTTGATATATCTTTGGCTATGTGTGAGCCTGCCAGTGTTCCCTTATTCCTTGTGGGAATCATGCCCAACTTGGGGGTGGCAGTGGTTCTAAGAGATTGATGAGCACACTAGCCTATGGTTGGGTGGAACGTTGCAGCGACATAGTTGGTTGCGGGACAAGCTCCTTCTCAAGATAAGTATATCTTGTGTTTATTCTCTGCAGTTGTATTTACTTAATGAAATATGATGAACATGTTGAATGTATTGCATGAGATGTATTGGCTTCCGTTGTAGATTGCATTATGCATCTATAAATGTTTTATGTTCAATGCATTTTTATTATGCTAGTATGTTCATGGGGCTAGTTTCCCAGCATAAATGATAGCAGCAAACGTAGGTCACGTCCTCTTTGAGGGGAGGGGACGTGACAAGGTACCGTATCGAAATCCTTTCTAAAGTCCACAAAGAAAAAAAAGAGAATGGATTTATCATTCCTACACAACGAGGTGGTCCGTTGTTGAGCGCTACCTTCTAAGACCTGCTTGGCCTTTAGCCCGCCTAGCTTCACTTTCAAGCCATATGCTGATTTTGTTTTCCAAAATAATACCGTATAACTTGGCTAAGAGAGGGATAACCATAATTCTATGATAATTAGAGGGGTTTAGTTGTATCCCCACTTTTAAAAATAGGGATAATGAGGCTCTGAGTCCATGGTTTATGGAACCCTTGCTCGACCGCTTGATTGAATAGCTTGTGGATGTCAGGGATGATGACAAGACCTCCAATTTTTAATATTTATGCATGGTAAGCTTCAATGTCCTTAGCTTTTCCATTTTCAAGGCGCTTAACCCAAAAATTTGTGCATTCTAATGAGAAAACTTCTTACATTTTGAGCAGGGTTTCAAAGTTATCTTTGACATTTGGGGATTCATAAATCTTTTTAAGACAGGAATTCCAGTTGTGCAAAGAAATTCTATTATTATCTTTAGTTTTTCTAGTAAGAATCTGCCTCTAGAATTTCTTAGGAGCCACCTTAGAAAGGTGTAAGAGATTTTCTTGTCTTTTATGAATATATTGCATTTTTTCCTTTTAGTTAGGGCGTTGTATGTTTTTATCTTGTCAATTTTAAGAGACTCGTCAAGAGCTTCCTTAATTTCTCTCCTCGCACTTATACAATCTTTATCATACCAAGGGTTGGTTTTTTTATTTATTTTAATACTTGAAACTTTAATTGAGAATTTGTTAATAGAATATGAGAGGGTTGTAGTAAAATTATGATAGAGGTCTTCTATGTTGTCTATACTTGATAAAGGAAGCAAATTAATTTTTAATTCATTTAGAAAAATATTGTTTTTATTTCTATCGAAGATAAGTGTGTTTGGCTATGCGGATTATCTTCTATGGGATCTCTATGCATGGAAAAATTGAGAGTTACAATTAAAGGTCTATGATCTCAGTCAGGCTCGTGGTCGTTTAAGATGTCAAAAAATATTATTTCATTGTATAAACGGATATCGCAAATAACATAGTCTACCATGGTCATCTGGCTAGAATTGGGCCACTTCTTTAGACCTTTGCAAATTATGAGACAGAGATTGACTAGCTCAGACCCAAACAAAATTTCCCCTAGATTTTCATAGCTTCTTCTGTACCTATCAACTAAAGTAAAGTTTCATCTAATAAATAATTGCTTAGAAGAATAGCTTGGTTGCTATATCAAAATATGTTTTAACTATTTTAAAATTAAAAATTAAAATATAATTGGAGTGACTTTTATAATTACACGTTCGATTTATAATTACAGACACTTGAATTTAACGCAATGAAATCTCCTTGAGCATTTTCCTTCATTTCCGATATAGAAAATGATGTGGTTATATATTTATTTATATTAATATATGTTTTTTATTTTATTTTATTAAAAATGTTAAAAATTAAAAAATTGTAATTTACAATTAAAATAAATTTATATTATTTTATTTTTAAATTTATTTTTTATTTTTTATTTCATTTATTAATTTTAAATATATTATGCATTATTTTGGATGCATCTAATTAAATTAAATATAATGCATAAAGAACAAAGAAAAGTACAAGATTTTACCATTATTATTGTTACTTTAGTTTAATTTAATAAAATATTATTTTGAGTTAATATATAGAAAAATTGATTAATTTTATATGAATTTATTTATTTAATATAAAATGAAAAAATAATATAAATCTATTTAATAGTTAAGTTATATTTAAAACATTTAATATATTTAATCACAATTTTAATTATAAAATAATATAATATTTTATGTTAATTATTAGTCAAGTAGACTCATAAACAACAATTAACGTCATGATTTCATCCCCCTAACTAAATATAACTTTTGTTGACATATCATTATTTTAAGTAGAAAACATGATGATCCATTGTCTTGGGAATGATATTTGGACGCTCGTTCGTTGCTTCGTTAGAGATAAATAATAGACACGCTTGTATGGCTATATATATTCTTAAATCTATATTTAAAATGTGCATACCAAGCTCTATAAGTGTATGAAGTTTTAAATGTGTGCTTGAAAATAGAGATAATTAGAACATGGAAACTCTATAAAACTTCCATCACCATTAGAATATGGGTTTTATTTAGGATCCTTGTTTTACAAGGAATTATTTAATATTTAATATTAGAATATATTTTCCTATTCTACGCATGGGCATGGTCTTGTTAAAGTCATCTTTTTTGTGTGTGTGTAAAACGGTCTAATGACACTCAAAATATTACTTAGGGTCAACAACTTCATACAGAGGACATGTGTCACACTTAGAGGTATTTTTCACAATGCTTGAGGCCTAGAAGGTTCATTTTCCCATGAGGCATATGTTTTCTTTTTCGGTCTTGGTCATTGCGTAACCTTGGATAGAACTCTAGTCGCATTCCTAGAGCATAGCTAACTTGATAATGGAACGCATAAAACCCTTGCAGGTGATTATTGACAGACATAGTTTAGATGTGGAGGTTCGAGGACTTATCCAAGGTACATAAGCATGTGAAACAATGCTTAGGGATAGATGATCTTATTTTCTTTTGTTCACTATGGTCATAGAATTGACACCCATCCATGACGACCAAGACCTAAGAATGATACCCATAGTCAACTCATATGTTAAGGACTCCCTAGGGAGGACTTATGTCATGGGCTCTAGTTGTTGTTCATGACACTCAAGATCAAGAGAGTTCAATAGGGATTAAGGCTATTATCTTCCTTCTAACTATGTGTATGCATCAATACATATTTCCAATAAACAAAACCTACTCATGGTGCAAGTATTCCACTCAGAGGCCACATACCTTCTTACAAAGTTCATGTGTGTTGGTTTGATTACTCATTCAAGGCTCTTTGTGTTAGTAGATGAAACTAATACCTATATCTCCAATATTGTTCCTATAGAGCCCTTGACTAGGCCTACATAATGCTCGTATACACTAGGTGCATGTGAAGGGGGGAATCCCTTCCTCCAAGTGTATGTGTGCACAAAAAATTCTAGATCCTTATATTGATTTTGATTCCTTCTGGAACCATCATATGCATTGTATAAAAGGAGAGTGACCCCCCAACACTGTAACACAAGGGGTAGAAAGCATTGTAAGTTTTTTGTCAAGGACTAATAAAAGATCAAATCTTCAATTGCCCCATGGTTTTACTTGTGTATAACATGGTTTCCTCATAAATCTCATGTTCTACTATTATCGTTGTTTTCTTATCAAATCCCAAAAAACTCGCAGGTATAGGGTTTTCTTTGAGTGAGATCTACAACAATGATAGGAGGTTTATCCAATTTCAAGATTGAGAAGTACGATGGAAAATATTTCTCCTTGTGGAAGATGAAGGTGAAGGATTTGTTGGTTCAAAATGACCAAGGGGTTGTGAAAAAAAAGAGCGGCATGATAGATGAGGACTAGATAAATCTAGATAAATGTGGTTTCTACAATTTGTATTTTCCTAGCATATTATGTCTTGTTCAATGTTGTTGAAGAAATTACCGCAAAATCGCTTTCAGAAAAACATGGGAGGTATTATGAGACTAAAATGAAAACAAATAAGGTTTTCTTGAAAAACAACTTTTTATTTGAGGATGAAGGAGGGTTCAACTATGGAAGATCATCTGAATGATTTTAATACCCTGATAAAAAAACTACTCTCAATTGGTGTAAAGGTGAAGGATGAGTACAAAGCAACCATTTTACTATGTTCCCTCTCAAATACCTAGGATCATATGATGGTGACCATCAACAACTCATCATCAAGAGCTCTAAAATTTGTTGTGTGGTAATTTCTTTACTAGGAGAAGAGTTGAGGAAAAAATAATCTCTATCCCTCTACTAGCTATGAAGTCCTATCTATGAGAGGGTGATCTAGTAAAAGCTATAAACAAGGGATATCGTTGTCCATATCCAAGTCTATAGGATGCAAGAAAGGGAAGTGATAGAATTGTGGGAAACCTGATAACTTGAGGAAGTCCTGTTAGTTTCTAAAGAATGAGAAGATGGATGAAAATCTAAGTCAACCATCAGTTGAACCTAGTACAACAAATTTAGAAGAGATGGAAACAAATGATGCTTTCTATCTTAGTAATTTCATATCTCTATTATATTCTAGGGATTTGGAATCATGTGCATCTTTCCACATGCCTCCGCATAAACATTGGGTTTTCAAATGCCATCCCTATAGTGGTGGAATGGTATACTGGGGTTATGATCATCCTTTGGAAATTATGGGAAGAGGGGAGATTAAGATCAAGCCAGATGATGGAATATAAATGAATCTATGTGATGTACGACATGTGCTATATCTATGGAATAATTTTCTCTCAATAAAGATGATATAAGAGATGGGGTATTCTACTACCTTTGGTGATAGTTGATGAAACATTACCAAAGGATCCCTTGTGGTAGGAAAAGGAGAATATTATAGGATTTTATATAATTTATGTGGTGATATAGTGACAAATCATGCAAGAATAGAAAAGTCAGGAAATATTCTGGATGTAGTGATGCTATGGCATAAACAACTTGGACATATGAGAGAAAAAGGTTGGAAAATTCTACATGATTGAGGTATTCTTTATTAGATTAAGTCTTGTGATTTAGACTTGTGTGATCACTGTAATTTTGGTAAACTGAAGAGAGTTGACTTTACTATAAGCTCTAGTAAAAGTTTTGAACTTTTGTAACTTATTCATTTTGATATATTTGAATGTGATTTGAACCAGTCCCAACTATGTCTATAAATGTTGCTAGATATTCTTACTTTTATAGATGATTATTGTAGAAGAATGTGGGTTTATCTTATCAGAAATAAGTCATAATCCTTTGAGAAATTTAAAGAGTCCTAGGCACAAGTACATAAAATTTTGGGAAAGTCTATTTTATGTCTCACATATGATAATGGAGGAGAATATTGCTCGAAGGAATTTGTTAAATTGTGTACATAGGAAGTAATTAAGAACCATAATACTTTTTCATACATGACATAACAAAATGGTGTGGCTAAGTAGATGAATCACCCAATCATGGAACATGCAAGAAGCATGCACTCAATGCATCTAGGTTAGATAATGGAATTTGGGTAGATTTTATTAATAAAACTACACATCTAATTAATATATCACCTCAACTTCGTTGGATGGAAATATTCCAAAGGAGGTTTTGTTGATGTATTTGTAACTTCGGAATGTATTCATCTATGCATCTTATGTATTGTAACCCAATGTTTATCCAGGATGTATCTGTAATGTAATTGAGTCATGTTGTCATGCCCCGATGTTCCAATTGGGAGAATCAATAATGTAAACAAGTCATGTCAAGTCATAGTGAGTAACCCTCTGATTGTCTAAGGGTTAAAGTCCCCGCAGTTCCGGGGCACTAGGGTTATTATACTATCCTAGTAGAGGTCGGCCTTGGTAGGGATTTAGTCATGTTGAGATTAGTATAAATAGAAAACTGGAGTCTCTATTTATCACACAACTCATCCACACTCAAGTGTAGCGCATAGTTGAGGAAGGAGAAGACACTAGGGCTAGATAAGAAGAAGATTACTGCTGTCGAGAGATCACTTACTGTTTTGGTGTTGATTCTATATCTAAGGAAGTTGCAGGGTTTTCTCCATTTATGGTTTCCCCGAGGATAAACACTGTGTTCATTGTCTCTTGTGTTTGATTGTTGCACTTGTTATTCTCTCAGTAAAGATCTTAATATAATGCTAGCTTAATGATAAAATTCTAACATGGTATCAGAGCTAACTTGAGAAGAAGACACTGTGCAGCTGCGAGAACTAGGGCTTCCTATTTTGTGGATCTTCCTCCACAGACTTTCAACAGAAGTAAGGGGGAATAACTCTCCTCCCTAGGGCGCATCTTTCTTTCGAAGCAGAATCCAATTCCGAGGTTTTTCAGTTTTGGACCCAACATTGCTGCCGAAAATTAGGGCATTTCACAGAAGAAGAATTTTTCAGTGAGCCCAGGCCTGGACTGATCTCCTCCCAAAATCGAAGTTAGGGATAAATTTCAAGGCATTTGGGTGAATAGATCTCTGGAAAAGCAAAACCCTAATTTTCTACTGAACCAGCACTATAGGATTTCAGCTCAAGTTTCAGATCCGACATCTTGAACCTGGTAATATCTAAATCTTTTGTATTTCCATTTGAGGTTCTCAATTTAAGATGTCTCATCACACCAAGCTTGATGAAAAGCTTGAGGGAGCTGATAACTTCCGAGCTTGGAAGTATAGGATCTCCCTGGTCTTGGAAGAGAATGAATTAGACTCCTATATCAATGAGGAGGTTCCAGTTCCAGAGGGAGATGAGGCTAAGGTCTTGCATAAGAAGAAGTTGGTTATGGAAAAGAGAATCATTGCTGATTCTATCAACGATCATCTCATACCACAGGTGTCCTCCCTTAAGAAACCTAAATCTATGTTTGATTCCCTAACCAAATTTTTTGAAGGGAAGAACATTAACAGGAAGATGACCTTGAGAAACCAATTGAAGAATGTGAAGATCCAGAATGCTGAGACTATTCAGTCTTACTTTAAAAGGGTTTCTTAGCTCAAAGAGCAGCTAGAAGCAGTAGATGAAGAAGTGGAAAATGCAGAGATTGTGATGACCACCTTGAATGGTCTCCCTATATCATGGGACTCTTTCATTCAAGGAATCTGTGCCAGAAAGAAGTTAGTCAAGTTTGATAGGCTATGGGAAGAATGCTCTCAAGGAGAAGCTAGGATAGCAGCTCGAGAAGAGAAGATGAGTAGTGAATATCAATCCCTCACAACTCACTCCAAGAAAAACAGGAGGAGAAATTATCACTCCAAAGGTAAGAGCTCACACTCTAGAAAAGATCTAAATACCATTAGATGTTACACATGTGATGAGAAAGGTCACATATCCAAATTCTACCCTAACAAAATAAATATAAGAAAGAAGGGAAACAAGAGAAGACATCATGCCCATGCTGCAGAGGATTATGAACCTTCCACAAAGAGAATCAGACAAGAGAGTGATGACTCTTCAAGTGAGGATGAATATGTTCTAATCTCCGCTCTCATGGGAACTGTTTCACATGGAAGCAATGATTGGGTTATAGACAGTGGTGCTTCCAAGCACATGACGGGATTCAAAGAATAATTTGTAAAGCTATCTGAACATGAGTCACCTCACAAGGTGAAACTTGGGGATGACTACCAGTATAGAATAAAAGGTAGTGGTGAATCCTTATATAAACTAGACTCTAGAAAGTCTTTGAAGATGAAGAGTGTATTATTTTTTCCAGGACTAAAGAAGAACTTCCTCTCCATATCTGCATTGGATGCAAAAGGAATGAGGGTTGCTTTTGTAGATGGCCAAGTTCTTATGTGGCCAAAAGGAAAGACTTTTGACGATGCAATTGTGATCGGAGAACAAGAAGGAGGCCTATACCAGTTGAAGGGCCAACCAGATCAAGCTTTGGTTCATGAAACAATAGAACCAAATGAACTATGGCATAGAAGGCTTGCACATGTGCATTACAGAGCACTACCACTTGCAAGCAAAGCTGTTGAAGGTCTTCATACAACCAAAACATGAAGGGGTCTGCAAAGGATGTGTGAAAGGAAAGAATACAAAGAAGACATTTCCAAGTAGCGAAAGTAAAGCAAAAGGAATCTTGGAAATCATCCACTTCGATGTATGCGGACCAATGTCATCAAGCTCACTAAGCGGGTATGTGTACTATGTTTCTTTTATTGATGACTTTTCTAGGAAGACATGGATTTACTTCATGAATAATAAAGATGAAGTATTTAGCAAGTTCAAGGAATTCAAAGCCTTGATCGAGAACCAGCCTGAAAAGAAAATCAAGACTTTTCGATCAGACAATGGCAGAGAATTCACTTCAAATGAGTTCAAGGAACTATGTAAGGAATCAGGGATTAAGAGGGAGTTGTCCAATCCTTATAATCCATAACATAATGGGGTTGCAGAAACGAAAAATAGAACCATCATGGAAGCTGCAAGAGCTATGCTTCATGATCAAGATCTTCCTATGCACCTTTGGGCAGAAGCATCCAGAACAACACTGTATGTACAGAATCGTACTCCACACAGTGTACTCGATAACATGAAGAAGTCTTCTCCGGTAAGAAACCAAAAGTCAGCCATATCAGAATATTTGGCTGTCCTGTGTACATACACATTCCAAAAGAGAAGAGAACAACATTAGATCCTTCAGGAAAGAAGGGTATATTTGTGGGATATTCTGAAAGCACGAAGGCTTACAGAATATACTTCCCAGGATTCAAAAATATTGACATCAGCAGGGATGCAACATTTGACGAAGATTCAGCCTACATCAAATCCAGAAAGAAACCTGCTGAAGAACCTGAAGAAGCAGAAGCTCCCAGAATTCATGATACAATCATGAACGAAGAAACTCAAGCAGAAGATCGAGAATTTGAAGAACCACAAAGACCTGTAGATCCACCACAAGAGAAGAATCCTCATAAGAGGAAACCTGCTTGGGTACAAGATATTATCCAAGGTGTGGAAAGATATGGGGTTCCAGAAGAGAATCTCAGAGAAAGAAAGAGGACCAGATCCTATTCTAGTTATGTAGCTTTACTATGTGACTTCATTGATAAAGAACCCTCAGAGTATGAAGAAGCGACAGAACGAAAAGAATGGAAGGATGCGATGATTGACGAGTATCAATCGATCATGAAGAATGATGTTTGGGATGTTGTCCTAAGACCAGAAGGGAAGTCAGTAGTAACTTCCAACTAGATCTACAAGATCAAGCATGCTGCAGATGGTAGCATTGAAAAGTATAAGGCAAGATTTGTGGCTCAAGGTTTCTCCCAGAAAGAAGGAATAGACTATGAAGAAGCAATCCTGAGCAATCCTGTGTGGCATTGAGTACAACTGAAGCAAAGTATGTTACAGCCTATTCAGCTAGTTGTGAGGCAGTATGGATGAGGAAGCTACTGTCTGATTTGTTTGATCTCCAGTTAGATGCTACTTGTATATACTGTGACAACCAGAGCTGTGTAAAGTTGTCAGAGAATCCAGTATTCCATGAAAATTCGAAGCATATTGAGATCAAGTATCACTATATTAGGGATATGGTGCAGAGAGGAGCAGTGAAGCTCCAGTAAGTTGCGACGAACGAACATATGGTTGATGTGTTGACTAAGCCATTGGCTAAGGTGAATTTTGTGTACTTTAGGGAGAAGCTTGGTGTTCTCTAGATCGAGGTTCCTCCCAAGAGGAAGTGATGTGTCAGTGCTGTGCCATTCTGACATGGTGAGAGGATTAGTTCCTTCCATGGTCAGATGTAAGTGCTGTGCCATTTCGACATGGTGAGAGGATTGGTTCCTTCCATGGTTGGATGTAAGAGCTATGACATGGTGAGAGGATTGGTGACATGGTGAGAGGATTGGTTCCTTCCTTTGTTAGGTATATGTGGATGCCACATCCAACATAGGGCTGGCTATGTGAAGACTCATCTAGTATGAAAAAGGACTAGCTCTGAGTAGCTTCCACATCTGGTATGAAAAAGGACCAGCTATGTGATGCCTCATCTGGTATGAAAAAGGACCATCTCTGTGATTCCCTACCTAGTATGAAAAAGGATTAGCTCTGGGAAGGCTCATCTAGTATGAAAAAGGACTAGCTCTGAGTAGCTACCACATCTGGTATGAAAAAGGACCAGCTCTGTGATGCCTCATCTGGTATGAAAAAGGACCTGCTATGTGATGCCCTACCTAGTATGAAAAAGGACTAGCTCTGGGAAGGCTCATCTAGTATGAAAAAGGACTAGCTCTGAGTAGCTGCCACATCTGGTATGAAAAAGGACCAGCTCTGTGATGCCTCATCTAGTATGAAAAAGGACTAGCTCTGGGAAGGTTCATCTAGTATGAAAAAGGACTAGCTCTGGGAAGGTTCATCTAGTATGAAAAAGGACTAGCTCTGAGTAGCTACCACATCTGGTGTGAAAAAGGACCAGCTCTGTGATTCCTCATTTGGTATGAAAAAGGACCAGCTCTGTGATGCCCTACCTAGTATGAAAAAGGACTAGCTCTGGGAAGGCTCATCTAGTATGAAAAAGGACTATCTCTGAGTAGCTTCCTCATCTGGTATGAAAAAGGACCAGCTCTGAGATGATACATCCAGTATGAAAAAGGATTGGCTTTGTAGAGGTTCCTATGACAAGAAGAATCAAGAGATAGCACCTGTGATTATGCCAAGTGATGATCTATATTGAGTGATGATGATGATCCAGATCCAGTGATGATGATCCAGCAGTGATGATCCAAATCGAGTGATGATCCAGATCCAGTGATGATGTCCCATAATGATCCAGATCGAGAGATGATCTAGATCCGATGACTTGAAGATGAATATGACTTGAAGATGAAGATGCTTGAAGA
The DNA here is from genome assembly GCA_001517045.1 of Pseudotsuga menziesii. Lineage (NCBI taxonomy): Eukaryota > Viridiplantae > Streptophyta > Pinopsida > Pinales > Pinaceae > Pseudotsuga > Pseudotsuga menziesii. The sequence continues at coordinate 565,870 of LPNX010931311.1, read as the reverse complement.
CTTAGAAGACCAGAGATGCAGATGACAAGATGATCCAGTTGATACAGATAAAAATACCAGTGCTGAAAATTGTGTCAAAAGAATACCTTCCTAGTTAAGAGGGAGTGTTGATGTATTTGTAACTTCGAAATGTATTCATCTATGTATCTTATCCAACCCGATGTTTATCCAGGATGTATCTATAATGTAATTGAGTCATGTTGTCATGCCCCTATGTTCCAATCGGGAGAATCAATAATGTAAACAAGTCATGTCAAGCCATAGTGAGTAACCCTCCAATTGTCTAAGGGTTAAAGTCCCCGCAGTTCTGGGGCACTAGGGTTATTAGACTCTCCTAGTAGAGGTCGGCCCTGGTAGAGATTTAGTCATGTTGGGATTAGTATAAATAGAGAACTGGAGTCTCTATTTATCACACAACTCATCCACACTCAAGTGTAGCGCATAGTTGAGGAAGGAGAAGACACTGGGGCTAGATAAGAAGAATATTACTACTGTCGGGAGATCACTTACTGTTTTGGGGATTTTACTGTTTTGGTGCTGATTCTGTCTCTGAGGAAGTTGTGGGGTTTTCTCCATTTATGGTTTCCCCAAGGATAAACACCGTGTTCATTGTCTCTTGTGTTTGATTGTTGCACTTGTTATTCTCTTAGTAAAGATCCTAATATAATGCTAGCTTAATGATGAAATTCTAACAGGTTTGGTGTTGTAAGCCAATTGATTATTCTTGTTTGTGTATTTTTCCCCATGTTTCATTTTTCCATGTGACTTAAGAAAATAGGTCCATGATTGTCCCAAAGTCAAGGATGATGTGTTTTTCTTAGACATGATAAAACAATAAAGGGTTATATATATTGTGGGATCCTACTTACCACAAGGTAATTGCTAGTCGAGATGTTATTGTATCGGTTGATATATAAATGATTGAAGATGAAAATGAATCTCCTAATTAGCATGAAGAAAAATTATTTCAACAACAACATCTTAGAATATCTACATGTTAGTCCCATGATGCAACAAACATAACTATGCACAAAAGAAATATAGAACAAGAAAGAAAACCATAAAATCATACACATGATAGACAAAATTATTTGATCTTGGAAACCCTTAACAAGGAAAAAATAACAGGATATATTTATTATTCCTCCTTTCCAAATGTGTTCAAGGCATGATAGAGCATGTCACATGTCAAAACCCCAAATTTTCTGAGAAATTTAAAATTTTTAAATGCATACAATTTTCGTAATTACAACAAACTAATTATTAAATTATTTATACGTTACCAAATTAATTATCTGAATTATCTATTTGGTTATGTTTATCTTACAGAACAGTTCTTTTCAGTTTACTGACTTGTTTTCTTAATGTGACTACAAGGTGGAACTGTCATGCAAAACTGGGCTTACTTAGCTTTCGAGCTAATGCAGAAAGTTTTCCTATTCTTACAGACTACAGGTAAGAAGTTTGGATGCTGCTTGTCGAAATTCTAAAGTATTTAAATGCAAGTTCGTCGCAAAATATAAAAGCTCAGTAAGAAAATAAATTCTTAACAATTTCCAGCGCTTGTTGAGGTAATTTCATTAACTGTCCTTCTTTCTAGTAGAAGTAAATATATGGTTCTTAATGAGTACTGACCTATTTCATATCTATCATAGTCGTCAAGTGTAGAAATTCCTTACTAACTCTTTACAACAGAGTAAGAGTAGTAGAGTTATAAAATATATGGTATAATTTCAAATGTGTACAATTACGTTTACACAGTAATGTAAAAATGATAAAGGGTTTAAGTATTCCTGTTTCCATTTTCAAACCTTGAAGTTTAAAAGAGTTTACAACTTTATTACAAGCTGATTTTTGAGAAAACTATACTAATGTTGATGCATAGAGTTTTTTTTTATTCACACAACAACTGTTTTCAACCATAACTGGAGCTTACTTTAGTAAGATAGATATCTCACTGAAACAGGTTTTATCCTATCCCCTTTATATAAATAGAAGGGGCATGTCCTTAAGGGACTATAATTCTTAAAAGAATGCATGACATAATAGTTATATAACCTAACTATTTTATTATGGTGAAACTTTTTGATAAGAGAATTGTGGCTTAACTTTGCCAAGTCATAAATTATGGTTAAAGGATATTTACCTTAAGCAAAAGCTTTCACCACTTAGTAGTTACTACTCTCTTTTGTATCTTTTTACCAAACGTTACTATTTTAATAAATACAGATAAGGCCATTGAGGTTATTATGAACAATAGGGCCATTGTCATAATATTTACTCTATAAACCTCCTTTATAATCTTTCAAAGTATACTTTTACGTTGATTGAACTTAATATTTCATAAAGTATAAGAAAAAGTATAAGGTGTGAAATAAGAGGCCTAAGAATCAACCATGTTCACGATCAAATTATAACTTAATCTTTATTTTATGGTTCTATAAACTTTATAAGGGATTGCCTCTTTTCATACATTTACAAGCTAGGGTGAATATTATTTACCTAGCAAGAAGGGTTGTAATCATAACCATGCCATAAGATCGTAGGTTTAATCTTGTTAAAGTTATACGAATACCATAATTTACAAAGCATTGGTCGTGATTGTCCCCACGACCTTAATGATTGTAAGGTTTAAGTGTTTATAGTAATAATATTTATGTTCTTGTATGCAGCGTAGAAATGATAAGCTGCCTTTGCAACAAGGCTAAATGTAACCTTTGATGTATCAAATGATTGAAATCATTTCTTGGTGGAACGTTCTCTGAACTATAGGAATCCACCCATCACATGTAAATTATTTGTTGGTAATGTGGCATTACCATGGCCATGCATTGCATAGTTATAAGGGTAGTAGTCAACCCTAGCTCGCCATTCCCTCCTTCACTTTTGGGTTCTTGTCGCTCTGCGACAGTGTTGGTGCACCCTTGTTGCGCCGCTCCTCTGCAATGGTATCCTCCAGCTCATTATCTTCTTGTGGGATCATTCAATAGCACGTTTAAGCAGTGCCGTCCTAAGTGTTGCTGTTGGTCATCTGTAGCTGTTCTTCCCTCAGGGTTTTCTCTATTTTACTAGCTCGAACCCAAACCCTTGAATGAAAACAACTTCCTCCTCAGTGAGAGCCGTGGTCTGGTCCTTCTGGATAGCGATTGGATGTTTGCTGTATTGTAAATCTTCTTCTCCCTTCCTGCAGAAGGGTTTCCTTCTCGCGTTGGTGGTTGTTTTACTGTTGCTGGTGGTCGTGCCTCCATAAAAAGATCAGGTAGGAAGATTGTATGTCCTTCCTCCATTTTACTAGTTGTTTTAAATAATAAAAAAGTTTATCCCACATATAAGTCTTGGCATTAATATTTTCTTTGTTGATTACAGGTCTCGGCCCTCCTCTCCGTTTAGTTCGTACGAGGCTGCGACAATAATACTGGATCCACGGGTAAGCCTGGTTTGACCATGGCCGTTCCTCCTTGTTTGGTCCCTTTGGGATATTTGTGGGTACAATAGTCAAGCTCTGCAACCCTTGGGGTTTCAGTTACCTGTTACTTAGTTTGTTATTATTTTTGTGGTTGATGAGACCCTTATGCTGTGCGGGGGTGCTCCGGCTCTGGCCGTGACTGTATATGTAAATTTTTTTGTTTAAAAACCTGAAGAGTCGTGGGCTTTGGGAAGTTTCCAGACTTCTTCTTTATCTTTACTGTGCAAGTGATGAGGCCGAGAGATACTTTGGAGACAGGGCTTAAAACCCTTGATTTTATACTTCTGTTAGCATTTTGGTATTTATAGGGTTTTCACACTAACTTCGTAATATAAGTTGTTAATACAGTCTTTTTTAAATATCTTGTGTTTACAGTACAGAACTAAAATTTTCTTATTTTACTTATGTTATAATTTTAAGCTCGATCGTAAGAAAGTATTTACAGTAACTTGTAATTATCTTTGATTTATAAAAATTACCTCTGTAAAATATGAGGTTATTAGCTAGGTTGTATAATATTTGATTAAGCTCGATAGGTCAAGCATTCTATCACTCTGTGGGATAATTCCCATACATTATTGTACTTGATTCTTACCCGTAATATTTTAAATTTAATTGTTAGGGTTTTCTGTGCATTACTATTATATTACTTTATCCTATTTTAAGGACGAGTAAATATTGTTATATATTTGTTATTCGTTGGTATACAATGACTTATGTTTTACTGAAGTTCTTCTGTATCTGATAAATACAAATTTCAAGTATGGAAATTTATATCTTGTTACTGTTTACTAAAATATAATAAGAACATAACTTGTTTACTTAATAAAATTGTTCTGATGATTATATATATATTTATTAGCTTTTTCTTTGTTTACTTAACCCTAGAATTAAATAGTATTCTACTAATGTATTCTTATACTTACTGTACAGAATAATTTATATAGGAATAATCTATATAGGTATACTATGTATCCTATATTATCTGTTTATGTTATAAGGTTAATGTTTAGAAATTCAAATGAAAGAATAAGAACTATGTTCAACATTTATGGACATCTTAAAAGAATATAAGTTGGTAATATAGATTTCTGTTTATGCATAGATAGATAGAACCAAAAATGAAAGGATATACTTACATCACTATCTATAAACAATTTCTTAAATCAAATAATTCATCTATAGAAACAAATCAATTTTCTAGCTAATCTTTCTTTCAATTTTGTTTATTATATAACCAGTAGTTAAAACTGAAAAGAGTAAACCGTACTGCATTTTTAACTTAACCTATTCTAGTTAACTATTATACTTTTCTTTTAAATTTAATTAAGCAATGAGATTACTGAAGGTAACTCCTGTATATAAATTAAAACTGTTTTATCTACTCATTCATGCTACTGTCAGTAAATAATATAGCTACTTTCTCTGATTCTAATAGACTAACAGTTTTCAGTATACGTTATTACTACTCCTGAAACAAAATCATTTCTTCTGATAATAACACAAAGAAAATACTCTATAATTCCATTAACATTCTATTCTGCTATTTCATCTTACTATCTTTACTTATAAATTTACCCCTGTGCTGGAGTACGGTCTGGTCACTCCAGATGAGGAAAACCACAGGAGGGGTTTTGTTTTTCATCAAAATATTCTAATACTAAACAAACTAAAAAACAACTCCATTACTAAACTATCTAAATTTTACATCATAAGCTACAAACATAAGATTCAATCATACGTAGTTATTTAAAACAAAGACTATTAGATGACAGAACCTGTTCTTGATATTGGACAAAAACAACAATGGGAGGCCGTTCCTCCCTACCAAATCCTGGAGAGCACTCAAACAGTGACTCCTCAGGACCCCCGAGCTTGCTCTGGTCTCCCTGGCTGAAACTAGGTGCAGCAATAATCAAGTACCAGTATTTAGACTCAATACAAACCCTGAACTTATTAGTAAGTTCTCTCAGCTAACAAGCTGTATCATACCAAGTTACTGCAGATTATCCCTCAAACACTTTCCTTATAGTTTTCCCTTTTCCCTCAATGACTTCCTTGAAGAGCATTCCTCCTGAATTATTCTTCTCCTGGAAAATATCTGAGCAGCCTCAGCTCTATTCATTGGGTACTTTTTAAAAGATTGCCTAGGTCTTTTTGGGTTAGTTGTCATTTATTGAGCCACCTGCTCCGATCCCACTTTCTTGGGGGATCATGACCCCAATTATAGGGAAGTTGCCACCTGCAACCTAGGAAGTGTTTGAGGATACTGCCACTTGTATTTTGCCCTCCACCTAGTTACTTCCACCAGTTTGACCAGTAACCTCTTATTAACAGCTCTCCCATGCTGTTGTCTCCACTTTTAATGTATTAATAATAAAATATTCAGAATTACATTCCACTTCTTTTGACTCTGCTGATTCATCAGTTCCTACTTAGCATTAAATTTAACATAATGTCTTAGGAAATCAAATTAAAGTAATTAACATTATTTTACAAAATTGGGGTATGTGATAGCCACGAGTACCATTAACCATCAACGAGTTATAGAAATTCATATACCATGGAGTATGACCACCCTCTTTATAGGATTAAACCACAATAATACCATGGGAAAATAACATAAGACACCTATTACTGTGGGTTTGTAAACTAGTGGACCATACCAATGAATATATCACTATACACTGAACTAAACGAAGTTAACATGCTCTACAACCAAGTCAATATTAATTCAACCGTTCCCCCATTTAAATTTGACATGGGAATGACACCTTCCACCTCACCCATAAAGTTTATCAATAGAGAATATAAAATGATTTCCCTCCCTTTTAGATTGAACATAGGGGTTGCATGCCTTTATTGATATTACAATAATATGCCCATTTACAGTGAGTACAAATCCATTAATGAAACATTTATTTACAAAAAATGTCTACATGAGAATTTACCTACTCATACAATAAAAACCAAGCACTCTTGAGCCGATTACTTGAATTCCGTTGCTCAATCAACTACTCATTCGACTTGTATGCACAACTTACTACATAATCTATAGTTTTCTCAAGTCGATCTCTTTGCATAGTCAAACATAGAGTTTATTTTCTACTCCAATCGATTTTATTGGTTTCTAATAGCATTTCTTCCTCGAGCACATTCGCATCTACATCAGTAATCACAACAGTTTCAAACAAAGTCTAGCACTTCACAACATAGGAATCCCTCTGAAGCCAAAATGACTTTTTTTTTCTAGTTGAACAGTAAACCAACCGAGTTCGTAGTTAATATTAACCACTAATTTTCAATTTACTTGATGTTTCTCACATAGTAGACCTTTTGTGACTTCTCAATCAATCTTGAACTTGACCATCGATATTGATGTTGAATTACAATCCATGGTCGACCCAGTCGACCATATCTTTAGTTAACTGAGTCAATCCCGTCGATTAATTAGTCGATCAATTCATTTTTTGTCATCGATCGATCTTTCAAAAACTGGTCAATATGCATTCTTTTCAACCCTAAGTCGATCCATGATCCATCGACCATTTGTCTCTCCATCCACAATATGTTAAATTGGATATTTAGGGATTAGGATTTAGGGGGATAAATAAGAGTAGTTTGTATGGTGTTGTTAAGGTTTATCAGTATTAAGTATTTATTATTCAATTCTTGATCTATTTTCTCTATAATATGCTCATAGGAGGTCCCTAGAGCATTGGTCCCACATAAAAGGAGATTCCATATGTGAATTGTGCTATCAGATTCATGGATTTTTATTTTGAAATTATTATTTTTTTGACAAAACATACAATACACACACACACAATTATTATTATCCGTAATATAGTGAATTGGTAATGTATCGATCATTATATTTTACTTTGTCTATTTTGGTGGAAAAAAAACATGTATGCATTATAAATATAAGAAACAAGCACAAGATTTTGTTCAAAAAATCACGTGCACAATAAACACCACTATAAATTTATGATACTAAGGATTAGTAAGGCTTAGGGTGTTAGAGATCGGGGGGGGGGTGCTATTAGTGGGTTAGGGGTAGGGGGAGAAGGAGAGAGATAGAGAGAGGGAGGTGATTAGGGGTAGGGGTATAGGTAGAGAGAGAGGGGGTTATTAGGGGGTTAAGGGGTAGGGGGAGTATAAGAGAGATATAGAGACAGGGTTAGGGGTAGGTGGTTATATGTAGAGGGAAAGGGGGGTGTGTTTTAGGGGTTCGAGGTAGATATTGGGGGTGTTTTAGGGGGTTAGGGGTAGGGGGTTAGAGGTATAGAGAAGGGGGTGGGTGTTAGGGGGCCATAGGTAGAGAGGGGGGTGTTAGGGGGTTATGTGTAGGGGGAGTAGGAGAGAGATAGAGGTGGGGTGTGTTAGGGGGTTACGTGTAGGGGGAATATGAGAGATAGAGAAATATGAGGGGGGTTAGGGGTATGGGGTTGGATGTAGGGGGGGTTATAGGTAGAGAAAGAGTGGGTGGTTAAAATTTTCATATTCATAAAAAAATTGAGAAATTGCACAAACTTCATCATGGATTCATATACCCATTGACTGAACATAAAATTATTCATTAAAATATCCCTTATGAATTACAAACTACAATTCATTAAAATTCACAAAATAAAAATATAGATCCACCATATATATGTATTTATAAAACCATTTAGAGTACAATTGATACTTTACATAACTACACTTGCAATTATATATAATCACACACATTTAATTCAACATTTAAGTGTACATCTTCCTCTTTTTGTCCAAGTGCAATAACTGCAACATGTATATGTTCAAAATTTTTTTTTCCCCTGTGTAAAAGGAATAACAAACCACAAATTATAAGAAATGACAAATTTTCATTAGATACATTGGGATTGAAGAAAATCTATTCACATTATTAAGGATGTATATGGTTTGTACTAAAATATAAAGATTTAATTATATGCTAATAGAGTACAATTCACTAAGTAGGTCATGTCTAAGATAGATCCTTTTATCAAAAAGATAAAAAAATTTACATTTATAGAGCATACATCTAAAGTAACTATAATATGTATTAATTATCTCCTTAATGGTGCAAACATCTTAGATTTGACCTTCTATTGATTTTATTGAGTTTGTATCTCTTTAACTTGGATGATTTGTTCGATTAAATGAAAAAAGACACTCTATAGTCAAATGTTTGTTTGCTACATTTCACACTCACCAATATAAAATGATGACCATGTTCCTACAATGCAAGATATGTTTGTAGCTTCATGTATAGACAAATTTGGATATTAAAATGAATAATGATTCATACACTTGTAACAATAAATAAATGTGTTTGATATAAATTTATGAAACTAAACTCATGATATATCACACACCATCCTTTCACGTCCAATTTTATGTTCAATGCATTTAGATCACTTTTCTTATTGATTAACCCGAATTTCTAATTTTCTCCACCCATGTGTTCACTAGTACATGTTAATTTTTCCCCACAGCAAATAAGTTCTATAGCAACACATTTCCGTCGCTATAGCGATGATTAGAATCCCAAATTTGTGTCACAAAATTATCATCGCATTAGCCACACTTCGAATATTCCATCAGTATAGCGGCAAAATATCGATGATACATGGTGATTGTGGCATTTGCTTCAAAAAGCAATAGTCGTCGATCTAGTGACGTTTATGTGTCACTATTGCCACGAATATTAGTCCCAATAGCGACAACAATGAGTCTCTATAGGCATGACAGTATATTAAAACCAAGAAATGCCCAAGTCATTGTCAGCTGCAATAGCGACAATATACCATCGCTATAAAGTCGACAACCTGTCTCTATAACGACGAGAGTTTGTTGCAACTTAAAAGAGACTAAGAACTGATTTGTCACTATAGTATCGTTTCTATGTCGCTATAGCGATGTACATTAGTCGCAATAGCGACGCCAATGCACATCTATAGGCATGCCAATATGTTGAAACCAAGAAATGCCCAAGTCATTGTCTGTTGCTATAGAGACGGTCTACCGTCATTATAAAGATGACAACCTATCGCTATAGCGACGATCATTTGTCACAACTTAGAAGTGTCTAAGAACTAATTCGTCTGTATAGTAACATTTATATGTTTCTATAGCACCAGAAGTACATCGCTATAGTGACGTTTACTGTGTATTTAAAAAAAAGAAATTCACAGCAAAGATTGTATTTCAAATCTAGGCATACCTGCATTCTAGAAAGGACTTACAGTTGTGATGATGGACTTACAAGTTTTGGAGCTTCGAAACTATATTATTTTTGGAACTTCAAATGTCGGGGAGATTTGGAAGATCTCTGTCATAATCCTACTCACTTTTCTAGAAGACGTTTCTAGTTTGTATTGAGGCTATACAGGTAAAGCCACAACCAGTTTTGATAAATATAACTGTTATTAAAAAAATGTGAGGTTCTCTGGAATGGGATGACACCACAGTAGTACTAGTTACCATACCACAACAAACAAATAATGTATTCAAAGGGTTAGATATATGATTAAAATCAAGCCTTGATAAGTGATAAGAAACAAACCCAAATGCGGGTGTTTAATAGGAGATAGAGGGCGGTAATGATCGTAGGCAGGTGCATGAGGGGACAGGTGTCGACCCTTCCAATGCCTGGCTAGTTGCATAAGAAAATTGGTTCTTGCATCGGGCATTGTAGGTGCAATTAAAGACATGGTTGGAACATCATCCATGCGGTATTTCATGGGAAGTATTACGAAAAGGCAATCTTGTTGTATATATGCCATGGATTTCAATGACTCTTAAAATGTGATGAACTCTATGCAGGTCCATCCCTTGACCATGATGAGGCATACCTGGTTCTAAATAGGAGGGGTACTATGTTGGAAGCCAACCAAATATTTGAGCAGCGAACAAAGGGAGTTTATGGCACTAAGTATTTTGCGGTTTGTATGGGAGAAGAATTACCGGGTGGGCTTGAGTAAATCTTGGGTGACAAGTATCATGAAAGGAAGAGGATAGAAACACAAGTTCTTGCATAGGAGTTTCCACTCCAACAGAGTTTCAGTCTGTGCAATTAGTATGGAAGCTCAAGGAGGTGGTAATGAGGAAGAGGAATGCACAGCCCAGTTTAATCAAGAGATGTCGGAGCACATCTTCCAATCCCTTGCTGCGATGGAGAACAAGATATTTGGGGAGTTCCGGTTGAATCTTGGCCGTGAGGTGGACATGTCCAACTACTGGTGCCTCAAGTTCATCCTATCGTGCTCCATGAATGAGAGGGAGAGCTTTATTGAACTGGTCAAAATCACGATGGGCACTTTCAAAGAGGATGTTGAAAGCAGCCTGGTTCACATAAGATCCTGCTTTAGTTGGATGAGCCTCCTTTTCAACGTGGTCAGAGGAAAAACAAGGACAAGGGATCCAACAATGCGGCTGGAGTTCCAGCAATGCTGATATGTGGGAGGAAAAATCCAACATGAGGCCCTAGCCTCTACCTCACTCTGGGTCCTTTTCTTGTCTATCTATGCTTATCTTCTTCTGTTTTTTTTAATGTTTGTATTTACCTTACTGTTTTCGGCTGGTAGAAGAATGAGGATGCCACAGTTCAGAGATTGGGTAGCTCTCACCCTCTCGAGACATATCATTTGGTCAATTTTCTTTTTTTCTTTTTTGGCTACAAGACCATTTCCTGACTCCATGTTTCACTAATTAGGAGTATGTAAATATTCTACTATGGTTTAAGAATTAATAGAAAAGGATCCCTCTTATTAACAAAAAAAAGTGAGAATAAAACTGACTGCAAATATGATTCTTTGTGTGACAACAGTATATGGAGAATTTCTTGAACTTGCATTTCATAGGAACCAAGTTATTATCAAATCTACATATGGGACAGTTTCATGTTGACCATTATGGGATTTCTATATATCAAAGGCATTCTTCGGAGTTGGATCAAAGTTAGAAAGAGGGTTTCCATCCAAACAATAATGGATAAATTTTACCTAGGCCAATAGAAGTTCTATAGTGATTTAAACCATAAGCATGATTTATTAAACTTTGGTTCCATTGAATACCCCATGTATGAAGCCTTATAAGAATAATTTATTATTGAAATAATAAAGTGAGCACTGGAAATGTGAAAAATAGGGATGGCAGTAGGTCAAGGGCTTTGAAAACTCTCCTTCTACTTCTGATATTATTTTATTACAAAATTACCTATTAAAGAATTCCATCCTTGGATGTGATCTTTACACTCCAAATATTTTCTAGCTGCTCTTCTATTTTCCATGGACACAATGTATCATCTTTAGACAATTAAAATATGAAATCTATCACAATGTTAAAATATGTTGATACTTAGAGCCTTAGAAGAATAATTCAGTATTGAAATGATGAAGTGAGCACTAGAAATGTGCAAAATAGGGATGGTAGTAGGTCAGGGTCTCTGAAAACTCTCCTAGACATGTCACATTTTACTCTTGATATTATTTTATTGCAAAATTTCCTATTGAAGCATTCCATCCTTGGATGTGATCTTTACACTCCAATAATTTTTTAGTTTCTCTTCTATTTTCCATGCACACAATATATCATCTTTAGAAAATCAAAATATGCAAGCTATCACAATGTTAAAATATGTTGAGACTTAGAGGAGGATATTTATGATATAGAAGATTGTCCTTATTTCCATCCTCTTGAGCTTAGTCAATTATTAATAAAGTTGTATATCTCTAAAGCACTTATGTATGGTATGTTTTCCTGTAAAACATTAGCACTTTTCAATGTTATGGAAACTTTCAAACCAAACATTATTGTCCATTTTTTCTTATGCATCTAGAATCTAGATCTCTTATTTTTAGTAGAACATAGCAATATATATCCCTCAAATATAGTTAGAAGTAGGAATTTACTTGTGATTCTAGAAATCAAGGTTTATTGCTGCAATTTCTAATATGAATCGATATTATATGATTTAAGGGCCATGTAGCAATGTTTAGAGTAGATATATTGGATTATCATGTGGTGTGTATCTGGATTAACTTGGGTTTTAGGGTAACCACAAGTAGAATCTTATTATAGAAGAGTTGTGATTGTTAGAATAATCCATCAGGATTATTGTAAATAAATAATAGGAATATGAATAGCTAGGAAGGCGAAGAGGCTGGTAATCAACCGCCTCATGAAATGTATAAATATAGGCATTTGCATTTGAATAAACAATCGAATTGGGAGTTATACCAACAAGTGGTATCAGAGCATAACTCCTGCCTGTTTGATTGTCAGTCTTGGCAGTCTGGGTGCCAGACCTACATTCTGCCCTTTNTAGGAAGGCGAAGAGGCTGGTAATCAACCGCCTCATGAAATGTATAAATACAGGCATTTGCATTTGAATAAACAATCGAATTGGGAGTTATACCAACAGTGATGATGGGATTACCTAGAAATTCTTCTCCTTCAACTAATGATGGAACTTGGTCAAATAGGTCTTTCCAAAAGTTAGCCAGAATCCCCTGCCCGAGATCCTTGACCCTTTTTATAAATACGTGAAGAGCAGAGGAAGGAAACTTAGGCGGAGCCTTTTCAAAATTGGAAATCAAGATTTAACACAAATTGGAAATCAAGATTTAACACAAATTGGAAATCTACAGACCTATAGAAAATAATTCTCTCCTTGTCAAAAGAAATCGCTAGCATTTCTATAATCTAGTCCCTGTGGCAACCAAGAGCTTTCAGAGACAAATCCTTGCTTATCTTTCCATCTTTCTCCTAAGACACTTGTTTAATACCATTTGAAACTCTTAAAATGCACTTCAAATGATGTTCTACATTTTACTACTACAATCTTGTGCAAAAAAGTCATACATGGTGAAATTAGCCATGACTTGGTTTTTCATAATCTCAAAGATCATTCCCTACCGCTTGAGGTTAACCAATCTAAAAAGGACGATCCATTGTAAGGAATGGTGTTGCTTCGATCTGGGCATGCTACTCTCTTTTTCAAAAGAGTGTTTATTGTAAACATTTTTCTCTTTCGACCACCACGTGGCCTTGCTGAAAGGAAACATCCTCCTCAAATAAATCTCCCTATTAAACATAAAAAAATTCACTAAGGCATACAATACTGTATAATATATAGAGAAACATCTTCCAAAGGATGATATTTCAAGCGAGTAAAAATTGTTGTTGCTAGATTCACTTGTACATAGCAATGTATTCTTGTCTTGTCATGATTGTCTCTGACAACTCTATGTGCAAAACTCATTTCACATTCAACAAATATACACTTAAATGGTCTTAATCCAAGGTGTATTTCTCTAATGTGTTGATTGAGATTTGATTTCGGCAAAGTGAAATTTAATTACATTACGACTCCATACCAAGTCTAAAATGAAATTTAATTTGATTATAATTCCATACCAAGTAAAAAACTGAAATTTTCATTTGTATACAAAAAGTTGCTAAAATTATAGATAACATACTTTAGTAAAACTATGCAAGCAATTGTCAAAGTGCCATTGTATCCTCTCCACACATGTTTGGATTTCATGAATGCACATGTGCCTTTTGATCTATTTCTTCAATTTCCTACCACCACAAACTTCATAGCAAACATGGCTATGGTTCTGCTGCACATGTTCTCTCAAAGATTTTTCATTTGTAAAGTACTTGTAAAAACCAGGCTCACAACAAACAACCTCTACATATGTTGTAGTTCAAGACAAGAAACATTTTCAATTAATAAAAGGATTACAACACTTTTAACCAGGGGAAAATGCTTCATACATTTAAAGGAACCCTACCTCATAGTATGTACCAGGGAAACACAAATTTGGTGAAGTAAATATGAGAGCTTATATACCATCAATGCAAACGTGATGACAATGATTGTGTTCTAAAACATAACTTGATGACAAGTTTAGGTAACAACAGTTATATTTTAGATAATATATCTCATTTAGCACTAGATTTCAGCATGTACCAGTGTTGTTGGCACATAGCCCATAGTTTCATTTTTTTTCTTCAGACTGTTTCAGATATGGTTCATCTTTTTTTGTACATAAAAATCAGAGACCTAAAATATTCATATTTTGTTCAATAGAATATTTCATTTCCATCATTACTTACTTTCAATAAAGTGATCATATTAGAAACAAAACCCCAAGAAAGGAATTTCCTTGTCCTATTTTAATTAAACCAAAATGGCCAAAAGAGTCAAATGCAAGTTTCAGTAAGAATTCAAAAAAAAAGTGAAAATTTAAGCAAGTGATTTAATTTGGCACATTGGATTAAGTTCTGTTACAATTTACTTCCAAAACAACCACTTGACTATTTAGATAAAAAATATTTATCTCCTAGCCATCTAACAACACAATGATATGATAAATACATTATCCTAGGGCTACTTTCATTGCAGTGCATTTTAACTTTTTCTAATCATTCTACAAAACAACTATATGATAAAATCTTTCACCGAAGATCATTTTCCTGCAATCATAGGATTATTTATCCAGATTAACTTATATTATTCCAAAAATATGAGAATGAGAAAAAACTTGTTCAACTCAAACTCCCATCAAGTAAGAGAAGTTGTAAAGGCCCCCCATCAACCATGTAGACAAATAGTTGATTGGTGCATTTCCTTAGGCATACAAGAATAATAAACTTCATGATTGATTGAAGTAATGAGATCACCATTTATGGATAAATTATCACTCAGATATTGGCAATGATCATAATTCCATTTTTTCATAGACTAGATTAGGATCAATGTATATTATTTTGGTATATATTCTGTAGAGAAGGTGCACATGCTTGCATGTGCTAGGATTCCTTTATTAAAGTGCAAGGGATACACATACTACTGATTGTAAAGTTGGGAGCACAATTTGAATCCATTACTTTATGTGATTCTCTTCCCCACACAAACAAAGTCCTTTATTATTCTAGTATATTTTCCATAACACTGTTAGAGTTTGATAGATTCAACCTCATAATGCATCAATGGCTAAATGTATGCCTACATTAGAAACCTATGTTTCTCTGTATGTTATAATTTCACTGGACACTGAAGTTGATATAATTATATAAATTAGAAGATATTAGTACCTACATAAATCTCCAAAATATGTTCACTTCCTTTGGCATATACATTATAGGGTGACACTATGAGAATCAAACTAGACCTAGTTTGTTGGGGCTGAAGCACTAGACTATGCTTATACCTACTCGACAACCTATATCTCCACAATACCACCAATGTGAAAAGTTTACCCCAAAGTAAAATAGTGGTATTGGATATGCAAACCTACTAAAACAACTTGTGTTGCACAACTATGATAACAAATATGATGCACACATATTAAATGATGTAGAGTTATTTTTTTTTCAATCTGTATGAGGGAGTTTCCTATACACTATATCTTAGTTACTCAAGGATCCAATCTTACTACAATAAGTACATTCATGTACATATAAACCAAGAATATAAACTGACAGTTTTACGTAGTGAATTAGAGAGGACAAAACATCTAAACTTCTCCGTGTCTCACACAGTCAAAAGACTTGTTGAAAATAAGAAGAAAATTTTGGTAGATTATGATTTACGAAGAGATAAAACTATTGAAGAGTTCAAGACGATTGTTAGTGGGACTTACCTTATTGAATCCAAACCCATAAGAACAATATAAAGGATGAATTGAAAACTTGATGAATCAGCTGCTGATACTCACCATAGACTTGATGTTTGAGAAGTTGAGTAATCAGTTGTGACGAATGATATTTGAAGCAATCAAAGGAAGTATTCATAGCCTTAATACTTTGACCCTTTTTAGAAATCCCTGAAGAGTAGATGAAGGAAACTTAGTGAAAAACAATGAAAAATAAATGCACACTCCATATTTGAAAATTCAACAAAAATTCAGGCTCAAAGGCATTCAATATGAGAAAATTCAAATTTACTTACCTCAATAGAACCCCATCCTATTCCTATACCAGGAGCAGGACCTTCTCTGTCTTTCAATTCACTAGACTACATAAAGTGCCACTCTAAATACACAAGATCCAAAAAAATGTCTAGTGCACATTTCAACTCATTTGGAGAAAAGTTGCAAACTCTCAGCTAGATTCAACTCATTTGTATTTTATAATTATTTTTCTCAAATATTCAAACTCAAAGCTGAAACAATGAGACATGCATGTCCAACATAGAAAAACCATAACTCAATATCCTTCATGTCCAACATGTCCTAGAAACAATGAGTTACAATAACCATTAAAGTACTCAAAACAATAACAATAATAATAGTAGTGATCTATATCAGATGTAATTTGTTAGTGAAAGAGAACAATACATAACAATAGCATGATATACCAGATCTGAACCAATTATAAACTCAACATAATATAACTCAACATAATATGTTAGGGCAGAGCTCCCTTACCCTCATAAAAAATGCTTCTAGACAGTCTTCAACCTCTTAGCGTTAGGTTACTTGCATGAGGCTCAACTAGACCAACATACTTATCAAAGGAGAGAAACCAAAAATAGAAAAGAACGTAAATTAGATCATCCAACCCTCACAGATAAAAAATAGTAGCAACACATCAGTACGACCAACAAAAAATAAAAAATGACAGCAAAGTACTCCAAAAAATGTCATATAAGGTAGTTATATGGTGGAATATGGCACCTAATGAGGGTTCTTAAGGTAAACGCAAGGGTGCAAGAGTACTGAAAGAAGTTGATGTGGATAGGTCTTGCACAATATAGAACAAGTATTCAAATTTCTTTTTGGCTCATCCTCCCAGCTGATGTAAAGAATTCCCACGGAAATGCACAAAAGGTTTAAAATTTCCCCATGGGTATGTTTAACTAGCTATGGGCATATTATCTTAGTCTTGCATGGACAATGCAATACTTGCGAGAAAGCTTTATAAAAATGCACACATGTAGAAGAAAAAATCCCACATTAGTGAAGGAGATGTCATTAAAATGCATGCAGGGTCCCCAATATGCCCGGAATTGGAGTCGACAAATGCCATCTTGGCCTCAATAATATCCTCAAGCATCAAATATGCCCACACTTGAGAGTAAATATTCCCCCATCTTGTTAAAAATTCCCACAGGGAAATAGAGAAATAAAAATGCCCACAGGGCAATAGAGTAAAAATTCTCGGAGCTTGTTAAAATTCCCGCAGCTAGTTAAATATTCCCACATTTAAGGTTTAGAATACACATACATTAATTCTCCAATTTGGATAAGTAGTTGATTTGGGAAAATGTCTGCAGCCTGTTGAGAAATGTCGTGCAACCAGTTTGTAAATGCTAGTTAGACTAATAAAATTCCCATGCTACCTTATCAAACGCCTAGTACAAGAGTCAAACATATGCACACATGTCCAGACAAATACCCACAGAAATGCACAAAAAGTTGAAAAATACTCGCGGGAAACCATAACAATAGATGAAGTAAAATGCAGGAATAAATTAGGTACAATATGTTATTAGAAATCTACATTTGTGAGATATTACTTTTCATCGATTCTGAAGATGTATGCGAGACAGATTAAATATCTTGAGATGAAAATACCAACAAGGTTTCAAGGGGAGCAGTATAATTAGATAATGACAAGCAAATAAATTGAAGCAACATTGTGATTTTGTAATTGATGCATGCTTACCTTTTATGAATTTACTATATGACTATTGATGAAAAATGATGATGACAAAGGATGATTACATGGAAAAAGGGACAAGACAATTTGGACATCAATTCAACATGAGGGTAGGTTACCCAACCTTCTCAACTGTATGTGGTCATATGTCTCATGTGTCTCATACAAAGAGTGGAAGCTCATAATCATCATCACTGGATAAGGAAGATCATGTGGTCATCTCATCTTCCTCAGGTTAACTCAGAAAGGGGTGGCCAACTCCCTTGAGGATAACCATAGTCCTTTGAATATGTCACACATATTAAAAAATAAGCTATGCAACAAAACTAAAGAAACATTTTGCATAAAAATTTAAAAAAACACAAATATAGGTATATTAATTGTTTTGATCAGCACCGTACTATAAAATAAAGAGTTCCATTAATAATAATTAAAGTAATGAAAACAAAAACATTAATAACCATAATTATTTAAATGCTACAATATTGGACAATACTGAAAGTGGGGGGGGGGGGGGGGGAATCAGTATTGTTACCTTTTTCACAATTTTATCCACTTTTAAAATAATAAATAACAAATAGAATCAACAAGATATAGAGAACAAAAATTTATTGTGGAACCCCAACTGGTAAAAACAACAAACACTTTCTATAACTTCAAAATTACTTTTTCAATTGGTTTTAATAATTTCAAAAATATCTTATATCTTATACTTCTGTTAATACAAAGTACCCAGTCTATGTCAAAAATGTATCTTCCATCCCATCATCAAAGGGTGTACAAAATCAAGCCTCAATATAACACCAAAAAGACATTCCACACAGTCAAAATAAGCACATAATGAGGCCTGAAGGATTATCCAAGGAAGCACCTAGGCGGTAAAGTGAAAACCCCCCCAAAGTAAGGCATTTATATGCCATGAAAACATATCATCCAAAGGAGCAGTCAGTAGAGAATAGTCAAAGGATAAAACAAAATTTAATATTTTCAAAGAAAGATGAGTAAGCCACAACATTTATGTTGAATAACATAACTTAAAATAATAGGATGGTATCACTCCCAATAGACTCTCCATCCAAAATATCAATATAGGAGAATTTTCCCATCTCAAGAGAAAGTGCTTCCTTGGATAAAACATCAGCACTTATATCATGCTCCCTTTAAATGTGCTGAAATTATTCTTGATAGTGGATGTATCCCTAGGAATGAAAAATAAATCCCTCCCATACTCATAGCTCCCAAAAACAAAAATAAACCACCCTAGTTCACAATACCTTCATACCTTCACCCACTATTTTGGTTTTTCATGGTGTAGTATGGCCTCTGAAAATGGCATAGGAATACGAACCATGAGATGGTCTTTATTAAGCATCCTCTATGTGTCAAAATTCAAATTGGTCACCATATTGCGCTGATATGGAAAATCATTTTCAAGAAAGGGTCTATTGACGATGATGTTCTCTATGATGACGCTGATGTCCATAAATACAATGATCATGATAATCCTGCTGACTACAGTGGAAACAATAATTAATAAACATTAAAAACAAACAAACAATTACAACTATCCATATTACCTTCTCACTGTCGTGACAATGAAATTTTACATCTTTCACTTACCTCACCCACGAACTAGGCCCAATGTCGCAGAGGAGTTTCCAAGGTTGCAGAGGAGGTTTTTTAGTTACCTCACCCATGAACTAGGCCCAAGGTCGTAGAAGAGGTTCCAAGGTTGCATAGGAGGCAACTCTTGTTCGTTCATCAAATTCCTTCCTTGACACAACCAAAAAACTATCTTGTGAGCATGGAGAAACCCTTAAGCTACACCAGACATAGATCAATTTCTTGTTTGACTCAATTTTTACAGTACAAGTTCTTCCTACATGTCGCTTTTTATTGGGTGGGCATCAGGATTCAGCTCAATTTTAATGGTATCCTAGCTTTGGGATTTTTTCTATCCTCAATGATGTCCACCCCCTTCATCTACAAAAGCTATGCATAGGGACATTGGAGGATTGATATCGAGACCCATAAGAAAAGGTGAAGGTCACTAAAGCATTAGGAAAAGCATAGGCTAAGGAAGCTTTAGGACCAGGTGGCTAAAAACCAGTAGTAGATCCAACATAATTATATTTTTTTCTCGCAGAGATGTCTTCGGTAAGTCAACTGCTTTCATTTAATCCATTAAATCATTTTCTAGGAGAAGATATAATGCTTTGTGTGCATGAGAGTTTCTCCTATCTTCCCTCCATAAATTGCAGTCAGGGTTTTATTGATAGATACACTCAGGGATTTATCCTATCTCCCCTCCATAGATTGATTAGGATGGATGGTTTTATACAAAAAATACTTCACCTACTTCCTATCAACCCTGCTTCCAGGTACAACTCTGAGTCAATGAAATATTTTGAAGACATTTAAAGCCCACACTTAATGGACATAATGCTCTTAAGTATTGGATTATGCATGCAATAATAAGATTAAATGCCCACAACTAATTAAACATGCCCATAGGGTAATAGATAAATGCCTGTCAGAACCCAAAATGCATGAAATAGAGGTGGAAAGATGCCCGCAGGAGGTGTTGAAATGCCAACAGATCATTGAAATTACCGTGACATGTAAGGACATGCCCACATAAGTATGCAAGCACCCACATATGAATACTATATGCCCAGGACATGTAAGGACATGCCCACATAATGAATGTATCAACAATAATCTAGTAAATTCATAAAAGGTAAGAATGCATCAATGACAACATCACAATGCTACTTCACTTTATTTTATTTTCCTTATCTAACCATATTTCTAACATATCAACCCTGCTTCTAGGTATAACTATGAGTTAGTGATATATTTTGAAGACATTTAAAGCCCGCACTTAATGTACATAATGCCCAAAAGTATTGCATTATGCATGCAAGACTAAGATAAAATGTCAGCAGCTAGTTAAACATGCCCATAGGCTAATAGATGAATGGCCGCTGAACCCCAAAATGCATGAAATAGAGGTGGAAAGGAAATGCCAACAGATCATTGAAATGCTCTTGACATGTAAGGACATGCCCGCAAAAGTATGCAAGCACCCAGACATGAAGACTATATGATCGTGACATGTAAGGACATGCCTGCATAATGAATGTATCAACAATCATCTAGTAAATTCATAAAAGGTAAGCATGCATCAATGACAACATCACAACGTTGCTTCACTTTACTTCATTTTCCTTATATAACCATATTCAACTTTTTGTGCATTTTTGTGGGCATTGTTTTGAACCCATGTGCATTTTTTGAGGCCTACAGGCATTTTATATGGTAGTGTCAACATTTTATTATTCCAATGGGAATTTTCAAAATGGCCGTGGGCATTTCTCAACAGGTTGCGAACATTTTTCCAAATCAACTGCTTATCCAATTTGGAGAATTGATATAAATGTATTTTGAAATTTAAATGTGGGCATATTTAACTAGCTGTAAGCATTTTTAGTGCACCTAGGATTCCATGATCAATTATATAATTGAAATGTAAGCATGCATCAAATATATGCATCATATAGTATATTCATACAATTGAAAGGTAATCATGCATCATCAAGTAAATTCATAAAAGGTAAGCATACATCATCAAGCATAAAATTGAAAGGTAAGAATGCATCATCTAGTAAATTCATAAAAGATAAGCATGCATTAATGACAACATCACAATGATTCTTCATTTTATTTTCTTCTAACCATACCGCTCCCCCTATCAATATGTAGACTAATTGCTCCCCTTGAAACCTTGCTAGTATGTTCATCTCAAGATATTTAATTTGTCTAACATATATATTCATAATAAATGAAAAGTAATATCTCACAAATGTATATTTCTGCCACAAGTATTTTAGATGCACTCAACTAATAAGGAACTTGCTGCATCTAGCAGTTTCACTAGTGGTTCCAAATACTAGTAGGTTGGTGAGATGTTTGAGACTAGCTATTTTACCCTAGAATTCGCAGCAAAGATTGTACTTCAAATCCAAGAATACCTCTAGGATCTTACAATGATTTTGGTAGGAAATGAGTATTAGAGACTAAATGTCATCCTCGAAAATGCTGTCCTCCTCGACACTGTAATTAACCCAGATTTAAAAATGACACTCTTCATTGTGGATTAGATACACAATGATGGAGAATTAAGGTTGCTTTCACACCCAGGTTTTCCAAGACTTGAGGGATCAGACTTGTTGCTTCTATTTCACACACATTGGGATGCTTAGATTTGAGAAATTGATTCCTAGAATGATGCTACAGGTTTCTTTTATGCCCAGAAAAATTTAGAACTCCTTATTGGACACCCATTCAATATAGGTAGTAACATGTTGTACAACAAAAACACCTAGGATGATGCCTTGTGGACATAAAGAGGAATAGGGAAATAATGGTGCATCCAAATAAACATCAAAGGAGAAAATACTTAATTTGGGATCAAATTTGTAGAATGATTATCCTATTGAGGTTTTCCACCCAGCCACAGGCTTGCAGTTTACAAATCCACCCCCAAGTTGGGGGCCTAAGTGTGACAAGGGAGTCTCTTTCACTCATCCCAAACCCGAAACAATTGCGGAGAAAAAAACATTAATCAAAACCTCCAAACCCTCACAAATTACTGAGCAAGAACAAGTAATGACTAACAAGTCAAAAGAGCCTGCTAGATCCTACACAAGCACAAAGCATTCACATCTCAATCAATTGATAGCAAAGAACAACAAATTAACGAAGGAAAGCAAACTAACTAGGGTCAATTCATTGGACTACACAAGTGCCACTCTAAAGACACAAGATCCATACAAATGTTTAATGCATATTTCACCTAATTTTGAGAAAAGTTGCAAACTCTCAGGTAGATTCTACTCATTTGTATTTTATAATTATTTTTCTCAAATATTCAAACTCAAAGTTGAAACAATGATACAAGCATGTCCAACATAGAAAAACCATACCTCAATATGCTTCTTGTCCATCATGTCCCAGAAACAATGAGTTACAATAACCATTAAAGTACTTAAAACAATAATAATAATAAGAGTAACGATCTATATCGGATCTAAGTTGTTAATGAAAGACAACAATACATAACAGTAGCATAATATAACAGATCTGAATCAATTATAAACTCAACATAAGATAACTCAAAACAAGATGTTAGGGAAGATCTCCATTATCCTCAGAAAAAACTCTTCTAAACAGACTTCAACATCTTAGCGTTAGGTTACTTGCATGCTACTGAACTAGACAAACATACATGTGAAAGGAGAGAAACTAGAACCAGAAAATATCCTAAAATAGATCATCCAACCCTCATAAATAAAAAATAGTAGAAGCACAACAGTACGACCAAATATCTATAAAAAACGACAGCAAAGTACTCCAAAAAAGTCACATATGGTAGCGCTATGATGGATGGCACCTAAGGAGGGCTCTTAAGGTCAACAGAAGGGTGGAAAACCCCCCTAAGGGGTCACATTAGTCATCAACAATATGTACGTCAACATTTATGGGTTTTATAGCTCAACATTACCATGCAAGGGTCAATCACGTGTCATCACAAGGACAAACATCACATACAATTAAACATGCAAGTCAATGTAACATAACAATGCAACATGACATCATACTAGGCTCATGCACATCAAGTCAACGTGAGGGTAGGTTTCCTAACCTTCTAAATTGTATGTGGCCATATGTCTTATGTGTCTCATGCAAAGAGTGGAATCTCATAATCATCATGACTAGATAAGGAAGCTCATGTGGTCATCTCATCTTCCTCAAGATAACTTAGGAAGGGGTATCCAACCCCTTGATGATAACCATAGTCCTCAGAATATGTCACACATTATAACAAATCAGCTATGCACTGACTAATACAAATACAAATATTCACAACAGGATTTAAACCCAAAATTCGATGACAGAATCCCATGACATCCAATGTAAAGTACACTTTTGTCGGTTTTCAATGATGAAAAGTACTGTACCTTTCGATTTCTTTACGCATCATCGAATTTTAGATGACCTTGTCGTAGGTTTTTCGACGACACATTGCGACACTATGTCGTCAGATATGTGACATTAGGTCGTCGTATATGCAACATTAGTGTGTCAAATTTGCGATGACACTTGAAGGATGAGTCGTCGGATATGCGACACTAGTGTGTCGAATTTGCGATGACACTTGAAGGATGAGTCGTCGGATTTTTGACATCCTCGGGATATTTTTCCAAATAATATAAAGACATATTTCAAATAGTATAAACCCATATTTCCAACGTTAATTAGGTTCATATCGTCAGATATTCGCGACTGTCGAATTATAAATATAATTTTTTTTAAACATTTCGACATGTTTGCTATATAAGAGACGGACGGTTTGTGGAAATTATTTATTCCTCGATGGATGGTTTGAGGAATTGTTTTGTTCTTCGACAGGCGGTTGTGGGAATTTTTTTTCTTCGAGAGACAGTTTGCGGGGATTTTTTTATTCTTCGACAAACCTCCGTTTGAGAAAATTGTGATGCATGGAACTTGATTTTTTAATATGGTCAATAGTATTCATTCACTAAGTTTGTGAAAAAATGTCAAATAGAAATATTCCTGATCCAAATGAACACAATCGACAATTGCTTGCTAGACTATAGGATGCAGGGAAACGGATGGGTGATGGAAAATGTTATTATCCATGCTCTCAATGCAGGGGATTTAAGAGGATAAGAATATTGATCTCAACAACCACAAAACATTGCAGGGAACATGGACATGCTGGGGAGGGGAATCAATATCATCCATTTGTAGGTTTAGCATTATAAAGTTTTTTGTATTCTTTGCTTTGGTAAATGTATGTATTATTTAAATATTCCCTATATTAAATTATATCTATTGGTGTTTTCATGTATTTATAAAGGAAGAAAACTGTACGACATATCGTCTAGAGGAAGTGCTTTCAGAACAAGTTCCAGAGGATCATGGAACATCTATGTTTAATGGAGAACAAGTGAATGATCATATTGAAAAAGATGATCATACTGATAACATAGTTGAAGATGATGGTACAAAAGCATTGATCCATGATTCATTTAATGTTAGAATGGATGATGACGATGACGGTGATAATGAAAATTTTGATGACTTTGATAATGAAAATGATATACCTCTGCTTGATAAGGCATATGAACCCCCTTATGAAGGCTCCAAAACAAATATTCTCTCTTCTGTATTGTTGATAATGAACTTGAAGGTTATGAATGGTCTTTCAAACATATCAATCACACATATGCTAAGGTATGTAAAATAATCCATCACATATATACAATTGTAATAAAGTTTATTTGTATTCCTCTAATAATTGTATTGTTATTTCATTATTGATCATCATATGGATGGAGTGTGTTTCGATAATATTATTTATTTATTACATTAACTATATATATATATATATATATATATATATGTTTTTTGATGTAGCTTGATGGCTGAATTTTTGTTACCACCATCAAATATTTTACCTCGCACATAGTGAGATTTATCTTCCATAATGAAAGAGATTGGAATGAATTATGAATAAATTCATGCATGCCTTGATGACCATGTTATATATTATAATCATCACGAGTTTGCAACAAAATGTCCAGAATTTCATATAAGTAGATATCGAACAAATCAAGTAACAAAAAAAGTGCCTTGCAAGGTTCTTCATTATATTCCCATCATTCCACGTTTGAAACAACTGTTCAGGTGCAATAACATAGCGCAATTTATGTATTACCATGGTAGGAACAAAAGTAAAGATGATGTCATTCGAATTCCCATGGATGGTTCTACTTTTAGAGATATGGAGGGAAATTGGCCTCACTTTAAATAAGAACCACATAATCTTAGGATTTATTTGGCAACAGATGGTGTTAATCCATTTTCACAGATGAAATCCATTTACATGGTGTAGCCTTTATTGTTATCAACAATAACATTCCTCCATGGTTGTCAATAAAGAGGCAGCAAATAATGTTGTTGATGATTATTCTAGGTATTTTGTGTCTACAAATATTTTACTTCTAATGTAGTTGTGGAATCTCATTTGTCATATTATGTTTCCTAATTTCATATGTATATTTTTTATTTTACTCTTGTGCATGGTTTATATATCTTAATGGTTCTCATAATTATATATTTTATATGTACTTCAAATCAATCAGGTAAGTTCCAAGTCAAAGATATGAATGTATATATCGAACCTCTTATAGATGAGTTGCTGAAGTTATGGAATGGAATCGCTATGTATGACATATCTAGACCAATATGACAAAGGAAATTTCAATTCCATGCAATGGTTGTATGGACAATACACGATTCCCCTGGGTTAACCCAATTTTGTGGTTTGTATTTTTAAGTTCCACTTTAATTGCATTTAATTATATGAAGTAGTTAATATAGTTAATATATAATTATAATTGACACAGATATTCCATATCTATATAGTGTAGGTCTTCAGACAAAGGCTAAATTTTCATGACCAGTTTGTGGTCTTGAGATAAAATCTCGTTGCTCAAAAATCTTAACAAAGGAGGTGTTTGATGAGTATAGGCATTTCCTATCTAATAATCATAGGTATAGAACAATAAAAAAATCTTTTCAATGGGAAGTAGGAGACTACATTAAAACCATGGAGAATGACACCTCACCTTTGGAAGATGCAATACAATAGAAATCGTCA
Source organism: Pseudotsuga menziesii (assembly GCA_001517045.1). Classification (NCBI taxonomy): domain Eukaryota; kingdom Viridiplantae; phylum Streptophyta; class Pinopsida; order Pinales; family Pinaceae; genus Pseudotsuga; species Pseudotsuga menziesii. The sequence continues at coordinate 538,970 of LPNX010931311.1, read as the reverse complement.
AGGTGGTACGTATGGATCATCGTATATGAATTGTTATGTATTTTAATTTTTATTGTGATTTGTTTACTGTAGTGGCCATATTTGATTTTTGATGTAATTTATTTATAAACTAATATTCATGATGCCCATCATGATCATGAAGAAATTAATGGGATTCCATGAGGAATGAAAAGTTATCCTATACAATTCAATAGGTTGCCCTACTATGAGCACCTACAAATTTCTCATTTGTTTGATACAATGAATATTGGAAAGAATGTGACTGAAACATTGTGGCGACTATAGGAGCTAAGGAGGGAGGAAGATAAAATTGTGAAATCTTGAAAAGACATTCAATAAGGAACCATGCAATGAAAGACGCCATCCAATTTCATAGAAACAGAGACCAAATTAATATAAACTCAATTCCATGGATGTTTACGGAGTAGCAAAGCAATGTGTCAAAGAAGTAATGCAGAAAATTAAATTTCTCGGTGGATTTTGTGCGAACTTGAAGAATATCATAACAAAAAAGGTGATTTTGCGGGGGTGAAAAAGCATGATTGGCTTGTCTTCATCAAGGTAATTATTATTGTTATGTCCATATAATTTTTTTTTCTCATTTTATTGCATAATTTTTTTTCTTGTTTGTATACTCTTTGTTTAAAAAATGACGTGGTTTGTATATTAATACAGTATGTTCTACCTCTCTCTCTCCCGGACAACTTCGACAACAATGTCAAACAAGTTGTATATAATCTTGGTAAATACATGAGGTAACTAGCGATTAGTTTCTTGTGCTTAGTGTTTCTTTAATTCTTCGTATAATTTTTATTTGTTTTTTGTGCACTATTTCATGATATGTAATTTAGAGTTTTTTTTGTTAAATATCGTTATTGGTTTGTGTCACTTGTATATGGTTGACATATAAAGAAATCCATAAAGAAGATATAAAGTATTGGAGGAGAGAAATTCCTCGTTTCATGTGTGAAATGCAGAAGCATCTACCTTTGCCATTTTTCAATGCATAGGAACACTACCTCATACACCAAGTTGAGGAGATTGAGTTGTGTGGATCTATGCACTCAAGGTCCATGTGGATGGTTGAGAGGCACTTGAAATTTATGAAGGGTTTGGTGAGACAACGAGCACATGCTGAGGGTTCTATGATGGAAGGATATATGGTATACCAAAACATTTTGTATGTTAGTGAATATCTTCCTAATTTAGCGTCAAAGCTCAATTTACGTCGCATTTCTGATCCGGACTCCAATAACAATTTTGAAGGGGAGTAGTTGAGGAGAAAGGTAGATTGAGGAAGGTGAAAGGTAATTATTAGTTAGAGAATGTTAATTATATCGTTCATATTCTAATTGCATTTTCAATTTATTGCATCAATTAAGAGCATATACTTTGTTCAGAAAATTTATAGATGTCTTGAATTTTAATGTTTATTGTCATCAAGCAGTTAGTCGAGAGTGGGATGCAATTCATTTATACATCGCAAACAATATTGACTGGATGAAGGTATGGATTGAATGATACAAACAATCAGGTCATGGAATATCATAGGAAGGTGTGGCTTCATTGGTAAAAGCAACACATCGCAATGGAGATAGAAATCTTACAGAAAGGAAAATCGATTTAGCATATGGTTTAAAAGGTAAAATGGCAAGCATATTAATCAATCACTCTAAATATTTTATTTTACAAATTACATTTTGACGTACATGTTGTTCTTTTCCGTGTATTACTGCATAACTATTGAATCGCTGTGTAATCATTTCATGTACTTATTGTTGTAGGTAAAACACCATAAGGATATGGTCTACAATCGTTGTAGATATAGCATTAAAAAATTGGATGTAATAAAGAAAACATCAGATTGTGGGATATCTGTAGTCTTTGAGGTGACCAATGTTTCATCTAGAAGTGACAGACATCCATAACTCTTAGAAAATTGATACTATGGGTATTTGAAAGATATTCTACAGTGTGACTTTAAATCCTTCAAGGTAGTTCTGTTTGTTGTCAAATGGTATAGGTTATGATTGAATCAATGTGATCTCAATAGAACTATTACTGAACATGATAATGGATTTACCATTGTAAATACAAGGTTGTTTGAGTTGGGAACAAAGCCCTATGTTCTTCCAAACCAATGTGAACAGGTATTTTACTCGGATGTTCTAGGTAAAGTGGGTTGGTCATTTGTTGTGAGACATGATCCAAGTGGAAGGCTGGTAAAGTATAACCTAGACGATGGTAATGAAGAGGGTTCTCTGGAAGAAGAAAATGATGATGAAGAGTGTGATCAACATGATTTAGATGATGATGATGATCCAATAGAAGATGTCCAAGAATTAGTTGAATCAGATGATGTAACAGACAATTCCCATGAAGATTATATCGACGATGACATGATGAGCGTAATTGACTTAGATGAATATGATGATATGGCCAATCCTTACAATGTTGAATCTGGATATTATGATACTGATGATGACTTGGATGAAGAAGATGATGAAATATATTGAAAGGTAAATATTTAATTAGACATATTCTTTTATCTCATTTAAAAAAGAGAGTTACTAACATCATCATCATCACCATCATCACCATCATCTTCATCATCATCATCATCACTATCATCATCATCATCATTAGCAATATCATCATCATTATCATCATCATCATCATCATCATCATGAAGAGCATCATCATCATCATCTTCATTATCATCTTCATTATTACCCTCATCATCATGATCATAATCATCATAATCATAATAATCATCATCATCATCATAATCATCATAACATGATAATCATCATTATCATTATCATCATAATCATCATCATCATCATGATAATCATCATTATCATTATCATCATAATCATCATCATCATCATCATCATCATCATCATCATTGTCTTCATCATCATGATAATCATCATTATCATTATCATCATCATTATCATCACCATCATGATCATGATCATATTCATCATCAACATCATCACCATCATCATAATAATTATCACCATCATCACCATCATGTTGATCAGCATCGTCTTCATCATGATGATAATCATCATCATCATCAGGATGTTGATCATCATCATCTTCATCATCATCATCGTCATCATTGTCATCATCATCATCATCATCTTCAACATCATTGTCATTATCATGATGTTCAACATCATCGTCTTCATCATCATTATGTTCATCATCATCATCATCACCATCCACATCACCATCGTCATCATGTTGACCATCATTTTATTCATCATCATGATAATCATCATCATGATAATCATCATCATGATCATCTTCATCATCATCGTCATTATCATGATGTTCAACATCATCGTCTTCATCATCATGAATTTAGATTTTTTTTTCGACATTTTTTATTATTAAGATAAGAGTGACTTTATGGAAAAGTCAAAATTTATGAGAAATTCATCATCATCATCATCATCATCATCATCATGAAGAGTGCCATCACCATCATCTTCATTATCATCATCATTATTACCCTCATCATCATCATCATAATCATCATAATCATTATCATCATCATCATCATCATAATCATCATCATCATCATCATGATAATCATCATTATCATCATCATCATCATCATCATCATCATCATCATCATCATCATTGTCTTCAACATCATGATAATTATCATTATCATTATCATCATCATCATTATCATTGTCTTCATCATCATGATAATGATGATGATGATGATGATGATCAGCATCATGATCATCATTGTCTTCATCATCATGATAATCATGATCATGATCATCATGATTATGATCATCATGATGATCACGATGATCATGATCATGATCATCATCAACATCCTGATCATCATCATCGTCTTCATCATCATGATGATGTTCATCATTAACATCCTCACCATCCTCACCATCATTACCATCATCATCATCATCATCATCATCATCATCATCGTCATCACTATCATCATCATCACCATCATCACCATCATCACCATCATGTTGATCATCATCTTCTTCATCATCATCATAATCATCATCATCATCAAGATGTTCATCATCATCATCTTCATCATCATGCTGATGATGATGATGATGATCATCATCGTCGTCATCATCATTATCATCATCATCATTGTCTTCATCATCATCATCATGATAATCTTCAACATCATCGTCATTATCATGATGTTCAGCATCATCGTCTTCATCATCATCATCACCATCATCCCCATACACATCACCATCGTCATCATGTTGATAATCATTGTATTCATCATCAGGATAATCATCATCATGATCATAATGAATTTAGATTTTTTTTTCGACATTTTTTATTATTACGATAAAAGTGACTTTATGGAAAAGTCAAAAGCTATAAGAAAGTTAAAATTTAAGATAGATTGTATGAATAATATGATCATTCTCAATTTAAAAGTAGATCGAGGAAGGTGAAAGGTAATTATTAGCTAGAGGATGTTAATTATATCATTCATATTCTAATTGCATTTTCAATTAATTGTATCAATTAAGAGCATATACTTTGTTTAGAAAATTTACAGATGTCTTGAATTTTAATGTTTATTGTCATCAAACAGTTGGTTGAGAGTGGGATGCAATTCATTTATACATCACAAACAATTTTGACTGGATGAAGGTATGGATTGAATGATGTGAACAATCAGGTCATGGAATATCATAGGAAGGCGTGGCTTCATTGGTAAAAGAAACACATCGCAATGGAGATAGAAATCTTATAGAAAGGGAAATCGATTTAGCATATGGTTTAAAAGGTAAAATGACAAGCATATTAATCAATCACTCTAAATCTTTTATTTTATAAATTACATTTTGACATACATGTTGTTCTTTTCCATGTATTACTGCATAACTATTGAATCAATGTGTAATCATTTCGTGTATTTCTTGTTGTAGGTAAAACACCATAAGGATATGGTCTGTAATGGTTGTAGATATCACATCAACAAATTGGATGTAATAAAGAAAACATCAGATTGTGGGATACTTGTAGTCTTTGAGGCGACCAATGTTTCATCTAGAAGTGACAGACATCCAGAAATCTCAGAAAATCGCTACTATGGGTATTTGGAAGATATTCTACAGTGTGACTTTAAATCCTTAAAGGTATTTCTGTTCGTTGTCAAATGGTATAGGTTATTATTGAATCAATGTGATCTTGATAGAACTATTACTGAAAATGATAATGGATTTACCATTATAAATACAAGGTTGTTTGAGCTAGGAATGGAGCCCTATATTCTTCCAAACCAATGTGAACAGGTATTTTACTCGGAGGTTCTAGGTAAAGCGGGCTGGTCATTTGTTGTGAGACACGATCCAAGGGGAAGGCTGGTAAAGTATAACATAGATGATGGTAAAGAAGAGGGTTCTCTGGAAGAAGAAAATGATGATGAAGAGCGCGATCAACATGATTTAGATGATGATGATGATCCAACAGAAGATGTCCAAGAATTAGTTGAATCAGATGATGTAGCAGACAATTCCCATGAAGATTATATCGACGATGACATGATGAGCGTAACTGCTTACATGAATATGATGATATGGCCAATCCTTACAATGTTGAATCTGGATATGATGATACTGATGATGACTTGGATGAAGAAGACGATGAAATATATTGAAAGGTAAATATTTAACTAGACATATTATTTTATCTCATTTAAAAAAAAGAGTTACAAACATCATCATCATCACCATCATCACCATCATATTCATCATCATCATCATCACTATCATCATCATCATCATCATCATCATCATCACTATCATCATCATCATCATCATCATCATCATCATCATCATTAGCATCATCATCATCATTATCATCAGCATCATCATCATCATCATCTTCATTATCATCATCATTATTACCCTCATCATCATCATCATAATCATCATAATCATAATCATCATCATTGTCATCATAATCATCATAACATGATAATCATCATTATCATTATCATCATAATCATCATCATCATCATGATAATAATCATTATCATTATCTTCATAATCATCATCATCATCATCATCATTGTCTTCATTATCATGATAATCATCATTATCATTATCATCATCATTATCATCACCATCATCATCATAATCATCATGATCATGATCATTATCTTCATCATCATCATCATCATCATCATCATCATCATCGTATTCATCATGATGATGATGTCATCATCAACATCATCACCATCATCACCATCATCATAATAATTATCATCATCATCACCATCACCATCATCACCATTATGTTGATCATCATCGTCTTCATCATGATGATATCATCATCATCATCAGGATGTTGATCATCATTGTCTTCATCATCATCGTCGTCATCATCATCATCATCATCATCATCATCATCTTCAACATCATCGTCATTATCATGATGTTGAGCATCATCGTCTTCATCATCATTATGTTCATCATCATCATCATCACCATCCACATCACCATCGTCATCATGTTGATCATCATTTTATTCATCATCATGATCATCTTCATCATCATCGTCATTATCATGATGTTCAACATCATCGTCTTCATCATCATGAATTTAGATTTTTTTTCGACATTTTTTATTATTAAGATAAAAGTGACTTTATGGCAAAGTCAAAAGTTTTTAGAAATTCATTATCATCATCATCATCATTATCATCATCACCACCATCATCATGAAGAGCGCCATCACCATCATCTTCATTATTATCATCATTATTACCCTCATCATAATCATCATAATCATCATAATCATCATCATCATCATCATCATCATAACCATCATAACATGATAATCATCATTATCATTATCATCATAATCATCATCATCATCATCATCATCATCATCATCATCATCATCATCATCATCATCATTGTCTTCAACATCATGATAATTATCATTATCATTATCATCATCATCATCATCATCATTATCATTGTTTTCATCATCATGATAATGATGATGATGATGATGATGATGATCAACATCATGATCATCATTGTATTCATCATCATGATAATCATGATCATGATCATGATTATGATCATGATCATCATCAACATCCTGATCATCATCATCGTCTTCATGATGATGATGATGTTCATCATTAACATCCTCACCATCATCATCATCATCATCATCATCATCATCATCATCACCATCATCACCATCATATTCATCATGTTGATCATCATCGTCTTCATCATCATCATAATAATCATCATCATAATCATCATCATGATCAACATCATTATCATCGTCTTCATCATCATGCTGCTGCTGCTGCTGATGATCATCATCATCGTCGTCATCATCATCATCATTGTCTTCATCATCATCATCATCATCATCATCATCATAATCTTCAACATCATCGTCATTATCATGATGTTTAGCATCATCGTATTCATCATCATTATGTTCATCATCATCATCACCATCATCCCCATGCACATCACCATCATCATCATGTTTATAATCATTGTCTTCATCATCAGGATAATCATCATCATGAATTTAGTTTTTTTTTTCGACATTTTTTATTATTAAGATAAAAGTGACTTTATGGAAAAGTCAAAAGTTATAAGAAAGTTAAAATTTAAGATATATTGTATGAATAATATGATCATTCTCAATTTAAAAGTAAATATAATAACAATGACCAATTTTTTGGAAATAAACATTGATATTAAAATCAAAGTATTATTTGTTAACTTTTTATATTAAATATTTATTTTGTGAAATATTTTTTAATAATTTTATAAGTAATAATTTTAGATATTTTAAGATCAAGAATAAATATATTAGACAGTGGATGATTATTAACATATAGGATAAAGAATTACAAAATCATTGTAACATTTGAATATCAATAATGTTAAAATATACAATCATCCTACCTTATTAAAGCGATAAAATTAGGAAATATGTTTTTATTAGACATTTTTGTGGAATTTATTTTTCCTTGTTTATATAGGTTTTTTCTTGCAATGTGACCACTAGAGGTTTTTGTGAAAATTGGGTGATGGTGCTCCAATGTGACAAGCACATTGATACTTTGAATACAAGAATGTATTAGTGCTCCATGAATTTCCTACATTATACATACACACACACACACACACACACACACTTTGAAATCAATATTAAAGATACTATATGGGAGGTTTTAGTGAAAATTGGATCATGGTGCTCCAATGTGTCAAGCACATTGATACTTTAAATACACTTGAAGAGTCTAGGATAAACATGTGTTAAAGAGTCATAATTTCTAAAACCAAGAATTATTAAAATACAATCACCTAACCTTATAAAATGAGTAAATTCTATTTCATAGCAGTACTAGGAAACAAATTTTTATTGAAAGTTTATGTGGATCATACACCCTTAAATATTCAAATATAGTTTTTAGAATAGTAACGGAGAAGGTTTTTTCAATATTAAGAGATCCACCATGAAGATGAAGAAACAATGAAAGGGTTGAGTCCTTTAGTATGCTATACACAACCAACACAACCATCTTCCATATGCTTACTAGTGAATATTAATCCTCACTAACGCATGGTTATTGCACCTTAACTTTGAATTAAAATATTTATTGTAACAAAACCATAAGAATGTTAAAAAAGTGCATGTATGTATCACTTCAATGCCTCATCTACATTCCCAATATTTAAAGAATGCTTTGTAGCCATCTTGACTTTATGAAAAAATGTTGAACGGTAGATGTTCCCACTTATATAGAAAGTTCCGTACACACCACAAACTTATATTTGATAGAAATAAGGAGATACAACACCTATACAACCTTAATATAATTGTAATTTAAAATTTAACATCTAATTTAAAATAGTCCCGTGCAACGTAAAATTGTAATGTAATTGAAATTTAAATTTTTATTTTGTAATTGTAATGCAATTGAAATTTTAAATTGTAAATGAATTGCAATGTGTAGTTGGAAGTGAATTGTTATGCGATTGCAATTTAAATTTTAAATTGTAATGTAATGGAATTTTAAATTTTGAATTTACAACTGTAATGCAATTGAAATTGAACTTTTAAATTGTAACTACACATTGAATTTTCAGTTATAATTACATGTTAAATTTGAAAATTTAAATTGAAATTGAATTGCAATGTTAAATTGTAATTGAATTCTAATGTGTAGACTATAAGGTAATTGCAATTTAAATTTTAAATTGTAATGATGTTGACGATGATGACGATGATGGTAATGGCGATGATGAATGTAATGATGTTGACGATGATGATGGTAATCTCAATGATGACAGTGATGATGATGGCAATGATGATGATGATGATGATGACAATGATGGCAATGATGATGATGATGATGATGATGATGATGATGATGAAGATGATGATGATGATGATGATGATGATGATGATGATGATGGTGATGGCAATGATGATGATGGCAATGATGATCATGATGACGATGAAGATGGAAATGATGATGATGATGATGATGATGGTGCTAATGATGATGATGATGATGATGAGGGTAATGATGATGAAGATAACAATGATGACGACGACGACGATGATGATGATGGTCATGATGATGAAGACGATGATGATGAAGACGACGACAACAATGACGACGACGAAGACGATGACGATGATCTTCATGATGATGATGATTAACATGATGATGATGATAATGATGATGAGGATCATGATGATGAAGATGATGATGATCAACATGATGAATATGATGGTGAAGATGATGATGAATATGACGGTGGTGATGGTGATCATCATCATCATCATCATCATCATCATATCCATTACCATAATCATCATCATATTCATCATCGTCAACATCATCATCATCGTCATCGTCATCTTCATCATCATCATCATCATCATCATCATCATCGTCATCATCATCATCATCATAATCTTCATCATCATCATCTTCATCGTCATCATCTTCATTTTCATCATCATCACCATCATCATCACCACCATCATCATCATCATCATCATCATCATCATCATCATCATCATCATCATCATCACCATCATATTCATCATCATCATCGTCATCATCATCATCCTCATCTTCCTCATCATAATCTTCCTCATCATCATCATCACCATCATCATCACCATCATCATCACCACCACCATCATCATCATCATCATCATAACCATCTTCATCATCATCATCTTCATCATCATCATCATCTTCATCATCATCATCTTCTTCATCGTCATCATCATCATCATCATCATCATCATCTTCATAGTCATCATCATCATCATCATCAACAACATATCCATTTTCATCATCATCATCATCAACATCATCATGATCATCATCTACATTATCATCATCTTCATCATCATCTTCATCATCATCATGATCATCATAAACATCACCATCTTCATCATCATCATCTTCGTCTTCATTAGCATCATCGTCATCGCCGTTGTCGTGATTGTCATCATCATCATGATCATCATCATCCTTGTTTTCATCGTTATCTTCATCATCATTATCATATCTCCCTCATAATAGAAGTCTCAACATGTGGTGAAAATTGCCTTACTTCAAAAGTAAGATAAGAAAATCATACAATACCAAACAATTGGATTTTTCAATGCAATATCGAAGAACAACCTTGATAATTTAATTCCACACTATCTTCCACATCAAACTATAATCATCATAATATAACTACATACCCCAACTATAAGTTCATGACCATGAATTTTTATCTCCTTACTTTATGAAACTGTGAACAAACTCAATAGCTAACAAATCAAGTTACTCATAAAAAATCAATACAATCAAGATCCAAGTCAACTTTAACATTAATCGATGTAAGAGGAAGGTATTGATGCAATATGACTAGATAATTAGTTATCCAATCTTAAGAAATATTTGTAATTGATGAAGGAATGATTTAAGGATTAAGGAGGATCAATTCGGTTTTGGACGAACAACATGGCACATGATATGGGGAAGTACACACAATAAATGATGGGTAACAACATAAAGGTAAGATAAGACATTTGTTTTAAATAAGGAATTCAATGATTGAGATTGGTTTTATGGCCCTTGTCAACTTAATAAAACAAATTTAACATTATCAACAACAACTACACGATTTCAAGACCTCTCGCGCCTGCACAACTTTCTTTGTAGCATTTTGTCCATCCTTTGGACCTTCGGCGAGTAAGAAAACTGAGGGAGATAATTGTCGATTTGGAGAGATCCATTACACTGGGTTCAAGTTCAAATACGATAAGGACCTCTGCAATAGTATTTTTTCCATCCACAGTATCAGGACCTCCAACGAGCAAGCAAAGGGAGATAACTAGGGTGATTTGGAGTCCTCTCTATCATTTCATCCATCCACAGTATCAAGACCTCCGAAGAGAAATGAAAAGGAGTTAGGTGATTTGGAGGGAGCCAAGGGTTTGCGTTCGATTGCAAAGAGGTGCCCTCCTTATCGCACTGTCCTATTTTACTGCTTGAGCTCTTCTCAATGAATTGTTTTTATAGGTGACTCCCAAGTTGGCTCTTTGCATTGAGTTTTCTGAATGAAAGTTTGACTATGAAGGTCCTACGAATAGTAAGTCAATTACCAACCTTTCATTCACTTCCCTTTAGTACTTGTCTTAAGGGCACAATAATTAGGGGTTTCATTGAGCCTTCTCCTGATATAGAGGATGGTTTCCATCTTGTTCTTTGCAATCCAATTAAGCTATAGATTTTTTCTTAAGTGTTGTACTACGGATCCCACAACAAGGATTTGAATTTTTGACAATGTTGTTGTTTTCTTTATTGTGATTGATTTAAAAGTTTGCATATTTAAAGAGACCAGCATCAAATAATGTTGATTTCAAGATATGCATTCAATTGTGAAGTAACTATGATTGATGTCTTCTTGAGCCATAATAGCCTATAAGATCACAGGTCATGATTATTGTGATACGTTTTATTATTATCCCTGCATTTATTTTCTTCCAACCAAAATGAATCATAATTTTATTAAAGATAACAAAATTACCCTTAATATGCTTTAGGAGCATTACAAGTAGCTATAAAGTATAAACAGAGCTTATATGCGTAAGTAGAAGTTTGTATCTGCTAAGGCTTATATGCCTAAGGATTCCACTGCTAAAACTAATGAAGGAGGTGGTATTGTGGGAGATGGGGATTAATATGATAGGGAAGACCCAAACACAATATTAAAAAGGAAAAGTTTGGGGCATGGGTAAGACAACCCTATCCCCGAGTAGCATAGAGGTAACAATGCCAGGGAACTACTAGCAACTTAGAAAGGATGACATTGACCATTCTGCAATAAATGTGTATCCTAATTCAAGTAGTTTAGATAAGACCATCGATATTGATTATTCTATAAAACTACAACTAAGGTGATCCAACCACAAAATCCACTATCAAACTCGAGGAAATTGTCCTATAGTGTAGGTTGCATTATTAATGCTTGATTCATTGAAGTACAAAGGAGCAATAAGCTAGTGCTAATTATTGGATGTGATGAATTTTGGATGAAAGAAGAGATTTCAAAGTCAACAATATGCTTTGGCTATCACATGAACACCTCAGTGTCCGAAATTTGAAACATGACATATGTATTTTGAGTATGATAAAAAAATTAAGTTTATCAGGGTAAAAGCCCTGACAACTGTAACTCAAAAACTTAGATACGAGGTAAGAACAATAGATTTATGGTTTTATAACAACCATTTCCACGGTAGTACCCAATAATACTTGCACTGATATTAGTAGTTGTTCTCAAATCTTTTTATTGAAGGATAATGTTCATCTACATTATCTTTCTTAGGATCTGCCCTAGATATAGAAAGATCATTGATTTTTCTGAAACTTATTCACCAATAATGATAGGTAGTCACTTATTGTGACTTTCCAATGTGTCATGCCTCTATTTTGACACATGGTCTACAACTATTGTTTTTTGAGAGAAAATATATCCCAACTTCACATAGCATATCCCAACTTTAATATCATAGCCACAAACCATATCTTTGGTTTGGTTCAAGAATCTATACTAATTATAATGGTATTTATAGTGTTAAAATTTTATCTCAACAAACTAGTTAGTGTGCAGTTGGCCTAATGCTAACTTGTTAAAGTTACTAATTATAGCCTCGTTAAAATTAACTTTTCTAAAGGAAAGTAGGGATATCTAGATTGAAGCAAATATTTCAAGTGTAACTTTCAATAAAGGGAGTCATGTATAACTACACAAACTAAGTAGTCTTTTGAGTAAGGGGCATGGTGTTACATATATCATTTGTATGCCCTTTTTAATGACTTGTCATATGTAGCTTTATTTTAAATGGGACTAACTAGTGAGTAAACACTCTATATATATGTGTCATCTTCTTGCTCATTACTCTCCAGTAAAAATATCCAACCCTTACATAAATTTTTATAAAATCTATGGAATATTACCATTGAGTTTATATTCTTCTTTTTATTTTGTAGAAATATCCCCTGCTTTTATATGGGCTTCTCATATTTCTTGTAATGTCTAGTCCTTTCGACCTAGTTTGGAAACTTTAATTTTTATTTAGTTATAGTCCTTCATTTAAATCAATTGTATTTTGATATGATTACTTTTACAATCTAATTTATTGTCAGCATATGTCTATCCACTTGGATATATTTCCATTTACAATCTATCCCAAGGTGTGTTGGCTCAACGTACTGATTAATCATAATAATAGTCTTTGAATTAAATGGAACCTTTTGTTCTCCATGCCTATGAAACTAAATGATAGAATATAATTTTCTGAAAGGTAATCCTACAATTCAACTCTGTCACTCGTTTCTACCACTCAATATGTTATTTCTCTAATCAATGGTAGGCCTAAACAAATCAAATTCCAATTTAGTGTACCTTTGGATTTTGAAATTATAACCCTAATACTATATTGGATTAGTCCATTTGACATAGATTAAGTTGGATGTCATTTCCTATGAAACCAAAAAAAAGCATTGCTAAGAATAAATAAAGGTGATCAACAACTGCCTATAATATTTTCTATGGTCTGTGCTAAAGCTTGAGTTGCATGCACTTCTTGACTTGTATTGTCCCTTATACATTTTCTTCCCATATTATTGGTTATATTGTCTATGATGACCCTTACTAATGCCCTGCCAAAGGGTTGGTACAAGCCCTTTATGGCTCACTCTCAGCTCTAGTTATTCACGGAACTCTTATCATTTGACTTAATCTTAGCTCTAGTTATAGATGACAACATATCATTTGAAAAAAGGCAGTGAATGGTGTGTTGGTTGGTCTCAATTGAAGGCTGCAATTTTCACCCTAGGGTTAGGAGCTACATGTTTTATTTGAAATTTTTTTCTTAATATGGATGAAATTAGTCATGCTAGTGGAACACAACTATGTGCCCATTTTCATTTGATAAAATCTAAGGATAGGATAAATGATGCATTTTCAAAATTTCTAGCTACTAAGCAGACCCCTAAAAATATAGTGACCATCTAAAATGCAGGAGGTTGCATCCTAAAGAGATAAGAGATGGAAAAAATCTTGTAGCTCGTCATAGGGATGTCCTTTAATTCTAGGGCCACAATAATAAGAGTAAGGAATCCATGCAAACTTGATTCTTTGCTGACTATTGTCAAATTTTCACTCGTTTCTACTACTAAATATTGTAACTTATACATTTACTTCCCATCTTATTAGTTATATTGTCTATGATGACCCTTACTAGTGCCTTGCCAAAGGGTTATTACAAGCCCTTTATCGCTCACTCTCAACTAGAGTTATTAATGGAAATATTATCATTTGACTTAATCTTAGCTCTAGTTATAGATGGCAGTATATCATTAGCAAAAAGGCAGTGAATTGTGTGTTGGTTGGTCTCAATTGAAGGATGTAATTTTCACCCTAAGGTGAGGAGCTACATGTTTCATTTGCAATTTTTTTTAATATGGTGAAATTAGGCATGCTAGTGGAACACAACTACGTGCCCATTTTCATTTGATAAACTCTAAGGATAGGATAAATGATGCATTTTCAAAATATCTAGCTACTAAGCAGATCCCCAAAAATATAGCGACCATCCAAAATGCAGGAGGTTGCATCCTAAAGAGATAAGAGACGGAAAAAATCTTGTAGCTTGTCATAGGGATCTCCTTTAA
>LPNX010931311.1:495644-523519 GCA_001517045.1 Pseudotsuga menziesii | reverse complement strand
AATAAGAGTAAGGAATCCATGCAAACTTGCTTCTTTGCTGACTATTGCCTCTAAAATGAAAGGTTATGTGATTAAGAATTGACTCTTGATGAAATGACCATTTCCTTGATGGGTATACATGATGGTAGATCCGTTGGTCTTAGTGGGTTCCCTGTTATTTCTACGAATCTACATGGGATTTTAATGGTCATGTTAATGCTCAAATATCACACAAATGTGGTATTTTTGCAATTGTCATATCGTAAATGTTGTTGGAAGACATGTATGTCTGACCCCAAGGGCATCGTGGATTCGATATTATGACCTCCTTTTGACTTTGGCATGGAAAGTCAAACCACTAGAATTATCCCTAGGGTTTCTACTAGGCGCATTGGCTGTAATGTTAGTAAGCCATTGGTTGCACTTTCTACATTTGATATGTAGTTCTTACTCTCTTGTTCTTGACATCTAAGGGTTTGTTTATCTTTCTCTCTCTACCTCACACATGACATTATTGAGATACTAACTGTTGGTCCATTATTATTTGAGCTAGGTCGTGACTATTTGAAGGTTACTAGATATGGGTTGTGACTGTATCAAGGCTGCTAGGGCTAGGTTGTGACTATTTGAGCCTTGCTAGGTTGGGTCGTAATCCTTGTTGAATTGCTAGTGTTTGGTTGTGAATGTTATGATCCTGTTAAGGTTGAGCCGTGACCATGGTTGGACTCTTAAGGTTGGTTCGTGACCTTGTCACTATTTTACTTTTACTTTAGTATTTTGGTTTATTTTATTTCCATTAAAGCACAAATTATTCGTTAAATTGTTGAAAACCCCTAATTACCCTAAAACATTAACAACTAGAACTCACATTGCATGAGTAACCCCCAATTTATGAGGAATCTATAGGTATAAAATGCTCCATCAATATTGTAGGTTAAGTTTTTCTTTAATTTTCTAATTAGATAGGAATCTATCATTTTTAACTTACTGTAGGCGAGTTTACAACAAAAACGTCACTTACCTTCACTTCAAGCATCAAGGTCAACCAACAACTTTGAGAATAAGGATTTCTGTACCCTAAATGAATTGTGGGTGATGCCACCTTTGTTTTACTCATGAAATGATTTTCCCATGATAATGTTCTATGTTTAAATGGCATGCTAAAAAGGGGGACTTGTATAAGAACCTTTTTCTTGTTTTAGATACAACGACTCCTTGCTTCTTGTTTATGATAAATCTACCTCTCAATCTTGTTTTGAGCTATTGTACATTATGCATGAACCTAATATATCTACTACATAGTACCAGAATATACAATTATACATGGAATTAGTTCTTCTTCATTATCAGAATTTAGGGAATCAAGAAGGTTTTCCATAGGTGTAGTTTCTACAATGAATTTCCACTATTTCTCCACCCATATTTCCTCAATAAGAATTCATCTAGTCACAGGCCAACAGTGATGTCCAAAATTATTCTCAACCTCCATATGGGCCATAAAAATTAATCTGTAACTATGTACCTAATCCATGACTATGAAAAATCATGCATAGGCTTGGAAATACTACAAATGAATTCAAAAGAGAGATAGAAGAGGTACACCCAATCACCAAACCTCATGAGAACCCATTAGCCTCCAATGAAACAAACTCCCAATTAGTAAAAATATATTTTAGATTCAAAATGACAGTGTTCGGGTGAATGCATGAAGATGGGCGTCTATTTTGGGGGGTCTTATGAGAAAATAAATTTGATTTTTTCATGTTTTTCAACTTTGGGAGAATGAAAGTGATATTTTTGTTTGGAATTTCACTTTCAAGTAAAAAAGAAACTTTTAGAGAATTATGTTATCTTTCTATTCATAATTTTTTGAATTTTTTTTTATTGAGATTTGATATGTCGTTTAAGAAATTTTTTGGCAGCGTGTCCTTATAAAATGAAAGGACTAAAAAATAGTCATGTTTGGTTGCGCCCGTAAAATCATTGTTAAAGTCATGTTTTGCAAAAAACAAATATGCTATCACAATATACACACAATACACTATTGCGATGACTATAAATTTGTAACCAACGAATCTATATACTAATTATAATATTTTTTTGAATTCGATCAATGGAAAAACCTTCTTGGTTTTAAACATGTTTTGGTTGCACCACTTTTCTCTCAATTGACTATAAAACTTAAAAATATACGAATACCCTTTTGAAGTAGACACTCCAATTAAGTGCACCATATTTGTTTCAATTTTTTTGGTGGTGTATTTTTAAAGTTATATATTTTTCATTTCATCGCATTTTGAAAGAGATGAAACTAAACTTGACACATGTTAAGAAACAAAAACAATAAAAATATCAGATCTCACCTATACACAAAAAAATCTATACCTATGAAAAGTAGATTTAATGACAAAAACAAAGGTATCAAGTCCTATAGTCGATTTGTAGTGTACGACATCCATTTTAACTTTCGAAAATGGAGAAACCTGAAAACTGTGCAGGTTACAAGTTTCAGAGGTGATTCGGCCGAACAATGTTTTTCCATAACAGAGACGTTACAAACAAGTCTTTTCGGCCAAAAAACTAAGTGCAAAAAAAAATTCGTTGGCCGGAAAAAAGAATCGTATAAGTAAAACGAAAGAGCCTCGTTATTTTCGCACCTCTTCATTTTGTATAAGTAAAACGAAAGAGCCTCATTATTTTTGCACCTCTTCATTTTGTATAAGTAAAATGAAAGAACCTCATTATTTTCTCACCTCTTCATTTCGTATAAGTAAAAGTATTTTTGAAGGAGTTTTCAGAGGAGATTTCTTTTGCCAAAGGGTTTTTAGAACATATTTTTCCTCTTATTTATTTTCAAGGGGTACATTCGAAGAGTTTTTTCCAAAGGCATTTTTGCCAAAGATTTTGTGTTCAAAAGTATTTTTGAAAAGAAGTTATTTCTTTGCAAGAAGTTTTTTCATAGAGTTTTTTTCCAAGATATTTTTCCAAAGTAGGTTATTTCCTTGAAATGGGTTTTTTTCCAAAGAGTTTTCTGTTCCAAGGTATTTTTGCAAAGGAGTTATTTCTTTGCAAGGGGTTTTTTCAAAAAGTTTTTTTTCCAAGGTATTTATGCAAAGTAGGTTCTTTGCAATGGGTTTTTTCCAAAGAGTTTTTTTGCAAAGTACTTTTGCAAATGAGTTTTTTTTTCCAAAATATTTATATAAGTTTTTTTTTCAAAGAGTTTTTTTTTCCAATTGTTTTACAAAGAAGATTTCTTTACAAGGTGTTCTTCTTTTTTTCCAAGGGTTTTTTAAAAGGAGATTAAGCAATCATGGGAAATAAAATAAACCGTAAAAAAAAAGTGATCGTAAACGTGATGACAATGCTAATAGGGAAAAACAAAAACTCAGAAATATAGCCAAAAGAGCAAGGGTTGCAGAAACTGAAGAAATAATTGAAGATATAATAACATATTTACATGACACTGTTGATGAAATGGAAATTGAAAATAGGGTACAAGAAGAACAAATGGAAGTTGAAAATACCATTGTTGAAGATGTAACTAGTGATTTACATGTTAATGTTGATGAAGTCAATATTGAAGATGAAAACCAAGATTCAGAAATTGGACCTGGTATGTATATATCATGTATTTTCGAAATTCATTTTTTTATAATGAATTGTATTTTTGGACATATGTTAAATTAAATTTAATTTGATGTATAGGTACTTTCACCATTGATGATGAAATGTTAGAAGACATTGATTGCGACAAATATGGAGAAAAATTACCCATACATGTTGCACGATATCGTGCTACAAAAATTTATGATGATATTCTCAAGGATTGTTCAATAGTAGAACAAGCGTAAATTTTGAGATGTTTATTGGTGTCCAAGAAGTTAGAAGGTGCTACGTCATTATTGGGTATTCACAAGGCGACAAAAGAGTTGAAACTGAAACATAATGTGATAGAAAATATAGATGATACAATAAAAAAAATTGGAAAATCCAGAAAGAAGGATACCAGTGCTGCACGTAGAGCAATTCAGACAGTAATTGTTTCAGCTAGTACTAGACAAAAACATTTGACAACACAACTAGCACAAGGAATTGGAACCTCAAGAAAGACATTATACAAACATAGCAAATTCAGAATGCAAATAGATGAAAATGATGAACTTGCTTGCTGGGCAATTATTTGTAGACAACCTTACAAAGATAGAATGGGAGAAGGTGTTAAAGATATTGTACATAAATATTGGTTGGAACATGCTCGAGTTTCACCAAATTCAAGGGATGTTATACGACAAAGAGTATCATGAAATGCATATGAAATCTGTCCAAAACATATAATGGAAATGACACAAGTACAATTGTTCAATAAATTCAAGGAAGATCATCGTGGAATTAATATGTCGATCACTACATTTGTGAAACAAAAACCATGGTATGCTAGACCTATTACTATACATGACCCATGTTATTTTCATTATCATGTGCAATTTCAATTATATTATGACATGTTTCTTGAATTTGGTAAAATGTTTTGGACAAATTCACCACCTCCGCCCACAGTATGTGAATTCATATCACAAACCCTATGTGAGAGAAATCACGATGAAGTATTTTATAATAAGAAATGTGTCAATGGAAAACATTGTCATGGTTGTGGAAATATTGTTTTATTCCACAATAAATACCCAATCGATAATGATCAGTCGCTTTGAAATGTAACCGTTGATTGGAGAATATATGAATACAACATTTATTCTACAAGTTCTAGTGATGCACATTCTGAAAGAATTGAATTGCGAGAAGATAAAATATGTGTGACAGATTTTCTCAAGAAATTTGAAAGTTAAATTTATAAATACACCAATAATTCACATAGAGAATGATGGCAAGACCTTCAATTCAAACATTCCCGTGAAATTTTTTTAGCTGGAACAATTTTGTCTGTGGTTGATTTTGCAGAAAACTACACATTTGTTGCACAAAAAGGGATTGAAAGTGAATACTATCATTCTGACCAAGTTCGATATTTGTCCATGTTCTATATAGACATTCTCAACAAGATGTTGATGGCATTGAAATCATGTGTGACAACCGAGATGTGATTAAAGAATATCACTTTTATATCAGCGATGACTCTACACATGATACACATTTTGTTCAACATTGTATTGAAATTTTTTTCTATGATTGAATAAAAAGTCGTAAAGTTAAATTCAATGAACAATGGATATGGTCGGATGGATGTGCGGGACAATTTAAATCTTCATGATCATTTTTTTGGTTATGTCAACTTCATAAAGCAATGAACATTAAACATTGCTGGAATTTCTTTGAAACTGGACATGGAAAAGGTGAACATGATGGTGCAGGAGCATGCGTAAAAAGAGCACTTTGAAGATAGAAAATGAACCATTCTTCTAGATGATTTCATTCAGCTACAGAGGTTTCCCAATGGTGTAAATCAAATCTAAGCCATGATTGTAGTCAACAATCAAAATATGTGTGTAAGTATGTACATTATTTTTTTAATTTATATTAATTGTCAATTTTAAAAAATGTATGTACTAACATTGACGTATTTGTACACTAACATTAAAAGTTGTCATTTGTGATTTATCATTTATTGTGTAGGTTTTTTTGGCTTGTTGGGGTCCAAGATATAGATAGATCAACACTATACGAGGCTAGCACCATACACGGGACTAGAGAACTTCACTCTATTCAAACAAAATTTTTCAAAAACGTGTTTGCATTTGACAGTAGAAAGCAAACATGTTTTTGTCACATTTTCACTGAAAATGTTGAATCTACAGAAGTTTGTGAAAACATAACGAACAACTACGTAAAACATTGGAAACACACATAGATTAATACAAAAGGGAAAATGCCACTAGCAAGCATAGAAGAATTAGAATCAGAAGAAATAAAAATATCATCTGATGGCGATAGAATTTCAGATCTTGTTAGAGAAGGTAATGATGTGGTTGATTGTTCAATATTGTCCATCATCTTATGTTTATATAGTCAATTTAATTCACTTAACTCCAACGCCAATTGTAATTTGAATAGGAGATATTTTTGCTATGATTGCACCTTTAGATAACAACGAAAATGTAAAATATTATTTGATGCGATGCACTAAATAAAAAAATGAAGTTATTGGAGGACTATAATGACAATGGATTTACATACAAGAGAGGATCCATCATTTTAAAAAGCTATTTTTTGCAGCAGACCCGTATGACTGAAAATTATGTCTACTTTCAGGATTATGAACCTGATGTTATGTGTTGTCAGTATAGTCATTTAGTATGTGCATCTCCAATAAAATTGGTACAAGTTGCATAAAACAAACTTAAAAAATAAAAAAATGGAAACTGTCCAAATATGACCATGAACGGATAATTGAGGACGGAATTCCATTGCAATGTTTTTAACTATATCATTTCTTGTTTTATGTTAAGATTGGCTATCATTAAGTCATTGAAATTTAATTTATTAAAATTCAGAATCAAGTTGCTAATGTTACCTTAGTAATAAAAAAATATTAGAATTCAAAATCAAGTTGCTAATGTTACCTTAGAAAATTTATGGATTGAACTATAATTTATTAGAATTCAGAATCAAGTTGCTAATTTTACTTTAGTAATAAAAAATATTCCTATCAAAACTTCTTAACATTCCTAACCATTCCTAACATTCACTCATACATTCATATATTTACGCCTATCAAAACTTCCTAACATTACTAACATTTCTTAACATTCATTTCTAACATTCTCCACATTGATTCCTAACATTCCCCACATTGATTCTTAACATTAGATTGCATCTAACATTCCTATCATTCCTAAAATTCTCAACGTTTCAACACTAAAAATATGTTACATATACAAACATACATAAATTTACTAATACATACATTCATATAATTGCACCTACCTAAACTTCCTAACATTTCCTAACATTCATTTTTAGCAATCATATATTTACACCTATCAAAACTTTCTAGTTCCTTTCCTAACATTCATGTATATTTGCACCTATAAAAACTTCCTAGTTCCTTTCCAAACATTCATTCCTAACATTCCCCATGTTCATTCTTAATATTAGCTTTCCCCATGTTCATTCTTAACAAATTGGATTGATTTCATTCTTAATGTTAACATTCCCCATATTCGTTCTTAACATTCCTAACATTCCTAACCTTTACATATACATGTATATAATCCAAAAAACAATATCTAAGATCAATGTATGTATGTATATAATTGAAAAAAACAATCACGAACATGTGAGTTCAACGTACATGTATATAATAAAAAAAACAGTCGTGAACATGTGAGTTCAATGTACATGTATATAATAAAAAAAAACATTCATGAACATGTGTATAATCCTAAAATTAAGCTCCTTGATGTTTGAATCAAAGAAGTCCACCGCTATCCTCCACTAGGGTCTTCCCTTGGACTCATAACAATCTGAAACATGTATAAAAATAGATTATGAATATCATAAATTATTTAAATAATTTTAAATTAAAATCAAAACATTAAAACATTAAACTAGTATATAGAAGATCAATACAATTATTAACAAAATTACCTCAAATTATCTATTATTCCATGGAGTCTTCTCTTTGCCTCTAAAAGGTGGAGGAGACCCAAGCTACAACATGTATAAAAATAATTTATAAATCTTACAAACTATTTAAACTATTATAAACTAAAATAAAAAAATAAATATTAAACTTACAATTCAACCACTATCCTCCAATGGAGTCTTCCCTTTGCCTTTAAATATTGAAGAGACCCAAGCTTCAACATATATACAAGCAATTTACAAATGTCAAAAATTATTTAAACTAATTAAACTTATATATCAAAGAACGATTTGGGTAATATTACATACCTTGAAGAAGAAACATGTAAAAACATTACTACTTTTGCTTCCTCTAAATTTTATGTGTAGATTTGTAGATATGGGTCGAGGAGTAATAGGAGTCATAGATTTGATCAACCATATATATAACTCCAAATACTCCATGATCCATTTCTACAAATAAAGATAAATGACCCTTGTTTATATCAACGACACTACAACCATAGATGATAAAGAGGAATCATCTCTACCACTATCTCCACGTCGATGATTAGATGAATGTGAACTATACAATAAGCTTGTATCCGGAGGTGAAGTGGATAATATTTGATTTTCATTTCGGACACCAAGTCCTGAAAAATGTGTTGACCTCCTACACTTTTGTCTCAAAGGCTGCTCTCTTTCCATTGGATATGATATCTACAAGTTTACATAAATATCAATTTCTACATGTTAATTAATCAACTTCAAAGGCTTAGCTACTATAAAAACTAAGATTTCAATAAGGACCTAGATATCCCTAATATTATCTAATAGTTCTTTAAATTATTATAGATAATTTATTATCTATTTCCATTTGATATGATATCTACAAGTTTACAGAAATACCAATTTCTACATGTTAATTAATCAGCTTCAAAGACCTAGCTACTATAAAAACTGAGATTTCAATAAGGACCTAGATATCCCTAATATTATCTAATAGTTCTTTAAATGATTATAGCTAATTTATTATCTATTTCCATTTGATATGATATCTACAAGATTACACAAATCAACTCATATCATGTTCAAACTCTACATGTTAATTCCTCATCTTCAAAGACCCAACCACTAAAAAACTAAGTTTTTAATAAAGAGATATATGTCTTTAATATTATCTCATATATCAACTCATATCATATTCAAATTTTGCATGTTAATTCCTCAACTTCAGAGAACTAGCTACTATAAAAACTATATTTTTATTACCTAGATGTCCCTCATATTATCTAATAGTTCTTAAAATGAAAATAGCTACACTAGTGTGGGATGTATGAAAAATTAATGCAACAATATCTATGTTTGTTATGTGTTTTAGATTTTTAAAACTACCTTTCTAATAAAGACCTAAATGTCCCTAATATTATCTAATAGTTCTTAAAATGAAAATAGCTACACTATTGTTGGATGTATAAGAAATTAATGTAGCAATCTCTGTGTTTTTGATGTATTTTAGATTTTTAAAATTAATAGAACCAATATCATCAAATATGAAATTAAAGCTACATTTCTTTATGTCAACTACAAATATTTTCATTATTCCATAAAATCATAAAAAATATCCCTTATGCTAAGTAAAATGATGAAAGTCAGAGTTGATGAACTCTGCATGGACAAAGTTGATGAACTTTGCATGGACAGAGTTCATCAACTCTGTCCACATGGATAGGGTTAAGTTCATCACTTCATGTGAACAAAATTAATCAACTCTGTCCATGGACAGAGTATTCATTCATGAACTTTGTCCATGGACAAATTTAATACAAATATCTTCCTTATTATACCTATGAACTTAGATTAAAATTAAAAAAAATGCACAATATCTTAATATAATAGTAAGTATAAATTGTAACTAATAAGAATTATACAAGTTATATGTTTCTTTTAGGATTTATATTAAAAATACATAAGATCAAACAGATCAGTAATAAAAAAAAATTGATGTTTTATGTGTAATAATGTTTTTTTATGATTTATATTAAACCTACTAAAATACGTTTTGCTAAGTAAAGTTATCAGGGAAAGAGTTGATGAACTCTGCATGAACTATGTTTTGGTAAGTATAATCCATTGTCTTGTCTATTTGGACAGATTTGATTTACTCTGTCCACATGTGGATAGAGTTGATGAAGTATGTCCAAATGGACAGAGTTCATCAACTCTGTCCATTTGGAGAGAGTTCTTCAACTCTGTCCATCTGGACAGAGTTCATGAACTGTCCATCTAAGTGTTGATCAAGTCTATCCAAATTTACAGAATTCACCAAATCTTTCCATTTTATTTAAATTATTAAATATAATTTAAGTTAAAAATATTTCATTCTAATTAAAATAGATTATATCAAATTCTAAAAATATAGAATTTATAATTAAAATTAACAAAAATTTATCGATGGTCATGAATAAAAAATCCTTTAGATTACAATTTAAAAAGAAATCAATTCAACTCATAGCATTGGGAGATAAAAAACAAATGGAATCCTACTTCGAGATTTGATGTTGATCAAATCTATCCAAATGGACAGAGTTCATCAATTTTGTCCAAATGGACAGAGTTGATCAACTCTGCCCACATTTGGATAGAGTTCATCAACCCTGTCAATTTGGACAGAGTTCAACTCTGTCCACCTATCTCCCCATTGTCAACCAGGTTTAAAGCATCTATTCATAATTTGGCAGATTACCATATAAATTACATTTTTAAAACTATAATAAAGAGGACAACAACATTAAGGGTAGGGATTTTTGAAATAGTCTAATCAATTTTTAATTAAAGTCTTCTGAACTTTGTCCAAATGGATAGAGTTGATTAACTCTGTCCAAATGTGGACAGATTTCATCAACTCTATCCAAATATGGATAGAGTTCATCAACTATGTTAACATGGACAGAGTTCATGGACGACTACCTTCGACATATAGATATTAACTAAAATTAAAATTATAAGAATTATACAATACCAATTAACATATGCAAACTTTAACTTTGCAATACTACGACGAAAAATGAATGCCATTGGTTACAACAAGAGTTAAATCACATATTGAACGTTTTGGATTATAAAAGCAATTTCATAAAAATTTAGTTGACAAGGGGCAGCACAGCAAGACCAGAACATGAACAAACCCTCCAAGAAAAAACCATAAACACCACCACGAAGTGACCTCCATGAACAAACCTCCATGCCGAACAGGCCTCCACACCGAATAGACCATCACAAAGTGACCAACACAAATAGACCTCAACGCCGAAAGGAAACTAGACAGTGTTCGGCCTCCATGTCGAACAGACCATCACGGCCTCCACGCCAAATTGACCATCACAAAGCGACCTCGACGAATAGACCTCCACGTCGAGAGGAAACTAGACAGGTAGCGGTGTGCCAGGATGGCATATGTACATGTCAGGAGGAACGATGACATGGACAGGGATGATGGGAAACAACAAACAAATCAGGTGGTGGGAGAAACACAATAGGATGAAGACAAATGACTACAGGAAAAAACAATGAAAATGGGGCCAGAGCTGACGTTTTATGCAAAATAATTATTCGGTCGAACAATTATGCGACCGAATACTTGTTCGGATGAACAATTATTCGGCCGAACAAGTATTCGGCAGCATAATTGTTCGGCCGAATAATTGTTCGGCCTAATAAGTATTGAAATGACCATAAAAATTATCAGCTAGCTATGCATTCTGTTAAATCAAACGATTCACCATTAATGTTATTCGACCGAATAATGATAATTATTCGGCCGAATAAATTTATTATTTGGCCTAATAAATATAGTTATTCAACCGAATAATTTCTGCTATGTTGTTTGGACACCCGATTCTCATGGAAGTGTTACCCAACTTTGCGTTTTCACTCAACCCTTACTACCAAAGTTTCCTAAATGAACACCGCATCGAATTTATTGGAGACAAACAGTCTTTTGAGGACCAATTGTTTTGCTCGTCCCCCCAATCCTCTCACATTCAAAGAGAGGAGCCAACATTGATGCATGAAAAGAAGGGGGAATTAGAATTTGTGAATGGAGTTAGTTTTTGAGAGGTGTAGAGAAGAGAAAATGAGAATTTAACTTTGAAGAAGAGGCTGTCATGCTAAGGAAAATAACAACCATGAAAGGAAACTATTATAATCCTGGAAAAATCCAAGACCAAGCACAAATTTGTTGGAAATTAATGGATAGTAGTCTAGAAAATATAAATAAAAAACATTGTTTCATGAGATAACATAACGCTTTAGGACTGTTACCCCCTTTTTTGCATGGGTGGTCAATTGGAGGTTTGTTGAGATAACTGGGATAATTCCTAGTGTTTTTGAGCATGAGTTTGCTAAACTAAATTGGGGTAGTTCTTGGCATGATTCCTGGGCTTAGTGTTGAGTATCTGTAAAATAAAATATTCGTTAGTCCTGTGGGATAGATAAACATTTTGAGAACATCACAAACTCTTAAGCATCAGTAAATAGTAACTAGTTCTAGTACTATTTTGAATAATTCTAGGAGCCTTATTATAATTCCTAGGTCAGTTCTGTTTATAAAGGCTGGCAGTAGGAGGCTTGGTTTTCAATTGTGGCAAAACTATTCATGTTTTCGTTTATCTCTCTACCTTCATAACAACAATCAACAACATTTTAGGGCATCTCTAATTTGATTTTTGGGCATGTGATGCAAGAGCATCTTGCTTTCCATTTCAAATTCCAATTTCAATGCTAGATCAGGCCTAGGAAGGGGTCTACTGTCATGTACCCCAATTCCAATAACATTTTATGTTTAAATAAGACATTATATTTTATTTTTATTGTAAAGTTTGTCACTATTGACCATGTGGGGTCAAGGATGATTGTAATTAATTATGTTGAATATTTTATTAGTTAATAAATAAAAGATGAGACAAATAACCTAAGGAGGATGTTGAATGAGTGCCCACTAGCCCACTAGGTGGAATAGACTAGGGTGAGATCAAACTGACACATGGCAGCATCCTCAACCACTTCTAGCTGTTGCAGGGGGAAACTGCCCTAATTTTATGGTCATGTTCCCCAAGAAAGTGGAATAAGAGAAGGTGGCTCGTTAAGTGAAAAATCTTTGCCAAACCTTTTGTACTATGCTTTAGGAAAACAAAATAAGCAATACAACTTTAACCATAAATACGCTTAGGCCCGCAAAACTCAGCCTTTTTAGAAATAAAATAATACAAATAGAGTTTTATTATATAAATAAACAGAGTCTTAAAAACCTCAAGATATTAATTTAAAAGTCGTCGTAATGTTTTTGACTCAAAATGCCTTAACTTAATCATAGCTATAAGTAAATTTCCCAGTCGAGTATTAAGGCCGAAAGAGAGCTTCAATATGTATTACAGTGTAAACAAAACTATTTAAAAAAAACCCTAGAACAATAATATTGTTAACCTATCTTCTTTTGCAAGAGTCGTTGCTCTTTGAAAAACCTCAAGGGTTATAAACAACTTTATCTCTATGGACTCCTCATACATAATTAACCAACTTAAAAACTATAAATTAACACAGTAAATGAACACCACGGGGAGCAGTCGTACCCACCTTCGACTTTCATTGCAACTGGTAAGCAACGAAGAGCAACCCAGGTGTAAACTGAGGCTTACCCATGTTTTCATGCTGAACCTTCAGTTCCAAGCAAACGTTTTCACCTTCGACTAAGCAACGATGAGTTTTCACCTACAATTCAACATATGCATTAATATGTTATTTTTGGCTTCGTTTTCTGGAAATAAATAAAAGAGGAATAATTTTCTTAGAGGGTTCGAAAACGACTTGCAAAACTTCAACTTATGGACACCGCGACCAAGCCCGGAAGAACAAATAGAGGCAAAGTACCGAAGCTTCAACCTGTTATTGCCATTATCGAACGTGTCAAACATGATAATGGAAATAAGAGAAGCGTTTAAAGCCTACTAACACCTCAGTCAGCTCAAAGGACAAAACATTTGCAAAGGCTGAAGAGCCCGCGACCTGTCAGCCTGGTTTTCCACCCAAACAAATGAAACAACTATTAAACTTAGTGAGAGTTTACGGAAACTGTTTTTGGTTTTGTACTTAGGGTTTTGCACCAAACCCTTTCTCCAATGAATAGTTCCCATGTGGATTCCACTAAACCTTAGATATTTTATGCACTTGATGTAGTATGAAGCCTGCGTTTTGTATAAGAAATCAATACCTTGACTTTTTGTTAAACATTATTTCAAATAAATATTATGCAAGGTAATACTATTACTTTGTTTACTTTAAAACAAGTCATTTTTGCTAGGTCAAAACTTCGAGTAAGGTTATAGTTATTATGCCTTTATATTTGTTTAATAGTAAACAATATCTTGGATGCATGCTAAGGTTTAATTAGGTTATTTCGGATATCTTGCATCATTTATATATTCGTAACCCAACATCATATACAAAGTAATATCATTTCTTTGGTTTAAATTTTAACAAATCATTTGGTATGATAAGGTTCTTGAGCAAGACCGAAGTTTATATATATTTATGCTTTGTCAAGCTAGGTTTAGTTTTTGTGATATGTATTGAATATATGCATAGATTTGTATATATGTTATGCATAAAATTTTTGTGCCTAGGATAGTTCTTAGAATTGTAAGTTAATATCTAATGGTTAAAAGACTACAGTAATTATATTTTAGTACTAGGTAAGACCTAGGAAGTTTACCTTGTTAGAATACATAGTTATAAACCGAAAAGACATGTATTCAATAGTTTTGGTTTTACAAAACAACTAAAATCAAGGTTGATGATTGTAAACAATTCTGTTGTATAATTTATTGCTAAAGAAATGGTTTTACAATCAAATTCAAATTTGTTACCTAAGTAAGATAGTTTTGGTTATAGAACTGGGAGTATCTTACACTTCGATTTTTATAGACAAAAAGTATTGTAAGATATTTCCTTCCGAACTTACTTATTATTTTTGTATCTTGAACTTTAAAAATTATACCTCGTAACCTCGAAGTAAATTTTTACCTGTAAATACCTGTAGAAGCGCCAAATTTGCATTAGCTTGAGAAAGCTAAGTAAGCCTCGAGAAAACCTCAAGCCCCTTCAGAAAGACAAGAAAACATTTGTCAAAATCATATATAGGTTGGAAAATAAACAATTGATCTAAATTTATCAAGTTTCTAGCTCATTAATTATCAAGACTGAAAGTCCATTACATATTGATTACAGTTGGTAACACGAGTGTTATAAGTGTTGTCGCCTTTCACACACCTCGGTTATGTGGCAGAAATCTTCAAGCCACTCGGTGTGTCCCTGGGGGCAAGTCTCGAGTCAAGGCTATCACCTTGTTCTTGGCTCATCCATTTAGGCTAACCGCCTAATGAAGCCAAGGGGGGTAGACACTATTAAGTTACTAAAAAAAAATTATTTAGTATGGTGATGTTAAATTGAATGAGTTACTTAGGAGTTTGAAATTTAACCATAAACAACCATAGATGACAAGATACAAAATGAGCGCACGAAAGCACAATGCTGAGACACAATATATATATATATATATAAAGAAAATAGCCAATGCCTTAAAATGGAGTCAAAATATAATCAATGTACTTGCATGTGCTTGGAGTGAATGTTTTGCGATTGCCTCTTGGTACATTTTAACTTAATGTGAAATATGAGTTGATTAAAATTAGGCGAAGGGGTGGACTCTAGATATACTCGAGAGTACTTGGAGTATGTCCAAAACTAAACCTTCATGGCTACCCACAAGGAATATGTGGGCTGAATGGAGTCTCTAAGGCTATTGTTCATAATGCACCTGCAGGTGTAACAGAGATCGGCGGCCCGAGGTCACTTTTCAGGAGTTCCCACTTCCTTTGGATATTTTGCCACTGTAATGGTTTGATCGAGGTGTTGGATTTTCTCCCAGTGGTTTGTCAATTTGGGAGAGTGAATCCTAATTATTCTAGTCACTCAATTTCTTTTTATGTAGCTTGAATGATCGGACGAACCACAGCCAAGTGCAGAGCATACACACCGGAGTCTTGTCAATTTTAGTAAATTTTAAGATAGGTGTTCTTGTTAAAAAGAAAACCCTTCAGGAACCTCTTTCAATCCAAGTGGATCTCAATCAAGAAATCAAGGAGGGGTTAATTTTATGAAAAAGAAAACAAAGATACACAATGCCGATTTTCTAATTAGTCCTACCACGCATCTTTTTCCCCTTTCGGGTAAATCGGGAAGTCGTGGGATAAGTATTAAAATTAATTTAATAACTCAGATATGGAATATGGAAATGATTATAAATTAAAGTATACTACCCTGCAGATTAGAACTACGGTAGAAAAAAAAGATAAACGAAAAGCAGAAAAAAAGACACGGATGCAAATCCCCCCAGGGGGAAAGAGCCTATTCGAAAAGATCTTTTGTTTTTATTAGCAGTGATTTACAATATCAGAAAATTGAAATTGATGCACTTTGGTCCTTGTTATCTGGGATCCAAAGGCTTACAACAAGCTTGTAACAAGCTAAAATCAAAACACGGTGGTGGGGGAAGCTTCCGGGAAGCTCTGGTTCATCCAAGAGTTGGAAAATGGGCAGTCTCCTTCTATTTTTGTTAGAACTGATAAAAAATAGAGATAAAATGAAATCAAATGTGCCCAAACAAAATTTAAAAGTGTTTTGGGTCACCACGCTAGTTACCAAAAAAAAACTAAGTAAAAAATTGTTAAAAGGGGCTAATCTAGTTTTGCAAAAAGGAACCAAGCAAAGCAAGCTTTCCTTGGGATCCTGGCTTGCTGTTTGGGTATCCAATGAGATATGAAATTTTCTTGTATAATTTAAATCTTTAAAGAACGAAAAAAAAACTACCTTATGAGCAAGTTTTAGATCTATAGCTACTTGCAAAAAAGGCAATTCCTACACCTAGATCTATCTTTATGAAATGATATTCTTTATGAAATTACAGATCTAAGCATAAAGACTCTTATGAAATAGATCTAACAATATATATTCAATTCTTAGAACTATATCTAATCATAAGAGGGAGAGATAGGTAACCGAAAGATCGATTTTAATAGAAAGGAGGAAGAGAAGGGGAAAGGCCCATTGTTGGATGGATCTGCAATGGAAACTTGTTAGTGGAATATAGAGGGGCAATGCCTTCACAAAGTTTTTGGATGTACAGTGGAGTCAAACTAGATCCACAGCTCGTCCAATCCTTGCTACATGAAATCTAAACACATAATCCTGCACGAAACCTCATGAGATCTGGATATATATATGAAAAAGAGATAAGAATTACATGCAAATAAACTTATTAAACATGCATAATCTAGATCTTCAAACATATATGCTATGAGATGTAGAAAAAACAAGTAACCTTACTTTCCCAACTATACTCCTATTGATTCAGCTGAATCGTTCAAGCCAGACAGGGTTTAGATGCAGAAATTGAGAGAAAAGGTGGCAACATCAATAGCCGTAAGACAATGCTTAATCAACACACATGAGAGCATTACACCATTTGGTCTCCAAATATTTTTTATTCCAACAAACGAAAGATTACAATAGTATTACAATAGGAAGCCCTTCAATCCAACTCTAACTAGCTTGGAAAAGGCAAAATTTTCTTTTATTTATACAAAAACCAGAAGACCCAGCCCAGGGGGGCACAAATCCCAAGGAGACAGATCACTGCAGCTAAGGGAGAGTCCATCAATGCAGATCTGAAGTTGAACTAAGCCTACTTGTCAACCGGGGGGCTAATTGAGCTGAAACATCAAACCATAAACTGACACATAAGTCCATAGAGCTTTCAGGAGATCCCACACGTGTGGAGGAGAGAGAGAGGGCATAATTCCCCATAAAGGCTGCTGAAGATCAACTTTGGATCTGATTTCATCACCTCCTTCAATTAAGCATTTGTTAGATCCAGTCAATCTAGTTTAGATCTGACTAATTTTAGTGAAATCGCCTGAGAATCCCCTGATCTAGGATTCTGGATTTGCTCCATTAGTCATTAATTTATTAATTAAAATACTCAATAATTGATTTTTTGGGGATTTCTGACCTGAGTGATGGAAAATCACTCAAAAGTAAGAAATAGTGGGTCCATGGGTTTACATGGTGCTTGTAGAAGGAGCAAGTCGACGAAGTCGACTTGAACGAAGACTGACTTAGTTGATCGGCTGACTAAGTTGATGGGCCAACTTAGTCGATCAACTGACTAAGTCGGTCGGTCGACTAACTAGAAAGATTAGGTCGGCTAACTAGCAGTCGTGTCGGTTCATCGAACCGACAGGTAGTTATTTTGTAACTGTCTGTAAATTGTATATATTAGGCTGTTGAGCCAAACGAGAACTCAGTTTAGTTCTATGCCTTGTAGGAACTCATTGCATTAATATAATCTGTTATCCTATTTGTTCTTGTCTCTTGTTTCTGATTTATAGTCATGTTTTAGTATGTATTATTGGTAACCTTATGTGATCTATGAGATTACAACATTGGTTCCGTTGCCAGTAGTACATGTCTGAAATATATGCTTACATATGATACCAGAGCAAGAGATTAAGGACTGGTGGGACCGTAAAGTTGCGAACTACTTGCAAAATTACGCAAGAAGAAACAGATTAACAGTCGCTGAAGCCAAAGCCAGATTTTTCACAGAAACACATGAAAAATTCGTCGAATCAGTGCCACAACTCCTGAAGCAGCTTCTGGATGAGAAATCTGGACATGACTAAAGAAGAACAGTTGTTAGACAAACTGATCCGAGGAGGCCGGACAAATTTGTCGGAGTGGTTTGCGAAAATCACCGACGACTTCTGTGAGGAGCAAGCGGTTGAAGATAGGACGTCAGTGGAAACTGTCAAAACGAAATTCTACACAGACTTCACCGAACAATTCCTGTGCTCCCTACCAACCTTGCTGTTTAAATTATTGATAGAGAATGGAGCAGGCCACATCTTTGAACCTCATCCACCGCTGTGCGAACCGCCATCAAATACCAACTGGGCAGAGAAGCAGAAGAAGTGGGAGAAATTCATTAGTACAGAAAGAGAGTGGGAACACTTTCTGAGCAAGTAAATCGAACTATCCGGGCTTTTTAAAAGCGTCGGGTAGGCTATGGGGGGGTAGCTGGTCATGTGTCGGAGGTAGAGTATAGTGGATCCTAGTTGACCTAAAGAAGATAGCCGTCACCAGTAATGAAAAGTCGACCGTAGAGGACCCAAAGAAATAGTATTGTATGAAAGTATGTCGAACATTCAGAAACAAGAAAGGGACGAGAGACAGCAGAGAAGGGAAGCAAGACGCGAAAGAGCCACAGGGCTGCGCATAGAACAAAAGCCTAGGGAGAACGACCGTGAAGAGAATCTTCCAGAGTCGGTTCATGACCGACAGGAAGAGGGCGTAGAACAAGAGGTGTCCCCTACGGAGGAAGAAGTGTGGATAGAGCAGCTAGAAGCTCTCCAATTAAAAGCTCCCGATGAAGGAACGACCCTTTCCCCATTAAATCCGCATACCAAAATACAGACTATTGTCGAAGAAGACCTCCGACTAAGAGCTGGTGACTATAGTATTTGGAGTCGACTAGGTGACGACATGTACACTGGACAACATCTTGTCATACGTTGAACGCTCGAGGGAAACTAGGTGACGTTTCAAGCGGAACCCTCCCTCCAAAGTATCCACTTGATCTTACCGACACATGAATGAGCACCTCCCCCGCCAAGTACAGCTTTAGAAGAAATCAAAGAATCATACCTGTGCACACAAAATTGTAGTGGATCATTGATAGTATAAATCCACAACAACCCACTGTACGTCGAAGAAGAATCGACCACTGACGGGAGCACAAGTTCCGTCGACCAAAACCCCGTAGGCGCGACTATATCAATAACCCCACCACATTCACCACCACCCACACCTCCAACCCCGCCAACTTCTGAGAGTAGTGAAAGTGATTCAGACATGGGTCACAGCTCAGCTCACATTCCTCTCTACGAGGGGGATGAAGACCCCAGACGACATTGGTTCATCTGTGAGTCGACCTGGGAAGCAAACCAGGTGGTGGATGAAGACCAAAAAATGGCTCAGTTCGCGGGAGCCTTACGGAAAAGGGCCCTGACCTGGTACATGACCTTTTCGGAAAGGAAACCTAGAGCAACGAAAACCGAGATTAAGGCACAGTCCCTATCATTCTTCAAAATCCCAGACACCAAACACTTGGCCGCCAAAAAGCTAAAAACGACACAGCAAAAGCCAGGGGAGACAGTCCGCGAATACCAAACGTTGGAGGGACCTATTAAGCCAACTAGATTATGTTATTTATGAAAAACTACTAATTCAATGGTTCCTTGCAGGATTATCACAGAAAGTATGCTGACATATCAGTCTGGAAACGTTCAAGACATATGAAGACATGTTAACAAAAGCTCTGCAGGTTGAGATGGATGAAGACATAACTGCCTATCCGACGGACCACAGGTTAGAGGAACAGCTCGAGAATGTGCAGAAGTCTTTGAAAGAATTGACCCTCAAGAATTAGGAAATATGGTGTACCAACTGCTCCACGGCTGGTCATTTGAAGGATAATTGCCGACAACAATATAGCCGACAAGACGTCTGCTTTGTACAAACTAAGTTATTTTGCGACATCTACTAGGAACACGGAGATCATCCTACGAAAGATTGTCTGTTTAACATGAAGAATGCAAAGGCTTCTTGGTGCGCCATTTGTGAGACCAAAAGTCACAATACCGCCGACTGTCAGCTAAATTTGAAGAACTGACAGAAATACCATGCGGTATATCAAACCAACGCCGTGGCACAAAATCCTGAGTAAAACAACCCACCCAACGAGCAGAATGGACAACGACACGATGACCGATGATATGAACACCGATACGACAAACGATGACAAGGATATGGAGGCAGAGGTTGATTCATCAGGAATCGTGACATACGACCGCGTCGATCCACCCAGTGCTTTATATGTCATAAAGAAGGGCACCGATACGCCGATTGTCCATACAAGCATAGGACTGATCTTAAATTCTGTAACCATTGTGGAGTAGGCGATCACTCTCTGGAGGATTGTCCTACCATGTTAGAGAAAATCAATAATAAGAAAAATGTTAATGTCTTGTCTTGTGTACAAAAGCATGATGTATTAACTACTAAAAATCTACATATTGTCACTCGCCAAGGCACAAAAACAGGCCATGATAATCCTCAAATTAGTAAGATTTGAAACACAAATGGTTATCCTGACCCTACGAAGGAGAAATAAACATATCAAGAAGCCACACACATATTCCAGGACATTGCACTCCAAGAAAGCATCGTTAACAGTCGACCCGACAGAATACATCAACTCATCCAACTGGTTCAAACCGACAAATCAGTCTCTCAGTTTATAAACTTATTGCATGAAATAAAACACAATAACCTCGAAAAGCAAACCAAAAATATCTGCAGCCTAAATCAAAAAGACAAAAACGATGTCGACCCACTTGTCGACCTAGAAATCGAAGGGTATCACGTCCGACAAGTAGTGCTTGATTTCAGGTCTCAGGTAAACATCATGACCCGAGATACATGGAAAAAGATGGGAAGACCTTGACTCTACGAGTCGGGAATTTACCTAAAACTCCCAAGGCCTCATTGAACCCATTGGGGTTTGGAAATATGTCGACACGACCATCAAAGGAATCTCTACCAAGGTTGATTTAGAAATTATTGACCCAAAAGAAGGATCTAGCTCCTTCCTAGCGCTAGTCAGTCGACCTTGGGGATGAAAAATGAAAGCGTCCATATCCTTAGATAAGGAACAGATCAAGCTAAAAGGAAATGGTCAAAAATTCATTGTACCCATTAATCCATCCCATGGACAACCTTGGACGAAACCGATTGATGAGGAAGTCGATGTCAGACAGCTTTACCAGATTCATTACAATACAGACTATACAGAGCCAAATATCTATGGGGAGCTTAACTTAGGTAACCAAGACTCAATTGGTTATAATTCAGATGCTGAATTATATGACTGGGAAATAGAAAATTACGAAACACAAGCAAGAGGGTACTGGACTATACAAAAAGTACAGAAAAAATCCACCCGATAGTGCTTCATTGTATCCATTATCCCCAAAATATTTGAAAAGAAACTAAGGGAATGACCTACCTTACAACCAACTAGCTTACATACTACTCAACTGCCTAGGTATAAGGAGAGAGAATCCTCAATCATGCATGTCGAACAAGTATCTAAAAATATTGGAGAACATGGCAGACTCCAAAGCTTAGTTGAAACATTCACAGGTCAAGCAACTAGATGGTGGGACACCCACCAGACAAAATTGCAGAGTTGGAAAACTGCTTCAACTTTCTTCGTCGAACGGTTTGGTGGAAAAACGTTAACCCAGGGAGTTCAAATACCTATCTTTATCCAAGGTCAAGACCCAGAAGAACACATTAAGACTTGTGAAAAGGAGTGGAGAAGACTTGGATATAAAGATGAGAAATCCTGGCCACATTTGTTTCCTTCAACCCTAGCCGACTTACCCAATAAATGGTATAAGATGGAGGAAGCTAGAGGAGAAACCTTCTTTTGGCATGAACTTAAAGAAAATTTTATTAAGGACTTCCAGTTCATTCCTCAAAAAGAAAAATTGGCTGGGACAGCACAACAAATCAAACAATTTCTCCAACCGACAGAAAAACAACCCTCCCAAGACCATCGACAGATCAAGGACTGTAACAACATACAAACTGAATCAACATCACAGTCGACATGTTTACACTTAGAAAATGAACACACCGAAGGCAAGAGCTTCAGATGGAAGATCGACCACATTGAAACAACCAAACCGATCTACTCAATCTTGAAAGTCGAGACCACCGACAAACCAGACCTTGACAGAATGACTGCAGCCGACTTCCCTGCTACATTCTCATAGTTCAAAGAAGGAAGTCGGTCGATCAATGAAGCTAAAGCACCAGAGTGGCTAGATGCCAAAGTGAAAACTAAGGAGGTAGACATTTCAAATGATGACTGACCAAAAATAACCAAGATTGGTGACTACTGGAATGAACAACAGACCACTGAAATAGTGAACTTACTTAGAGAATTCCAGGATGTATTTGCAAGGGACTATAAAGACTTAAAAGGCTTGGTACAAGAGATGGGAGAAATGAAAATAGATACTAAACCTGATATTCGACCTGTCAAGAAAAGACCTTATAAACTAGCTCACAAGTAGAAGGAGATAGTTAAAAAGGAAATTGATAACATGTTAGCAGCAGGGATCATTTACCCCATTGACCAGTCGTAATGTGCAAGTCTAATGGTCGTCCAGCCCAAGAAACATGACCCGACAAGGTTAAGAATTTGTGTCGACTTTAGGGAGCTCAACAAAGTAACATTAACAGATCCATTCCCAACCCCCTATGCTGATGAAATCTTGAATGAAGTTGTAGTCCATGAATTCTATTCATTCACAGATGGATTCTCAGGATACAACCAAGTACCCATAGCAAAAGAAGATCAAAAGAAGACAACATTTGTCTGTGAATTTGGTTCTTTTGCTTACAGAGTTATGCCTTTTGGGTTAAAGAATGCACTTGCAGTGTTTTCCCGAATTGTTGTCAAGACTTTCCAATAATATATCTATAAGACCATGGCAGTATACTTCGACGATTGGACTATATACTCCACCTTAAAAGATCACTGCGCATGGCTCCGACTCATGCTGGAGAGATGTCAACATATTCAACTCTCCCCGAACATTAAGAAGTGTATCTTTATGACTCCTATAGGAATACTCCTAGGGCATATTGTCTGTAAGGATGGTATCAAAGTCGACTTTGCTAAAATTAAAATCATCCTTGACCTGAAACCACCAATAAACCCTAAACAAGTTTGGGTGCTACTTGGCCATATAGGCTATTATAGGAAATTCATAAGACACTATTCAGACATGACATACCCTCTAGAAGAATTACTAAAAGAAGACCAAGAATTTAAGTGGATAGAGGAATGCCAGATCTCCTTCGACAAACTAAAAAGAAAACTGGTCGAAGCCCCCATACTCAAATTTCCAAAATGGTTGACCAAATTTCATGTGCATATCGATGCATCAGGAATCGCAATTGAAGCAATCCTGACTCAACCAAGGGATGACAGGATGGATTACCCTATAGTTTGCAGCAGTCAAAAATTAAATAAGGCTGAAAGGAACTATTCGACCACTGAAAGAGAAGCCCTAGGTATGGTCTTTGCCCTCCAAAAGTATCGACATTACCTATTGGCCAACCCCTTCACATTTTATACCGACCATCAAGCTTTGAAGTATCTTGTTAATAAACCCCTTCATCATGGAAGAATTTGTTAATGGCTACTCCTTTTTCAAGAATTTGAGTTTGAAGTCGTTGTTCGACCAGGGAAGCTAAATGTCGGGCCTAACCATCTATCTTGCATAGACACAGGGGAGGAACCAATCGGAGTCGATGACGACTTGTTGGATGCACATCTATTCTGCATAGAAGCAGTCCCCGAAGAATTAGAAGAAATAGCTTAGTTCCTAGAGACAGGTCAGGCACCAGAAGGTCTGAACACTAAGAAAAAACAAATCTTAGCTATGAAGGCTGCACCCTACAGCCTCATCAATGGATTTTTGTACAAAATGGGGTTAGACGACATTCTCAGGAGGTGTGTACTCGACCATGAATGAGACCAAATCATGCATGAAGAACAATATGGACCGGAAGGAGGACACTTTCAAGCAGATACAACTGCAAGAAAAATCCAACAGTCGGGATTATTGTGGCCGACAATCCACAAAGATCGCAAAAACTTCGTTAGTCAATGTGATAGATGTCAATGACTTGGTCAACCTCTGCCGAGCACAGAAATTCCCTTAATATCTATAAACCCTAGCCTCACATTCGAAATCTGGGCCATAGACTTCATAGGACCATTTCCTATCCCAGCCAAATGATCAGGTGCAAGATATATTATCACTGCAGTAGAATATGTCACCAAATGGGCAGAAGCTGAACCCGTCGATACATGTTCAAGTGAGGTAGCCGCTAAGTTTATCTACGAAAACATTATCACTAGATTCAAATGTCCACTCACATTGATCAATGACTAAGGATCACACTTTATCAACAAAACCATCAAAAATTTGACCGACCAGTTTCACATCGACCACCGATGAAGCACTGCATATCACCCTTAGTCGAACGGTGCGATTGAAGCTTTCAACAAAACATTGACAAAAGATTTAACCAAAATATGTAGTACCGACAAAGACGACTAGGATGAGAAAATATCTGCGTTCCTTTGGGCATATAGGACAACATATAAACGGTCGACCGATCAAACCCCTTTTCAACTAGTCTACAGGCAAGAAGCAGTCATCCCCCTACATTTCCGACAACAGACATCTATTATCACACAAATACTACATGTCGATGTCGAACATGCAAGAAAGGACCGACTATTTCAACTCAGTAAGCTAGAAGAACATAGACTCATGGCTATCCAACACCAGGAAATTCACAAACAACAACAAAAAGTATGGCACGACCGTAACATCAAGAACAAAAACCTATCAGCCGGTGACCTTGATTTACTTTATAATAGTCGAGTCAAAGGAAAACCCAAGAAATTGCACACAGAATGGATGGGACTGTACGTTGTCGTAGAAATACATCCCAATGGCTCAGTACGACTAAAAACATTACAGGGCTTAGGATTTCAGAAGCTCGTTAATGGAGCCTGGCTCAAATGTTACAGACACTAAAAAAAAATAAAAAAAATCAAGTAACGGCCTTAGCCGTCAATCAAAACCCATAAAAAGCTAAAAATTTCCAAAAAAAAACAATACAATCTAACACAACAAACATGATAGCAACTCACTACTTCGATAACCGACATCATCACCTTCGACCATCCTCATCGACCAGTCCGACCGACCATTTTCACCACCGACACCGATCGACGACCCTAAGAGTCCCATCATGCATTGATGGCCTCGAGCGCCGCACACATTCCACCATTAAGTCCCATTCGAGTATTATAGCCAGACTGTCCAGTCCTCCATTAATACATCCATCCCTACATGCAAAAACACCCGCGCCAATAAATACAAGATAGTCGAAGGTTCATCCACCACACCATTTACCCACAGAGCACCCGCAATATTCGGCGACTAAAGACCAAGAACCGTGTAACACCTTCGACCAACCCGACACAATGGCACCCAAACTGACCCGAGCAGTGACTAAGGGAAGAGAGCTGCAGGCAGAGGACACACCCTTGGTTTGCCGATTAAAGAACATAAAAAATGCTAAATTCCAAGACGACCAATGGCAGAAACTCTAGATAGAAATCCAAGAATGGGCCTATGTCGACAAAAAGATGACCTAGGCCGCTGAGAAAATCCAGAAGAGCACCATCTTCAACTACCCTAATGCACCACTGATGGCAAGCTTTGGTGGGACAAAAGAAGCAGCGGTAAAATTCATTATCAGCCGCTACCACAATGGCCGATTCTACTTCGACAGGTCGATCGACATTACCGCGGATGTTATCTCACGACTTACTGGTCTGTCCAATCAGGGCAGCCCTGTACCAATTGGGATTAAAGAAGGGTTAGTCCAAGAGCTTACGGGCTCGCCATCGGGAAATAATTCTAAGGGGTTGATGATTGGACAGATCGTGACAAGGAGGCCACAAATTGTGGCTAAAATCATTGCAATCACCCTTACATTATCCGGTCAAGGCAGTGACCTCAAACTAGAGATGCTGGAAGCTGTCGACACAATTGCGACTGACGGTCAAATCTACCGATGGGGAGACTATGTTTCCG
The DNA here is from genome assembly GCA_001517045.1 of Pseudotsuga menziesii. Classification (NCBI taxonomy): domain Eukaryota; kingdom Viridiplantae; phylum Streptophyta; class Pinopsida; order Pinales; family Pinaceae; genus Pseudotsuga; species Pseudotsuga menziesii. The sequence goes on along the minus strand of LPNX010931311.1, from coordinate 497,027 downwards.
ACATGGTAAAAACCATCTGCGAAAGATGCCAAGAGACAGGAGGTATAATTAAGTTCCCCTCTCTTATTCTCTGGATTGTCATGTATCATATCTGTCCAGAAGGCAGTCCAGTATTCTGGCAGCCGACCAAGTTCGAGATGAACTGATTTAAACCCTTCTCACAAAAAGGAACCCTGCATGAGCTGGCACAGGGGAAATTTTTCTTGGAAAACTGGTTTCAGCAGTTGAAGGTTCAGACGACGAGGTAGAGGGTGCCCCAGAACATCAAACAAAACCTCCCTACAGACTCCCATATATAGTTAGAGCTTGACCACACGTCGATCTGGTACATGCAAGGTCAGGACCCCAAAGCCTAGGACCTCGACTACTATCCGACGGTCGATCAGATTCTATGGGAGTTGACCCGACATGCTTAGACAAGAATACAAATACCCGAGGCTGCCAAATAGGTCGACTTCTCCATCACAGAGCCACTTACTGACCAGGGAAAAGAGGAAGACTACGAGCTCAACCTCTACATCAGCACATTTGTGTCGGAGGACACCTCGGCCGAGCCCACTAGTCGGGTACACATCACTGTCAAACCTCTGACTGCAAAGGTAGTCGACCCATAGCCGACAGAACAACAACAACCAACAGTACAACCATAGCAACAAACAACCCCTCCGCCTCCAGCAACAGTCGACCCAAGTCAAATACTGACAGGTGAAGTCGAGGACGCCGACCTGAAATATGCTTTATCCAAAAGCATCATTAAGAAGCTGGCCAAGGAGATAGCTGTCGCCAGAAAGAGAATCATGGCCCAAAAACTACAACAAGGCAAGGGTAAATGCAAGCTTCTTCTTGCTGACTCGTTCGACAATGAGGAGGAGCTAGTAGCCGTGGCCGTTGACATTGTTGAGGATGCCACTGCAAATAAAGTATCAGTTGAAACTCAGTTTCAATGGTATCTGGAAGCAGGATCTCTGGAGGGTCGACCAAAGAGAGAAAAAACGACACCGACGCCTGAAAACGTTGTCGACCTTGTGTCAACCCCTCCACCCCCATCCTCGACCCTCGTAGTCGAGGAGCAAGCATTAGTACATCAGTCGGTCAGTCCCCACAATGTATATCAAAGAGAAATCCCAGAGACATTCAAAGCCAAGGTCAACCAGGACGCTGAGCTTAAAGCTTTCTTTGCAACGCTGCCTGCACTGTTTCAGTCGGCCCACAAAATACAAACAAAAGCTCCTCTCTATGCAAGCAAAAATCCCTATGCAAACATTACGACAACATTCACCTGAAACCAACAAGGTGATGTCATTGGAGCATCACAGTCTGTCACGGAGCCAATCAACCCCGACGCCCAGGACGGCCTACCCACCACACCTTCAGAAGCAGGTA
>LPNX010931311.1:439789-485108 GCA_001517045.1 Pseudotsuga menziesii | reverse complement strand
GTACTTGGAGTATGTCCAAAACTAAACCTTCACGGCTACCCGCAAGGAATATGTGGGCTGAATGGAGTCTCTGAGGCTATTGTTCATAATGCACCCGCATGTGTAACAAAGATCGGCGCCCCGAGGTCACTTTTCAGGAGTTCCCGCTTCCTTTGGGTATTTTTCCACTGTAATGGTTTAATAGAGGGGTTGGATTTTCACCTGATGGTTTGTCAATTTGGGAAAGTGAATCCTAATTATTCTAGTCACTCAGGTGCTTTTGATGCAGCTTGACTGATCAGACGAACCACAACCAAGTGCAGAGCATACACATCGGAGTCCTGTCAATTTTAGTAAATTTTAAGATAGGTGTTCTTGTTCAAAAGAAAACCCTTCAGGAACCTATTTCGATCCAAGTGGATCTCAACAGGGGGATCAAGGAGGGGTTAATTTTATTATAGCTGATGAAATAGTTGATGAAAAAGAAAACAAAGATACACAATGCCGATTTTTCTTATTAGTCCTACCACGCATCTCTTTCCCCTTTCGGGTCAATCGAGAAGTCGTGGGATAAGTATTAAAATTAATTTGAAACCTCAGATATGGAATATGGAAATGATTATAAATCAAAGTATACTACCCTGCAGATTAGAACTATGCTATAAAAAAAAAGATAAACGAAAAGCAGAAAAAAAGACACGGACACAAATCCCCCAAGGGGGGATGGTGAATAGGCTCGAAAGATCCTATTCGAAAATATCTTTTGTTTTTATTAGCAGTGATTTATAATATCAGCAAATTGAAATTGATGCACTTTGGTCCTTGTTATCTGGGATCTAAAGGCTTACAACAAGCTTGTAACAAGCTAAAATCAAAACACGGCGGTGGGGGAAGCTTCTAGGAAGCTCTGGTTCATCCAAGAGTTGGAAAATGGGCAGAGTCTCCTTCTCTTTTTGTTAGAATTGCTAAAAAATAGAGAACAATTAAAATGAAAATGTGCCCAAACACACTTTAAAAGTGTTTTGGGTCACCACGCTATTTACTAAAAAAAAACTAAGTAAAAAAATGTTAAAAGGGGCTAATCTAGTTTTGCAAAAAGGAACCAAGGAAAGCAAGCTTTCCTTGGGATATTGGCTTGCTGTTTGGCTAGCCAATGAGATATGCACTTTTCTTACAGAATTTAAATCTTTAAAGAACGAAAAAAAATACCTTATGAGCAAGTTTTAGATCTATGATTTAGCTACTCGCAAAAAAGGCAAATTCCTACACCTAGATCTATCTCTATGAAATGATATTCTTTATGGAATTACAGATCTAAGCAGCAAGACTCTTATGAAATAGATATAAAAATATATATTCTATTCTTAGAACTAGATCTGATCATAAGAGAGAGAGATAGGTAACCGAAATATTGATTTTAATAGAAATGAGGAATAGAAGGGGAAAGGCCCGTTGTTGGATGGATTTTCAATGGAAACTTGTTAGTGGAATACAGAGGGGCAATGCCTTCACAAAGTTTTTGGATGTACAGTGGAGTGAAACTAGATCCACAGCTCGTCCAATTTGTGCTACCTGAAATATAAACACACAATCCTGCATGAAACCTCATGAGATCTGGATATATATATAAAAAAGAGACAAGAATTACATACAAATAAACTTATTAAACATGTATAAGCTAGATCTTCAAACATATATGCTATGAGATATAGAAAAAACAAGTAACCATACTTGCCCAACTATACTCTTATTGATTTAGTTGAATCGTTCAAGCCAGACATGGTTCAGATGCAGAAATTGAGAGAAAAGCTGACAACATCAATAGCCGTAAGACAATGCATAATCCACACACATGAGAGAATTACACCATTTGGCCTCCAAAGCTTCTTTATTCCAACAATCAAAATATTAAAACAATATTACAATAGCAATCCCTTCAATCCAACTCTAACTAGCTTGGAAGAGGCAGCTTGTGCTTTTATTTATACAAAAACCAGGAGATCCAGCCCAGGGGGGGTGCAAATCCCAAGGATATAGATCACTACTGCTGAGGGAGAGTCCATAAATGCTGATCTGAAGCTGAATTGAGCCTACTTGTCAACCGGGGGGCTGATTGAGCTGACACATCAACCCATAAACCAACACATCAGTCCATAGAGCTTCCAAGAGATCCCACACGTGTGGAGGAGAGAGAGAGGGTGCACGCAATTCCCCATAAAGGCTGCTGAAGATCAAATCTAGATCTGATTTGATCACCTCCTTCAATCAAGGATTTGTCAGATCCAGTCAATCTGGTTCAGATCTAACTGATTTCAATAAAATCGGCTAAGAATCCGCTGATCTAGGATTCTAGATTTGCTCCATTATTCATCAATTTATTAATTAAAATAATCAATAATTCATTTTTTGGGGATTTCTGACCCGAGTGATGGAAAATCACTCAAAACTAGGAAATCGTGGGTCCATGGGTTTACATGGTGCTCTTAGCTTGAAAATGAGCACCTACATGACTGAAACTAATTATTTGGCCCACTTTTATTACAAAATCAAATTTTCAAATTAAACTATTAAAAAATAGCCCAAGTTTTGGAAAAATTAAATTTTAATAAAAAACACTGAAAAAATAAAAAAAATGAAAACTTGAAAAAACCTAGGGGGACTTAGACATGTTCATATGACTCGACCATGATGCCTATCATGTTTATACATTGACACATAGACTCTAATAACCTCAATAGGCCTAAATGACAAGCTGACCACCCCAACTTTGGAGGTATGGAGTGAAAAACTCAGAAATTATCAGTTGTTTATTCAACAACCAATAATAACCAAGGGAAAAAACACCTTGGGCTGATCAGATTGACAAATAACGTCTAAGAGACCGAGTTTTTTACATACACTATCATGCTAGAACACTTATTACAATTCCCCCATGGGGTATGAACATGTGATATAGTACAATAAAGCTCCCTAGAGGCAAGACTGAAGGTTCTCTAAAGTCCGAACAAGTTATCCTTATCCGGTTCACCACGATCACTTGATAAAAAACCACTAAGTACAACTTAGGTGGTAACAATAAGTTAGTCAATGATTCTGTAATCTTTGTTTACAGTTAGTTAACTCTGAAGTTTCTCTTTAGTTTAATAAACCGATAGACTATAATCATAATCCTATGGGCACAATAAAACCAACTACATCAAAATCCTATGGGCACAATAAATAAAGAATTTATGAATAATCATAGTAATTACGTTAAAAATAACAAACGTAAAGAGCCGATAAAATGTTGGGAATGTCAGGGACCTCACTATGCATCAGTCTATCCTAACATAAAGAAGACCGTCAACAAAATTCATATGGTACAAGAAGAAATGACGGTTGGTGATTTAGAAAAGGAGATGCCTAGAATCAATGCAACGCTGGAAAATAGACAAGGTGAATATCAGACTTCCATTGTGGAAGTAGAAGGTATGCTAAACCATAAACCCATTTATATTTTAATTGGTCCAAGGTCTAGCCTAAGTTATGTCTCTCCCAGTTTAGTAGAGAAAATTAAATTACCGGTAGAGAAATTTGCAAAGTCATGGCTGGTTCAATTAGCTACAGGAGCAAAAAGAAAAGCAAGGAATTTTGTGAAAGACTGTACATTATTTATGAATCAGTTTGAAACTTATGTAAAGTTGAATGTACTTTTGTTAGGCGCTTATGATGTATTAATTGGAATGGATTGGTTAGAACAACATCGAGTAGTGTTAAATTGTTTTGATAAAACTTTTACCTGTTTGAATAATGAATGAGAAACAGTGACAGTAAAAGGAATCCCTAGGAAAAAAACAATCAAGGCTATTCAAAAGGGATGCAAAGCTTTTTCTGTAACTATAACTAATGAAGAACACTTTAATACAGAAGACAAACTAAAATTAGAAGATATATCAATCTAGAGAGGTTTTTCGGATGTATTTTCGGAGGAAATTCTGGGATTGCCTCCGAAAAGAGAGTTGGATTTTACTATTGAGCTGGTATCTGGTACGGTGCCTAACTCAAAATATCCTTACTGGATGAACTTCATGGAGCTTAAAGAACTAAAATCACAACTAAAGGAACTAATAGATAAAAAGTATATAAGACCAAGTGTGTCTCATTGGGGAGCACCGATCATTTTTGTTAAGAAGGACGATACTCTAAGCTTATGCATTGACTACCGTCAGCTTAATAAGATGAAAATTAAAAACAGATACCCGTTTCCCCGCATAGATGATTTGTTTGATCATTTACGTGGAGAAACAATATTTTCAAAAATTGACTTAATATCTGGTTATCATCAAGTCCGGATTAAGGATGATGATATTTTCAAGATGGATTTTAGGACCAGATATGGTCACTATGAGTTCATCGTCATGCCTTTTGGGCTCACTAATGCCCTGACTATCTTCATGTGTTTAATGAACAATGCATTACATAAATATCTCGATAAGTTTGTAGTAGTTTTTATTGACGATATTCTAATCTATTCTAAGACTAAAGAAGAGCACAAAGAACATTTAAAAAGTGTCTTACAAGTGTCAATGGAACACCAGCTGTATGCAAAGTTCAGTAAATGCGACTTCTTCAAAGATAAAATACAATAATTTGGTCACGTAATAACTAAAGATGGGATCACGGTTGATCCAAACAAAATAAAAGCAATTAATGAATGGCTGGTCCCAAAGGATGTGACTAATGTACGATCCTTCATGGGGATCACCGGGTACTATCAAATATTTATCGAGGGATTTTCAAGGATTGTGAATCCCATAACTTCTCTACAGAAGAAAGGGAATAAATTTGAATGGAATAAAAAATGTGAAGAGAGTTTTAAGAAATTAAAGGAATTATTAACTACTGCATCGATTTTAAGAATTGCAAATCCTAACAAGGAATTTGTTGTATGCACTGATGCATGAAACAATGGCCTTGGTGGGTTCTTAACTCAAGAAGGACACGTAATAGCATACGATTCGAGGAAACTTAAAATTCATGAGAAAAATTACACTAACGATTTAGAATTGGCTGCTGTGATACATGCTTTAAAGATGTGGCGCCACGGCTTGAATGGAAGAAAATTTATGTTAATGATGGATAATAAGGGTTTAAAGTATGTGTTGGATCAACTAAATTTAAATGCAATGCAAGCTAGGTGGCTATATTTCCTTAGCGAGTATGATTTCAAGATCCAACATATCAAGGGAAAATAAAATAAAGTAGCTGATGCTTTGAGTAGAAATGCAAGATTGAATTTTATGGCAGCAATCAGTACTTATAAAACATATTTAGAGGTTCAACTTGAAGGAGGAGTAAAATTGGACAAAAATTATCAAAAATTACAAGCTAAAGTGGCAGAAAAGGTAACTGAAAGTTTAAGTATAGGTTACAATCTAACTAAAAAAGGGTTAATACTTTATAAAAATAGGTTGTATGTACCTAACGTTCATAAAGTTAAGTTATTGATTTTAAATGAAATACATAAAAGTCCTTATTCAGGACACCTTGGCTATCAAAAGACAATAACTATGTTGCATAAAGATTATTTTTGGCTGAATATGAAGAATGAGTTGGAAGAAAATATTCCTAGATGTTTTGAATGTCAACAGATTAAGGCTGAACATCAGCATCGAATCGGTTTATTACAGCCGTTACCAATTCCTAGATGGAAATGGGAAATAATCAACCTTGATTTTATTACAGGTTTTCCTAGAAATCAGAATCAGAATGATTCGATGATGGTATTCGTTGACAAAATCAGTAAAGCAACCAATTTTATACCAGCAAAGACCACTCATAAGGATGCTAATATTGATGAAATATTCATGAAACAAATCTTTCGTTTACATGTAATTCTAAAAGTTATAATTTCTGATAGGGACCCTAAATTCAAAGGTTTAAATACTACTTTGAATTTCAGTACATCTTTTCATCCGCAGATAGATGGACAGACTGAAAGGTTAAATCAAATCTTGGAAGATATGCTAAGGATGTATGTTAGAGAACAACTGAGTAAATGGGAGGATTATTTACACTTGATTGAGTTTGCATATAACAACCACTACCAAGTTTCAACAAAATTTAGCCCATTCGAAATTCTATATGGCAGAAAATGCAATACTCCCATCTCATGGAGTAACCCAGTTGACAGGTTAGTACTAGGACCTGGGTTATTAAAGGAGTTGGAATTAATTGTGAAGCAGATACCCTGATTCCAATAACATTTTATGTTTAAAGAAGACTTTAGATTTTATTTTTATTGTAAAGTTTGTGACTATTGACCATGTGGGGTCAAGGACGGCTGTAATTAATTATATTGAATATTTTATTAGTTAATAAATAAAATATGAGACAAATAGCCTAAGGAGGCTGTTGAATGAGTTTTCGTTGGCCCACTAGGTGGAATAGACTGGGGTGAGAGCACACTGACACATGGTAGCGTCCTCAACCACTTCTAGTTGATGTAGGGGGCAACTTCCCTAATTTAGTGGTCATGTTCCCCAAGAAAGTGGAACAAGAGAGGGTGGCTCATTAAGTGAAAAATTGACCAAAAGACCTAGGCATGCATATATTTACCCATCGAATTCAGCAGGAGTCTGTTCAATCATTACCTTGTGAAATTTCTGAAGTTTAGAAATGTGCACAAGAGATTCAATGAGGGGAAAGGCATAAGTGGTTTGAGTGTTAAGATTTTTTTAAGAACTAGTGCATCTTGTTAGTTGATTTATTTACTACAAAGGGTAGAAGTACTGTTGTTAAGTACTTTTGTGGAGTTGCAGGGGTTTTCAAGCCCATCCTTTAACTCGGTTCTTTCAACCTATTGGATCAGTGGACAGGCTCAGGAGTCCTAAGACGAGCAGTGAGCTATCTTCAGGAAAGGTTGGGTGGAACATGCACATTGGGTTGTTTGTCTCCTCTACAAGTTATCAGGTTCCAATATGTTATTTTATTTATATTATTCAAGTAAATTAATGAAATGGGTGTAGTCATGTTTTACTATAAATTCTTAGATACTTGTAGTTGCAATAGACTGTTTTAAGTCTCAATTTTTATCCACGAATTTACTTGTATTTGTAAAACTAGAATTAGATAAGATGATTTAATGAATAAAAACCCCTTTTTGTATTTTTTCACTCGTCATAAGACGAAGTACTCTAGTACAGAAGGTTGAATTAGAAGAATGATTATATAGGGCTAAGATGTTTTGAATCTGCTTTACTTAGGAAAATCTTTTACTGGCTATTTAAGAAAGGAATGATAATAATCTTTTTCTAAAACCTACTTCATTTATATAAATATCTCTAAAAATATTACACAGAACTTTTATTGTAAGCTTTTGTTTCACAGCCTTAAAAACTGTTCGTGACTTAATACAATTTCATTTTATCAGGATTTAAACCTAAATATTTATAAACCTGTATAGAATTCTATAGAGAATCTAGTACAATAAAACTGTTGTTTTACAGATAGTAAATTATAAGTAATATAATAAAATAAATATTATAAAACAATTATATTATTTACACTAGTAAAGAATACTGGTTTTATTTTTTATTTTTTTAAGTACCTACAACAATTCAGTATTAAACAAAGTAGTAATAATCAAATTAACTCTATTATTATTATAAGATACAAAATTTTTTGGTTTCTCAAAACCCTAAGCTTATAACATAACTTTCTTATTCATTCCAGAAACTATTTAAAATCAAGATAGATTCTACCTTTACCTTTTAAAACAAACAAACCATATTAATATAATTATCGGAACCACTAAATACAAACCAGAACCTAGCGAAATCATTACAGTACTGCATTTATAGATAAAATTTAAATAATTATTTGCCAAATGATTTTACCCTTTTCACAGCTGTAGTAGTTTTTTTTCAAGTTTTAGACAGGGCGTAAGAAAAATCTTTACCAAACCTTTTGTACTATTCTTTAGGAAAACAAATTAAGCAATACAAATTTAACCATAAATACGCCTAGGCCCGCAAAACTCGGTATTTTTAGAAGTAAAATAATACAAACAGACTTTTATTATATAAATAAACAGAGTCTTAAAAACCTCAAGATATTAATTTAAAAGTTGCCATAATGTTTATTCTCAAAATGCCTTAACTTAATCATAGCTACAAGTAAATTGCAGAGCCGAGTATTAAGGCCGAAAGAGAGGTTCAATATGTATTACAATGTAAACAAAACTATTTAAAAAAAAAACCTAGAACAATAATATTGTTAACCTATCTTCTTTTGCAAGAGCCGTAGCTCTTTGAAAAACCTCAAGGGTTATAAAAAAATTTGGCTCTATGGCCTCCTCATACATCATTAATCAACTTAAAAACAATAAATTTGTTAGAATAGTAGAGTCAAGCTAAACTTGTTAACCTATCTAATCAACCAACAACATATCATAAAAGATAAGAACAAGAAAAGAAAAAGACAATAGAACACTGCTATACGTGGTTCACTCTAATGGGTTACATCCATGGGAAGGTAGTATTCTATTATCTCCATAATGTCTTCTCCAAGCTTACAAGAGAGCAAAGCAAAAATACCCCAAAGAATATAGATGATGTACAACAATGTCACAATAGTACCACTACTACATCAAGAATACATGATATGTAGAGACTCACCTGACCCTATTATATAGTAAGAGATGAGAAGGAATTACTCTCACATATTGCATGTGGGATAATATAATTCTCCAAAATAACATCTCTTAATACAATACCATGGACAAATACTCTACACAAGTAAATACACCACCATATAACTATGGGTTAAATGTATTACTCTTGTACATAAGATTGTAGACAACTTTCGACATAATACAAAGACATTATTATCTTCCAAGGAATATAATATATTCCAACATTCCCCCTTAATAATGGCTGGGAGAAGGGACCACACTAACACTAAGGAAGGAAGGAGTCATTACTTCTCCCCCTTGATGAAAACTTCCAGAATAACCAAAGATGAAAAAGAAGAACAATTCGGCTGATGGAATTTGAGGATGAACAACTGCTTCTCATTGAATCATGAAAATGCACACGAACCAGGTTGTATGATGAAAAACCCAACAATAAATGTCGAGAACATGTGACGTAATCCAATCGCAAGATGCCCAGATCACTACAAGAATCATCACAACCATACATGATAGCTTAAGAACTCTGATATAACATCCACACCAGTGTACAGATACCTTCTGACGGCCAAGACAACATAACATGTGGCTAAGAACACCACAACAATGTACAAAAAAAATCCAGATGGCCAATACACATGTAGATAGCAGACATTCTTTCAATCAAGGTGCAATATAAATATCTATAGAAGACCTTAAACATCAAAGAAACAAGACCCCAATGGTCTATACATCGAAAATTATATTATACAGATGAACACCATGCCTTTAATAGTAGAATATGGTGCTTCATTACCTTTGGAATAAGGTGAAAGCCTAAACAAAGAACTTATATGCACAAGAACTTTCAAGATTAAAGCATATAAAGATCATAAAACAAAATTACTCATACAAAAATGAAAATGCTTATATACCAAAGGTTTGCAAACATCATATGCAGGAATGATAACATAATATGATGAAATAAAAGATTAACTTGCTCATTAAGGAAAATAAAGTTACTTTTACACATTAAGTTTCAACCACAACATATAAATAGTGAGCTAAATATTTCACTTAAATATATGAAAATTTAGTCATCAAGCAACTAATTTGAAGCATAGGTGCATTTCTTATTAGTATGAGGTTAATATGCAAGAGATGAATGCCCTAAAAATGTTAATGCTTCCATATAGGAATGTTAGAGACAAGTAGGAACAAGATAACCTCTGTAATCATAAGAATAGAAATCTCATTGCAACAAGAACAAGGTGCTCATGATAAATAGTTCAAGATTTAAAGATTGCTCGAAGCCATATAAATATTGAGTAAAAGATGACCAAAATAAACATGACATGAGATATAGATAAATCAAAATGTTTAATATGATCAACATATAGCAAATTATGATCAACTCATGATATCACTTATAAAAAATTATGAAATGACAAGTCACTAATGGTCTTAATCATGTGTTCATTTCTTGTTAACACTATGTAAATATTCAAGAGACGAAATGCCCTGGAAATGTCAATGCTTCCATATTGGAATGTTAGAAAATAGCACAGGAACTAGATACAATCTCTGCAACACATGAAAAATAAACTATATCCCAATTAAATAACTTATGACAATCCAAAAAATATGATATCACATTAAACAAAAATGATTTTACTTAACAATTTAATTAACAAGAGCATATAATGATCATAAAAATATTACTTATAAAAGAATGAAATTGCTTTTACACAAAGGTCAGCAATAACATATAAATAAAGTAAATAATGATCATAAGATAACACATATGAGATTGTTCTTATAAAATTATTTTTATAAACAAAACAAAGAAAAGAAAATTTTAATTATTAAGTATATTGAAAAAATATTAAGCATTAGATTGTTTATAGCTATCATCATGACAAAATACTAGAGATCCATACCCTTAAAAGATGCCAATATTTCCATAAATAAATGTGAGACAAATATATAACAAGAACAAGAAATAATATCTTAATAAAGATGATTAGAAGAAAAACCTAAATGCAAAAAATAAAAAACAAAAAACTTAAATACTTTACCATACTGATCTAAATCTGCAAAAACCACAGTTAGAAAAATAATAAAGGAAAGAGAAACTTTTACTTACAACCCTTTGAAAAAATGTGCCCAAAAATTCCCTGTATTCTGTTTAGGTCGCGTGGGTGGATCCAAAATGGCTGTTCTGATTCCAAAAAGTAGGTTATAATAAAAAATCCGGTAAGCAATGACCAAGTTACGACCCTTTTTTATAAATGCCATTTTTATTACCGAAAGGAAGCCCATAAATGCCCATTTTTCTGTTTTGGTCACGTGGGTGGATTCAGAATGGATTTTCCAATGTGGAAATTGAACCCAAGAGATATAACAATTACACTCACAAAATTGCTAATCAAACATGCAAAATTAACACCAAAGGAGACCGAAGTTGGACCATAACACTAATCTGTATTGAGTAAGTGTACAATAGCCAACCTTATGAATTATTAGGCTACTGCAATATATAATTACATGAGAGATTCAAATGCATAAGGAGACCATTCGAAAAGGTAAAAAAGTAAGCTTACTAAATCTAGTGAAATCCCCCATAGGTGCATAAAGCAGTTTCCAAATCCACCAAGATGCTCACGAATTGGCTAAATCAAGTAGGAAAGCTAATGATGGATGGAAATACAAATCATACATTCTTTTATTAGGAGAAAAGGAGGGAGGATGATGTGGGAAAAAAACAAGTCAACTACACCTAGTCTAGCTTTTCCTTTTGCCTTAAATCTCAATAAAACAGGCAGCTTTTCAGAAAAAGAAGATATGCACTTTGGAGGATCTGGAATAAAGCAGACATACTAAAATGGGTTTCCAGAATGTTTCCCAAGCACTCAATGACTCAGTTTTATCATGTGTTGAATTCTAGGACAGTAGAAGGCAACTAGCATAGAGTGGAATCTAGGAAACTAGGTAATAAGACAAAAATGATTTAATTAATGTCTAAGGTAGGTAAATATGGGTTGATTATTTTAACACCCCCCTTAATCCTAAATTTCTAAGTAAATATCAGAAAACTATAGGGCCTAGCAACAAGGTTTAGTCACCCTTTACATACTGCTTGTCCATACAACCAAGGAAAGAGGCAAAAACCCAGTGGGAAAATACTCCCTTAAACATGGACATGAAAACAAAATTTGGAAATATTGTCATCAATCATGATTCATAGCATGATTAACAATCCCTAGTAGTGATATGAGCTTGCTGAATGTCTTCTCACAAAAAACTTTGGTGAAGATGTCTGCTACTTGTTCTGAAGATGCACAGAAGAGTAGATGAATGGTACCATCATGCACAAGCTGTCTGATGTAGTGCATATGGATCTCAAACATGCTTGGTTCACTGTCTCTGAACTGGATCATTACATATTCGAATGGTGCTCTGATTATCATAGTAGATAATAGTTGAAAACTCTGATTCGAAGCCACATTCTCCAAGTATTCACTGCAACCAAAAACATTGAGTTGCTACATTTACAACTCCTCTATACTCTGCTTCTGTAGATGAGAGTGCTATGGAAATCTGCTTCTTACTTAACTAGCTGATTGGTCCTTCTACAAGCACAAACACATATCCTGATGTTGACTTTTGATCTGTGTTGTCACCTGCCCAATCACTGTCAGTAAACCCAATCAAATCAAGATCAAATTTTCCTTTGTAAAAGATCCCATGAGTTCTTGTTCCTTGAACAAAGTTTAGGATCCTTTTGGCTACTATCCAGTGGATCTCATGAGGCTGATCCATGTATCTTGAATCCACACTAACTACATAATATAGATTAGGGCGAGTGTGTGTAATATAAAGTATACACCCAAACAACTTCCTATATAGTGTATTATTTACCATAGGAGAAGAACCTGCTTCTTCAAGCTTAACTACTAAAAGGAAGGGATTTTTGCTTGGCTTGTAATCTTTCATGTTGAACTTGTTCAAAAAATATAAGGCATACTTGGACTGATTTACTTTGATTCCATTTTGGGATTGAGCAATTTCGAGACCCAAGAATTGGCTCAACAATCCCAAATCTATCATAGAAAATGCATGGTTCATTGCATCCTTCAAAGGAGTCAATCTCTTTCTTTGAACTTCTTGTAATTAGAAGGTCATCCACATACAAGACAATAATCATCAAAGAACCATGAATTAGCTTCAAATAGACATTAAGATCAGAATTGCATCGAACAAAACTCAATGACAGCAGAAAGCCATCAATCTTGGCATACCAAGCCCTGGGGGCTTGCTTGAGCCCATACAATGATTTCTTTAACCTGTACACTAAAGATGGATTAGAAACAAACCCTTCAGGTTGATGCATGTAAATCTCTTCAGTGAGATCTCCATTTAGGAAAGCACACTTCACATCCATGTGATGTACCTCCCACTGCTTCGAAGCTGCAATGGCTAAAGCTAGCCTTATGGATTCCATCTTTTCCACTAGTGCAAAGGTTTCATTGTAGTCAATACCATGTACTTATGAGTATCCCTTGGCTACCAATATTGCCTTATATTTCAAAGGTGAACCATCAGCATAAAACTTAGTCTTGAAAACCCACTTACATTGAACTAGCTTCCTCCCTGGGGGAAGATCAATAGTCAGGATCTGCAATCAAATCATCATTATTAGACATATCAAAATAAACCAACTCATTAGTCTCTCCACTTACAATCAATGGATCTGGTGGTGAAGAAGACTCTCCAACTTCAACTGCTGCTAAAGGCTCTTCTTGGAACTGAACATTTATTTCAATGAAATATTTGTTAGTGCTCAAGCTGATCAGCGTTTACCCTTTTGAATATTCAAAATACCCAACAAATATGCTCTCTTGGCTTTGGGGCTGCAAATCCTTTCTCTTTTCAGTTGGAATTATAGCCCAAGCCTTTGAGCCAAAAATCCTGAAATGGTCACATCTGGCTTGTGCCCACTCCAAGATTTGAAAGGAGTCATACCATCAAGCTGCTTATGAGGCACCCTATTCTGGATGTAGGATGCACCATTTATAGCCTCAGTCAAAAACTTTGGTGGCAAATTCTTAGCCTCCATCATGCAGGTTTCCATCTCCTTCAGTGACCTGTTCTTTCTCTCAGCAACACCATTTTGTCGTGGTGTGTAAGGAACCGAATGCTGCAACTGAATACCTACATCTTTACAATACTGAATGAACTCAGACTTGACATACTCACCACCATTGTCAAATCTGAGGATCTTGAGTTTCCTCTTGGACTGGTTTTCAACCAAGGCTTTAAAGACTTTGAAGCGGTCAAAAACTTCAGACTTTTGCTTTAGGAAGTGAATCCAACAATACCCGGAAAAGTCATCTATGAAGGTTAGTGCATATTTGGCTTGAATCATCGACATATGAGGAAATGGACAAGAAATGTCACTGTGGATCAACTCAAGAGGTGCAGAGGTTCTCTCATGACTAGCTCTCACATATTTGTGCTCTGGGTGTTTTTCTAGGATACAACCTTGACAAAATCCCTTATAAAACTTGATCTTTGGTAACCCTATGACCATATCTTTTTAACTCAAATGAAAAGATACTTTTAGTTAATATGGCCAAATATTTCATGCCAAAGCTTGCTTGCCTCATTAGCATGAATCAGAAGAGCAGAGGGGTTTGAGTAGGGTAGAAAATGGGAAAACATGTATACCTTCGAAGTGTGATCAACAACACCTTTTGCTATGACTTTACCATTCGAAATCTCAGTGATTTCAACATCATCAGGGGAGAAGATGCCCTTCTTTGGAGACCCAGTGCGAGTCATCTGATACACTGAAAAGAGATTAGAGGCAAGACCTAGAACATATAGCACATTATTGAACTTACCATGGTCAAGAACAATCCTTCCCTTCCCCAAACTGTCAGTGAGAGAGTCATCTCCCAAAACTATTGGTGGAACTTTTGACATGTCAAGAGAGGAGAATGCCTCTTTTTTTGAAAACATATGTCTAGAAGCTCCAGAGTCTATGATGAATCTAAAGGATTTGAGAAGGAAATTGTGGTACGGGAACCCTCACAGCAGAGTGCTGTAGGAAATGAATGCAAATCTCAAATCCTGTAGAGAGCATAGGGAGTGCTCAAAGGTTATGTGTGAAAACCAAGAAAATGCCAATAGTCAAGTAGGAGGAATCTTGATGAGGTGTTGAGTTGTAGACTTGTTTGCAGTTCATCAGGAGTGTGGGAAATCTCATGGAGGTGGTATGGAAGGTGGCTACTGAAATTCATCTAAAGGGTTCAAGAGGAAGCCACAATAAAACAAAGGAATATTCCAGATAAAATGGTGTCAAGAGGATGATTTAAAGAAAATTTGATAGAGAGGTTGTTGATCTGAAGGAAAGGCTTAGTAAGGTGACTGAACTGTTGCACAGGGAAGCTACATGAGGTCAATATTATTTATGGAGGTTGAAGAATAAGTTGATATGTCCTATAAAGAGGTTATGTCCTAGGGATCTCAAGCACACGCATAGTGTTTGGGTGAAGGAAGAGGAAAGGCTCAGGGCAGCTGATCATGAGGAAGTTCACGTGATGTGTGAACCTGAGCAAGGTGTGTGCCTTGAAGAAGAGAAAGAGGATGTTGATACAGAGTTTGTTGTTAAACTCTTGGACATGGCAAGGTGTTCATTTCAGTATGAGATGGGAGAAGAGGATGTTGAAGTGAGGTCTACTGAGGATCTCAAAGACTATTTTGAAGAAATGATGCAGCATGAAAATATGGAGGAGAAGGAATCAGTTGAGGATGAAGTGCCTTATGTTTTTCAAACTAATAATATGTGTTTAACTATAGGTTACATAGGTGGAACAAAAGGACAGTTGCTGAACATTGTCCAACAATTTGAAGAGGATGAAGACGAAGGTAAAATCATGGACATGTGGAATGTCCATATTTTACATATCTATTTGTTGTCTTTGTTAGAGGTATTTTGCAAGTGGATAGTCGAGATGGTGAATGATGAAGCAAGGTTGCTTGGCAACAATCAAATTTCCTTTCATTGGCTAAAGGAAAATACATAGGAAGAAGTTTTCTTGGGGGACAATAGGGTAGCTCAAGACTAGGTTGAAGATGATGAGGGAAGTAGCATCAGTGAACCTGTTGTGCCACAGAGGGAGAAATATTTAGAAGTTCTTTATACTTCTGAGCAAATGCAACTTGCAGAGGAGAAGGAATTCCAGAAAAAAGATGTTTTAGCAAAGAAGCAGACTGGATGAGGAGATATATGAGTTATGGAATCTCAAGCAAAGATGTAAGAGGAACAATGACAGTGAGGTTCAGACGGTTATCTGGATGACTGTGGAAGACTGGGAAGTTCATTACAGGATTAATGAACAACAACTACTACAAAAAAAAATTTGGGATCCAGGTATATTGCAGCTGGAAGACTATGAACTGGATGTCATATTTCTTTTTCCTAGGGAGTCTGATGTAGGAGCATCCTATTTTCCATTTAAAATTCCAAGTTCAATGCTAGATCGGGCCTAGTAAGGGGTCTACACATTTTGATTTAATAGTCCCTAGACTATTACATTGTAAATAACCTATGTTTTTATGAATATTCTAGATAGTGATGAGTCATTCTTCTTAGTCATGCGCTGGTAGAGCTGTAGGAATAATAGCGAGTCATGACACTCTATGTGGAGATCAAAGGTTGAACCGTTTGTTTAGACAAAGAAGTTCTTACATCATTCCTTGTAAATTTATTACAGGATCGACTTAGTAGAGGGGTAGCAAAGTAGATTAATTATATAGGTTGTAGAGGTTGAAAGGGTTCCATCTTTCAGAAGAAAACTATGTTTTGTAGAGAGGCAGCTAGACATATGTCTGTACCGACTCGTAAATATTTGAGGAGGCTGAAAGTGGGCCAAGAGTTATGTGTATTTTAATTTATTTCCCTAATAAGAGTTATCTAGGTGTTTTGGATGCTGTTAGTCTAGATGTATGCATTAATTTGAGTAGTGTAGCCGTGCAGAGCTATTTTGGCATTTTCATGAATATTTGTAGATTTCTCTGCAATTGTTGGTTTAAGAGTTGGATTTTGTTGGAATCGTTGAAGGATAGGGTAGATGCATGCATAGGAGGACTACACTGATGGATTGAAGAGGCTGAAATCTAGATTGATCAATTCTTTGATCAAATTTGTATAGAACACAAGTTTTCTGACTTAACAAGTTTTTGTGGAGAACAAACGGTGGAGATTGGATCCACAGATGTAGATCTGACAGTCTAGGAGGAATCCAAAACTGGAGTTGCAAGGGATATAATAGATCCACCAAGGTTTTGGCGATCTACATAAAAAGGAAAATAGACGGCTGTGGTGAAGGCCGCAATGAAAAGATCTAACGGTGGGAAGAATTGTGGAACAAGATATGAGGGTGGAAATTTGCAGAGGAGTAAATTTGCGAAAATCAGAATCCTGCATCCTGCAACTCGATTTTCGGAAGGATGTTTTGGAATAGAATTTGCAGGGGAAGAACTTTGGGAAGTTGGCATCCCGCAACCCGATTTTGGGAAGGCCATTGCGGAACGATGATTGCAGAGAAAAAATTGTGGGTAGGAAATTTTAATGTGGAATTTGGCGTTTAAAGCTAAATTTGGAGATCATTCCAAGTATAGGACCTTGAAGATCTTGGAAGTGCTGATTGGGTTGGTTTTTGTCCGAACTCCTACACCACCATGGCACAGACATGAAATATGGTCCATCCTATGGCATAAATGCATCAATACATTGAGTTTGGCTCCCAACACAAGGGGTGGGCAGAGGTTACATTGAATATTTCTCTATCTATTTTGGGAAATCTTTGACATGCCATCGATGATGGACCTATAGCAGATTCTCCATTATATGGTCTCTGAGGAATCCTTAGTGTCCATAGCAACGATAATTGGTGAGAGATATTGTATTTTGATGACAATATCCAACTGGAAGTGTAGAAAGATGGTTACTAAGGTGATCGTTAGTAACACCTTTAGTTTATAGTTGGGATAGCTTGTTTTTAGGGGCTTAATCACACATTCTAGCTGAAGCTATAACAAGGAATTTGTAAAACTACTTTTGGTAGAGTTCATTAATAAATCATTGATGGAGTTGATTGTGTGCCAAACTATAAGCACAACTACTTGTGTTTTTTTGAAATGACATAGCTCAAGGATTAAATGCAACTCCATGCTTATTATGATTGGTGCACCCATTAGATTGCCTTCTCTTTCTTTGAAGAGAAGGTAGGCCCTACCCATACATACAAAATTGTAGTTTATGTTGTAGGTTAGAGATGCCTACTTTCCATTGACCTTGGAGATATATGGATCTTTGTTGTAACTTATGCTCTACTTTTTGATGATATTGGATTAGGATGTAACTTAGTTAGCTCACTTTTAGCATATCCTTGTAACACTACTATCCAACTTTATATACACTAATTAAAATTGTAGATCAAACATGGACTTAAAAATGGAAATTCAGAAGATAATACTAGTCTAGTTTAGATTCATTTTCTAGCATACAGATGATTCAACCTCGATGAAACTATGAATCGATGTCTTTGAAAAAATATTAGATGTAACTTGCAACTAGAAATGTAGGGTACAATTTCATCATCATCAATGTTTATGTGGTTGTATGAAAAATATTATTTGTAGGAATATTTGGGGCATTTTAGTTTGCAAAACAAATTGTCCCTTGGTCTACAACAATGCAGGAATGGAATTAATATTGCTTATAGGTGTAGAAGTTCATGAAACTTAGAAGATAATTTCTAAAACCTGTTTTGACAGTGATAATGGTTCACACTAATCAAGAATATGATTTTGGTGAAATAGAATTACCAAACCTTTAATGTAAGAAAAAAATAGATGAAAGATAATTAAATAAACTACAACCATAAGGAAATAGTAGTCATAAAACAAGAAATATGGAACTAATCCATTGATGAAAATAGCTCTCCTCACATGGATTTCATATATTAATTGCAAAGATTCATTAGTGACATATTAACCTTCTTATGCTGCCTTTGTAAATTGAGTATGTCTGCTGGCCAATTTTAGACTCAATTTCACTGAACATGTATGGCAATATGCCTTTATTTATGGAACCCACATTTCCTTTCAACTTGTTTAACTCATCAGCAGTCTGCTTGAGTGTTGATGTGATGTCTCCCGGAACCCAAACGACTGATATATGGGGATGCAGATTCTGCAATGGAGGATAAAAATTCACCATGATAGTTACATTCAATTCATGGCATAGAACAAAACACAGCTTACTCCATGTTGAAAAATAGATAGTAGAAAGTCACTACTCATATTTTTTCCAAAATAATTCTCAACAAGAAAATTGATTCTCAACCACACTCAGAGCATTACAAAAGAAACAATAGTCAATTTAATTACTGAAAGGCCATCTAGCTTATTCCTTTTTTCAAGTAGCTAACAAGAGATTTCAATATTCAAATTAACTTGCACTCACACAAAATTTTTAGAATGAAATATTTTCACATTAATATTTAACATTCTAGATCATTTGCATGAGTTCAAGCACCAATAGAAGCCACTTCAAACTCTTTCTTCCACATTTTTTCCCCATGAAATATGGACCCAAAAAATTATTACTATAGAGTGGTGTAAGATTTCACAGTTAGGCATACATATTATGTTGAGTTCTTGGGATTAAACCACATGGAAGACTTTGAAATTTTCTGACACTAGTGAATCATTCACCCATTATAATGGAAAGAGGTGATAGATTTTAAAATCATTAGTGCTTTTCATCCTCGAGGATGGAGATATTCCATCTTTTCAACCCTCTAGTGCATTGAATTTCTACAAGCAATGGAAGTTAGAAATTTCTCCACCTATATCGACTCAAGCTTCTTGTGAAAAGCATGCTTTGCAATTGTATGAGGAAAGCCATTTTCCAATTCAATACTTTAAGGGTTCAACAATAAGAGCGACATAATGTTCTTCATCCTGCTTCAACCAAAATATTTGTAGCTTCTTTCATATCCATGCTTTTATTGTAAGCTCCATGCACGAGTAACCAAAGCAAACCCCAGTACAGTTCATGGTTCTAACTAGAATATATGCCATCACAGCCTTAAAATTCATATTGCAGAGTATGTTTATAGATCAAATGATGTCCCCACTACCAAGTACCTCCAAATTAAGACCAAAGGTGGCTTCTAACCCTCTAATAGAAAAAGGAAAATCTTCACAAGTGGAACGAAGGAAGAAAGTGAAAGAATGAAATAGGTTGTACAGGGTTGGAAATTAAAACATGGACTTAGTAGTCTAGACATATACATGCCAAAATGATTAGCACTGGAGGGATGGAATTATGAGGGATTGATGACCAGAGAAGGAATGTTTTCTCCTTGTGTTGCATAAGTAAGTATTGTGGTTTTCAAACAATTGATCCAACAAAAAATCTCAATAGTGGTATACTTATTAAATCCTACCCTTTCCTTTCAGTTATAAAAATTGTCCTAATAATTCTCACATAATTCTATACATCCTTATTCACCTTAGTGGTTCCATAGGCTAGCTAGGGTGTGGAATGGATATTGTAGTATAAACGAAACAATTATTCCATGACATTTTTAGGTCTATGTTTCCTTTGTCTATCCTATATGTTTCCTCATTTCTGACATATTCTTGCACCTTAGATCTGTAAGCTCAGGACTACATTATTCATTTTCTCCAAAACTTGCAAACCCTAATTTCCCTATTGTTATCTCTCATATACCTCTCAACGTTTGGTTGTAACCCTAAACGATGGATCCATTCAATTCCATTCAATTAAACCCTAAACATGAATAATTCCATTCAATTCAACCCTAAATGATGGATCTGGATGTAACTAATAAAACCTCAAAACCATAATGACTATTGGGACAAGATTCAAACGGGACAAATAAGTTATTTTGCAGCAATGTAACTTGAGGAAAAATTTGATTTCCTTGTTTAAACATTTTTCTTTGTGTCAAGCTAAGAATATTGTGATGATGGAGGATCCTACATCTCTCTCTTGAAGATATTGTAGATACAATGTCTAAATCTAAAAGGTCTCCCTGGGCCTCCCAACCTGGGTCTCACTTGTACAAGTTGTAGATCAGGATAAAACCTTAGTTTGTTTTTAAACAAGTGTTCAGCCTTGAAGATCCACATCTACGATATGAAGGATTTGTTCAACATTATTAAGTACCCTTTTTTGAAAATCGTTCTTCAGTGACTGAAAATGATCATGCTTGATGAAAAAAAGAGGTATAGTCCAAATATTAACATATAAGACGTGTGCATTGAGTTATTCGGTTCATTGGATACAGGGGTAAACACTAAAACTAGGAAGCGTAAAACCATGCATAAATATATGATCTTCATAGACGCTTGTGTAAATATCAAGAAATAGCTAATGAAAAAATGAATAGATAAGGATTGAGTTATTTGGTAGATTAGACACAGGGGTTGAATCTATTATTAAATATTTGTTACAATTTATAACATTTAGTTTAGGAGTTTGTTTTTATGAGTTCAAATTTTTTCTAATTTTTATGTAAGCCTACAGGTGTAGAGTAAGGAGAAAGGAGTGGCCAAGAAAATGAATAATCGAGCCAATGTAGACTAGATAACTGAACTAGAAGTTGTATGATCAGGTCGATGTAGTGATAGAAGATCTCAGAATGTAAACCCATCTATAGAGGTTGGAGAAATTAATGAATTTCATCGGATATCCGACATATATGCTATACTACCGACATCTTCAATTCGTTTATATGACTTTATCCATGTTTGCAAGGAGAACAATATGTGTGCAAACCGTTTATCCAAGGAAGCATTGAATATGAAGGCTGTCCTCCTGTCCTTCTTGTAACTTTTAGAAGGAGAAATAATTGAGGAAGGCATGATACAATTATTTTAAGAGATTTTTTATCAGTGTGTGTCATAGTCTTTTTTGGTTATTTCTACTATGGGATAAATTAGCGACTTTCTAATTTTAGCTGGGGATATAGAGTTTGTTTTCATCCCCTCAGGGGTGTGTTTTCTCCGCCCTTGATACCTCCTTGGATAAGCTGTTTGGGCTGCTTATGTTGTCCATGTGGTATACTTCAGTCATCTTTGGATTGTGGGTTCTGCTCCTCCCCTTGAGATTTTTTTTTATACTTATGATATCAACTCGTTAATGGACCAACTTATTGTCAGGAATATGTAAAATTTACCTTTTATTTACTATTGAATATCATGGAACAACTCTTTTTATTCTGAAAAAAAGTTATAGAATATTTGCAAATGATTTTATCACATATATTGAGATCTGTAAACTGGGTCTTTTATATTTTTGGGTGAGGAAACAAACTAAATTAAAATAGGTACACCTAAGAATATTGTAAAAAACATACTTCGTATTTTGAGATAAAATGGCTAAAGCATTTGCTATGGAACGACTTGTTATCTATATTATGTTAAAGGACTATGTGATGAATTGTTATACTAGGGAATTATTGATATTATTTAGGATAATGATATCACCATTATGTCATGCTTATAAGTTTTTCCAAGTATTTTGCTATTATTTGCCAATTTTTTTTCCGGCCATGGTGCATGTACAACTAAACAGGTATTTGTCAGACCTCTCTTCCTCTAGCGATGGGATTTTGGGAAGGCTAGAGGAAAATGAGACACCTAGTAGGTCTAAAAGGGCTAGATAAACTAGATGTCATAAGATTAGAAGAAAATTTAGTAAACGCATGGAATTTTTTCTCAGAGGAGGGGGGTCATGTTCCTATGATGATGAGACAGTAGGAGACATCGAGGTGCCCTTAAGGTACAAACACCTAGTGAAACAATGGGTACGTAGGGATCTTTCTCAAGTAAACACTGATTTTTGTGTGAATGAGAGGACATATAGAATTGCAACGTCGTCATTACATGGATTAAGTTTGTTTTGCATGGATGGCATAAATGTTGGATACATAAGATATACAGAATTGATGGAGTATGTTGGACGCTCTTACAACTGCAATGATACAAACAATGGTTGTGGTACATCCAACAATTTACCCAACCTTTTATTAATTATTTTAACATCTTCATGATTTTTCGTTAGCATATAATTATAATTTTCTATTAAATTTCCTATGTTGACTTCACAGGGAGATGATGGGGGGCTCATCACCCCAACAGAAGGTGAGAGGAGTACACGATCTGCGAGGCAACATGTATACATCAAAATGTTATGTTGTTTCAAAATTGTTTTAGTGATTATTTTGGTTTCGTTAGGTAATTTTTAGTATGTTTTTGATGAAGGATTCTGTCAGGGGCACCTCCCTCACAGTACATGTTAGTAGCCCTTCCTCAAGGTGGTAGGTATACATCGATATTTCCATTGTAAAAATTTAGGATGGACAAACAGACTGGTTTTTATGTATTTTCATTAGTATATTCAATTTGTTTATATAATCTTATCTATTTTCCATGAAGAATGTTGATCAGCGAAGCCAACCGACTATTGATCAGCTGACTGCATCATAAGGGAAACAGGTAAACATGAATGTAATTCTACATTTTAAATACTTTAAAATTGTACACATGTATATCGTGTAGCATAATGTTTATTTTGTTATGTATTTTTTCATTTTTATGTTTGCGTTCATGATGATAATGTTGTCTACTTTTTTTTGCAGGTTGATGATCTAGGAAAGTCCCCAATTGTTGATCAGATGACTGGATCCTAGAGGCATCCTGTAAACCTAAATGTAATTCCACATTCTAAATACTTCAAAATTGTACACATATATAACATGTAGCATAATGTTTATTTCTGTTATGTATTTTTTAGTTTTTACATATTGTGTTCATTATGATAATGTTCTATACTTTTTTTGCAAGTGGAAGATCAGGGAAAGTCCCCAGTTGCTGATCATACCATACCCTCGTCTATGCATTGGGTAAAACTGGACAATTTTTGTTCGTATAACGTTTTGCTCAGACTATTGCTTCAAACACTAAGCAATGTTTTATATATTTTTATTGCAGACAGGGGATTCAGTTTATGAAACACTGACTTAGCATTCTTTACATTTTGATTTCTACCAGTTGATGAAAGATAAGGAAATTAGTACATCTGTAGACTCGTTGAAGGTGCTACAAAAGACCATGGAAAAACAAAATAAGGAATTAGTTGAATTGTCATTGACAGTTCCACAAGCATAATAGATCAAATCAAAGATTCAATTGTTGATCCAGAGATGTCAGCAATTGAGAGTAAGTTTCAGAATAATAATGTAAATTCATTTAGAAATTTATAATTTTTACTTTTATATGATATTCAACTTATAATACAATGGTTTGTATTTACAGGAAATTATTCAGTTTAACACTGGTGGTGAAGGTGTTGTTGGTCCCATTGACCAAACCACTCCACGTACACCACATACTGCTCCCTTTTTGTCCATTGAACAGTCGGCAACACACTCTGCGACACCCCTGACGCCAGCAGAGGGTGTAGCCGATTCTGAGCAACCCACAACAAATGTTGTAGAAGAAAGGGTGGATGCATAGTTTGATACTAATGATGATATTGAAGCAACATTTCCTCTATCTTCTCATGTCACTAGCACTGGTTCAATAGTGACAACATTTTTGGTGAACGATGAACTCGTTCCAATAAAGATAGAGAAGATTCCAAATGATTATAGATTGTTCAATTTAGTTTTTATAATTTGTTTCTAATATAACGATAATATTTTTTAATGTTGAATGATGATGGAATTATTGTTTTGCATGAAATGATGTATTTTATAAACTTCTAAATGATTTGTACTTGGAGATATTTGGGCCCACCATCTGCACAAGGTGGGACAGACAGGAAAAAGATTTAAAGGATGAGCTAACTAATCGCTTGGTTGGTCTGTTTGGAAAAGATACCTTCAATAGATCAAAGGTCCTACAGAAGGCTAGACAACATCTGAAGATTGTCCGAAACCAATATAGGGTTCACCTAAAAAAAAACCCTAGGTATGAGTGCCCTCCAATTATTCCATCAAGGGAGTGGAAAGCCCTCATGGAAGATGGAAAAGAGAAGGCTCAAAGAAAAGAAGGAAAGATACCACAAGGAACAAGGAGGTATGCAATACATTCCAAAATGTAATTGTAAGCCTTATTATTATTAGTTTTATATCAAATTTGGAACATCGACTGATGTAATTGATCACTTGATTAGGCTGTCGGACAAATCAAAGGCCACCAAGGAAAGAATGGAAAAAATTGGTCAACACAAGCTTGGGCCTGGTGGTTATTCAAAATTTGCGGCTTGATATGTAAGTATCGAAAACCCGAAACTGCATCCACATACTACATAGAAAATTATTTTTGTTTTATTTTGGAAAAAAATGTAAAATTAATGACATCATGCAAATATGTAGGCTGAAAGATTCAAAGAATTTCCTACTAAGGAAGACATGAAGCTTGGCTTCGAATAGGGATTTGACGTCATTGTTGAACACCAGAGAAGCTTGTCTGGAAATACTTTATGATCTTTTGTTGATCCATCTAGTCCACAGGTATATAAAAAATATATAGTTTAATGACAATTTATTAATTCTCATGCAATTTATTCATTATAAAAACTGAACATAAATTATTTATTCCTTTTTGGGCAGGAAATTAATGATCCTGTTAATGTTGAGGAAGTACACCAACCAAATGAATATCGTGCTTCGATTCTTGGTAATGAATTTATTAATATGCTATTTTTTTGTATAGATAATTGTAGATGATGAACATTAATTCTAATTCTCCACAATTCAACTGCAGAGCATGTAGATGGAGATAACACTGAATAGGTTGATCCTGTATAGGATAATGATGAACATGCTTATGTGCCCATGCTAGGTAAAAAAACACCTTTGTCATTTAAAAAAAAATGAATTACTTGTATTTATAAAAATAAAAATAAATTAATGAAACATTTTGACATTATTGCATAAATTCATAGCCCATCATCGTAAGTTCAACCTTGCGAGCACGCTAGTAGGGAGACTGATGAGAAGATTCTGGAAGATGCGCCTCTGGCTAAATATGTAAAGAGAAGAAAAGTAAAAAGGAAGTGACTAAAGAAATTTTGAGTAATTCTTATTTATAGTAAAAAATTTTACTTGGTTTTTTCCTCTATTTCTGGAATGAATGGTTAGATGAATGCTTTAATGAATGGTTTACTATTTTTTTTATCAGCTATTGACTAAATGAATGGTTTAATGAATGATTAAATGAATGGTTTAATGAATGTTTTAAAGACTGATTTAATGAAAGCTTCTTTCAACTATTGAGTGAAATAGTTTGCAGTAATTTTTTATTTGCAAGTAGATGCATTGGGTTTGGGAAATTGAGAGTGATGTGAGGGGGGGGCGGGGGGCGGGGGAGGGGCCATAAGAGCTTCTACATTCACGTGGTTGGTTCTATTTAGTAGAGAAGATTAAATTATTCTCAAAATAGAGAGGATCTTAATGAATGGTAAGGAAGAATACATTAAAAGCAACTATTTCTATAATTGTAGTGTTTAAATTTTACTATTGCTATTTCACTCCTCCATTGGAACTTGTTACAGATAGTGTTGAGAAATGTTTTCATAGTTAAGAGGCAATAAATGGCGTTTTTATGTGATCGACGACCTTATATACATAGTGTTTTTGGTTTTCCATGTTTTCTCAGGTGATCTATTATTAACAATTAATTTACTTGAATAGTAGAATAGTATTGTAATTTACATTTTAATAGTATTGTATTTATTTAGATTGGTTTTGTTATTTTCAGAAATAGACAAATATTTATTTGATGGGTCCTAACATGAAATTATTCCAACAGGAAAAAAATTGAAGTATGTTGAATGATGTTTTGAAATGTAAAGCAGAAGAAGACAGTGTGAAGCTCCACAAATCAAGGTATAATTATGTTTTTTTATTATTTGATTAAACTGTGTATTGAGTATTTATGCATGTGCACTCACGCACATTTAGTTGATGATGATGATTACAATACATTCAGGATAACTTTGTTCTATCTGATCTATAAAATTAACTTAATTAGTCTGATTTATCAAGTTGTTTCTATGATTGAATAACTTGGAAAAGAAAATTCTGATTCTTATGAGTTAGTAAGTTGTAGAATACGGTCTTTTCACAACAATTTTTTAAAATATATCTAATGTATTTGTAGGCCAAGAAGTTCAAGAAGTCCAAGAGAGTACTTTTATAATGTATATATATAGCCTTTCCTTTATGTCATTCTAGCAGTAGCATTAGAGTATGGTACTGGCGAGCTATTAGAAAACCCTATTCTTTTTTTGAGTGTATGAGGGTGGGGCCAAGTTTTTTTTTGGGTTTACCATCATAAAAGGATGAAACTATTCTTTATAGTGAAACATCTCTAGGCCAGTGCCTTGCCAATTTCATGAAGCAATTATACTCCTAAAATTCTCTGAATATTATGTGAGAAGGACTTGCTGCCACTCCCCTCCCCCCTTATTCATTAGCCATCCTAGCCAGCAATTCAGTCAGTGATCCCATCCATCCTATCCAGCCAGCCATCGATCCCAACAATACCAGCAACACCATCCATCCTAGTGACCCCATCCATCCTATCTAGGAAGATCAATAACCATTGAAGGGTTATCTTCCCAACTTGACTCATGATGCTATTTTTCTAGTTATCTTCTTCCCAAGCTAGGATTGTTGATGATGGGATTACTCCCCTACAAGGTGCCCTCCATCATCGTATTTACCATTTAAAAAAATGTATATACTATATATACATTATATTCACCATCTTCATTATTGATTACCTTAGTTGAATCTGCACACTCATAGGCTCCCTGGACACCTTGACCAACTTCTTCTATTTAGAAAAATTCATCTGAAACCTCCATTCTTACCTCTTTCATTTGTGAGCCTGAGTCAACTGATTGCTTCAATTTCCATATCCATCTGACTTTGGCAGTTATTAATTCTGTCAATTTTCTACATGATGGTACTATATATTCTATGCCATCTTTGTTGATGTGCTTTTCTTATTTGTAGCCTTAAATTTTTCACATTCACTCTTTAAAGGACAATGAATTTTCTTTTATTTATGTATATATTTATCTATATTCCTGAGTTTCATTATTAATTGGCTTTGGTTAATCTGCATCTTCATAGGTTCCTTGGATGTCTTGACCAATTTCTCTTTTCAAAAAAATGCATCTAAAACCTCCACACTTGTATTTTTTCTTTTGTGAACTAAGAAATATGATTTCTCTAGTTCCTATTTACGTTCACCTTTGGAACTTATTAGTTTTGTCAATTTTTTGCATGAAGATACTATGTGACTATATTCATGACAAAACCTACAATCAAACCCAATATTCTCATATTCTAATAAGTGATTGCACTTTATATTTTATTGTTTTGCAGAAGTATTTATTTTGGAAAACCCTCCAATAAAATCCATCCCCACACATATTTGTATCAAAATTTCAAATGGAGAATTGTCCGATTGATCAAAATCGACTTCTAAATTTCATTATTTATCATTTCCACATTGAATAGATCCCATGAACTCTAGCTTCTACTGAAATTATCTGTAAAAACGCATACCATGGTGAGTATATTTTGCACTCTAGAAGCTAACCTAAAACCATAGATCACTGATATAGAGTACTTCCACTTTTTTTTTCAAAGGAACAAAGTGACAGAAAACCGTCTCGTAAGACATTTGCTTTTCCATTCAAGGTAGGGATGGACTTGTGCCAACTTGCATTT
Organism: Pseudotsuga menziesii; assembly: GCA_001517045.1. Taxonomy (NCBI): domain Eukaryota; kingdom Viridiplantae; phylum Streptophyta; class Pinopsida; order Pinales; family Pinaceae; genus Pseudotsuga; species Pseudotsuga menziesii. The sequence continues at coordinate 456,620 of LPNX010931311.1, read as the reverse complement.
ACCTTTGCTAGGTAGGGCTGAATTTTGGGTGTTGTTTGTATATCCTTTTTAAAATACTCTTCAATATTTTCCATTTTTCATTGTTTGAAAGAATATATTTTTCAATTTTTAATCAAGATCAACAATTTTCTCCCCTAGCATTTGTATATGACCTTGGTTATGTATCCTTCCCTGCATGAAATACTTCCAAATCTAAGAATTTGTTTTGGGTTTGGACCATGGTTTTTGGGATTCACTTTGTTTTTTTTGGGGGGATATTGCTCCTTAAACTTGGGTGAGTTTTGCTTCTTTGTAACCTCCACATGGATTTTGTGGACACTGGGCACAAAGCCTCAGTATGGTTGTATTCATGGCTTGATCTACATCTAAAAGGTAGGTTTTAATAGACCACCCAATATGATGAAATTATTTTGATATCTCATTAATCATGATTCAACCATCCACATATCCTACAGATCAAATGTTGATATGTAGTGCATGGAATCCCTTGTTCTAATAATGATATCATTGGCTATGAACAAATGCAAGATTAATTTGAGGAACTGAGCAATCAATAGGCAACAGGGTTAGGTATTGTTTATTTTTTCGCAAAGAACTTTATCCCACATCCAGCATGCAATTATGTTTTAAAGTTTAAATTGACGAGACTTTGTGAAGTTAGAGATGAGTTGTGCAATTATATTACCCTGCAAGCTCAATCAACAAGTTTGCTCGGCACATGGACTATGCCTTGTCACAGGACTTGTCTTTGGTGTGTGTTAATCAAACTATGATATTAATATAACGATACCCAACTAAAATATTTCCAAGCTCACCATTTGGACCCATCTTTTTCTCACCACTTGGCCTATTTTCTCAAGCAATTGACCCAATGTTTTGCAAGATTTCCACTTTGACTCATAATATTCATCAAGAGAACTATAGGAAAGAAACATAATTTTAATTATGGAAATTATTTCCAAGCTCAACACTTGGACTATTTTTCTCAACCGGTTGACCTAACGTTTTGCAAGTTTTCCACTTGGACTCATGATATTTATCAAGAGAAAGCAACAAAATGAATTATGGATGTGGTAATTTATTTTCGTAGCATGGAATCCATTGTGGAGGGGGGTATGTAATAGTCTTTGGGTGGGTAAAATACGGTTATGTAATATGTTTTCCCTTATAAGTGAGTTTTCGGAATACTTAATGCAAGGAGCTAGAGTGGATTCGAACCTACCTCATAAGCTCAACTTTGAAAAGAAGATTTGAGAAGTTAAGATAGTTATGAAGAGGTTTATTTTTAATTCTACTCATAAAGTGTACTTAATTGGCCATAACTAGTTCCTAACAAATCCATAAAGTTACATATTCATCAATTGAAATTATATTATTTAAATATCATAATTTATAAAATTAAAAGTATATTTAATGGATTTTTAATTGTTTCGACCTAAAATCTTTGGATACTTTTGTCTTTGAACATGGAATCTCCATGAGCTCACACTCAAAGAAAATTTTGCAAAAAATTAGTATGGTTTTATAGTCCAAAAATTATGTCAAACTATGATTTTGGAACTCAAACACAATTGTTCCAATGATGCCTTCACTTAAATCTAAGTAAATGAAAATTCGATCCATAGATGTAGTATACTTCCTTATTGTTTCTAGGTCCATAATAATAAACTTTCCAATTGTGGTAAAGATGTGATACCCTTACCAATTGTGGTAAGGGTATCACATTCCAATATTCGAACAAAAGATTGGAATTCCTACCCAAATCAAATATTTGTTAATGAATCTATAGGTTGACTAAATCCAAGTTGCTATGGCTTGATAAAGAGGAAATATTCATCCATAAACTAGGGAAGTTACCAACAATGTGCACTATGTCATACTCAGCCAAAAAATAGAATAAAAACCCCTTTGCATTAGGTTGGATCGACACCATATTCTCCAAGAAAGAAACCCATAAGTCTTCTACAAATTTTTTAGTGATGACCATAATCTATGAAACCCTCATATCATAATATGTAAAAGTCCTTTTCCTCCTCCTTTAAGGGTTGTAACTGCTGAACATTACCACTATCTAGGGCTGAGATTATTCCCATATCTTCCTTTTATAGGGTTGTTTATGCCCAAAGGATTTCCTATAACTTTGGATTCAATGCCCAAATGCATTCAAAATTGTCCAAACATGAATTAGGACTGACCAGAATTCATGTTTTAGGGTTGTTATTATGCTGAGAATTGTTTTTTGAGATATGAATGTCAAGAATCCACCTCATGCTGTATAATATAAGTCTGAGAATGACCCTTAGTAAATGCCAAAATTTTTCCCAATGTTTATGATAACAAGGCTTCCATGTTTGTGATAATTCGAAGAAAGTTTAGAACTGATATTTAGCCATTATTGTGTTTAGGTCAATGCTAAATTTCAACTTTTGGTGTACCTTTATTCATGAAGAACTTTGCCTAAGTATTAAAAGCATGAAATTTTACGTTGCACTTCATTATTTTGATATAGTGTATAATGGTAATGTTGATTGATATATATTATGCATGTTGCATTTTACCTTTTTATGGTATGCATTTTCTTGTCTTTGTTATTGAATATTTTAGTGACATATTTTCTAGTTGTGAGCTAACATAGTTCTCTTTTATCACAAAGGATGGAAACTTTCTTAGAGGAAAAATATTAGAATATCCTATTTATATCGTTAGTCATAAATAACTATATCTGAATTCATAGATGTGATACATGCTTTTTTATGTATGGAAGATGGAAAGCATGTGGGAGAAAAATAAATTGATCATAATTGATTCAAAGGAGTAATATTCTCAAAGTATACCTAGGTTCAAAGGTTCCATCTAATGGAATCATAGTATGGGGTTCCAACCATGTCAATGAGAGTATGATTACTAGTGGGTCAACACCAATGTCAAAGTAAGTTGGGGGGACAATCATAGGAGACACTATGAACTTAAAAGGGGCTCTTCACATTCAAGTGACAACAAGTAGGTTCAGATGTTGCTTTATCTCAGATTGTTCATTTGGTTGAGACAACTCAAATGGCTAAAGCCCCAATTCAGAAGTTTGTTGATTATGTAATCTCTTGTCAAACATATCTTTGTTAAATCTCATAAATTATATTGAACAAAAGACATAGTGTTTCTAAATTGGCCTCATGTTTTACGAACATTTGCAAAGAATACTAAGAAGTCTTTTGGAAATAAGAAATAAAAATTTGAGATTCATAATAAGATTAAGTAGTCTTTTCATTAAACATGTTGTTGTGTTATACTTGCAGGTTTCCAATGTTTTTGTTCTTATTGTTGTTGCATTGGATTTTGTGACATGGTTGGGATGGTAATTTTATTTCAGATCCCTTCCTAACATAATTTTACTTCAGAGCATATGTTCTTATCATTTTATTTTGTTTGTATGTTTTATTTTTGATGTAAAAGAACAATTGAACAAGTTGTTTACTTTAGTGCCCACTTTCTATAGGTATCTTGATGGAGTACTTTATCCTATCCGAAAGAATGGCTACCACCCGCTAGTAATCACTTTGTTCTTGCACTTATGTTTGTTATCTCAGTTCTGGTCAGGGTAGTAAGTTGATGCTTATGAGAATGATGGGTGTGATCATGAAGGTCCTTAACAATCACAAATATATAATATACTTCTTGCAGAAAAAATAAGAGACAATATTTAATCATGGAAAACTACGCCCCCATCTCCAATTCATAGATAACAAATGCGTTGAAGCTTCCAAGCTATGCACATTACTTCTCTTCTTTCACTTCATGGGAATTGGTAGTTTTTTTTTAATGAATGAAAGGATTTTTTCCCTTGGCTTAGTCCTCAAATGGATAAAGTGCTTTTAAGTTTGTTGTTTTCCCATTGTTTTCTAATTTTTCTGTAATGTTTATTTCTCATTTCTTCTGCTGTCCATGATACCCTGTTCTAGGATGGCATGATATTTGGTTTGTCTGTGGACTTATAAGTTGATTTTACTATGTTGGGACCTCTGTCAAACAGGACGCTGAGGTTGAGATGTTTTCCTTTATAATGACTATTATTGGTAATCTACCTAGTGTTATAGATAGGATACTATTCCTAATTTGTGAATATTAGATAGGGTAGCAGTCAAGGGGAGTGTTAAGGCTAAGTTTAATTATTGTCACAATGCTTTATCTTTCATCTTAAATTCCACAGAGACCTTAAATATCTTGAGAACACTAAATTAGGAATTTTTACTTTTATTGGATCTTAAAGTTCAGGCTTAAAAATTAATATTTTAAACCAAGACTTGTATCTCAACTTTGAGTTCGTAGAAAATGGGTAGCTCGAAAACTGGATCCATGGCACAAGGTCATGTGTTGGGGATTTGAGTTTTAACTTAAAAATAGAGGCTACAGATGGTCGTAGACATGGCAGAAGGGTTGGAGTATCTTCAAACTTTTGTGTAATATTTGCATTGTAAAGTGTTTTTTTTTTCAAATTTTTTTTGTTTGAAATATGAGGATATGCCTCTCCTTAAAATTCGGTGATATTTGCTTCTTTGTAACCTCCATAGGGATTTTGTGGGAACTGGGCACAAAGCTTTAGTAGGCCATGAATTGTATTATGGATTCATTCATATGTCAGAATCAAAGGGAAAGAGATAGGATTCCATAGGATATTGATAATGTATTCTAGTCCATGATATCCCATTCCTTCAACAATGGATTTCACACATGAATTCCTCACACAAAACCTTACCGTTGGAAATCCATTAAAATATACCTATTCATTACCTCATACAAAGCTACATTCATACGGCCGTGTTTTCTTTGGGATCAAACTAACTCCTTCAATTAGGGTAAACAACAATATTTCCATTGGATTATAACTTACCGTCATAATCAATCTTTTCCCCTTCCAACTCCGGTTCAATACCTATACAAAAGGAATGTCTAAAGGATTTTTCCTACACTCCCTATTAGTTTTGTAAAAATCATGTGCTTGGGCATGAAAAATCATAGTCTTATTAATATTACTTATGTCTATATCCATATAAAAAAGTATACCTTATTCTAAAGCTACCTTTGAAATCTTGATCAACTCTTAGTCTCATGCCTTGTCCATCCCATGACCTCATGCCTCAGCACACTACTAAGTAGCTTCTATGAAAATATTTGTTGTAGGTAAAAGTATCAAATAACAAGTAATATTTGTATAGGAAATCATCTCCAAAAAGAATCCTCCAAAGTCTTTTAGCACACAGAGCATGATTGAACCAGTCCAAACACTTGATATCCCAACCTCCCATACATTTGGGTAGAGATATACTTTCCCAAGATGGTAAATGAAATTTTGAATTCTGTAAATTACCATACCATAAGAATTAGAATATATTCTTTTGAATGTTATTGGTGACTGAGTTTAATGAAAAGGACTTTTACAATTGATACAACTGAGAATGTGGTGACTCTATACCGGCTTTGATTATAGATTTGCATGATCAACCACTATTAGAAGGGGCTAAAGTTTGATAACGCCATGGATAATATTTATATCAATCCAATAATTTAAAGAGGATACCAAATAGAGGCCAACTCTTATCCTTTCATTTTCAATGATAAGGTGATCAAACATGAGTTTCAATAGTGGACAAACATCGCAAAACTGGAAACAAACCAAAGAAATAATTTATGCCTCCCCATGAAAATTCTACAAGAAACTAATGTCAAATATTTTGATAAAGTGCTAATTCTATTGAGAAAACCAAAACCAAATGAGCTTGTTCTCTCTTCACCCAAGAAGAGGAAGGATATATCCCATAATCCATTACCCATCGTAGAATTATTTGAGATGCAAAAGGGAAAGATACAAACATCATGTGTTACCATATTATGTTAATTACCCTTCAAGATTACGAAAATATTGAAAAATAAAAAGCAAACCTACATAAGAATGAAAATAATTGAGATAATCATAAAATTGATAAAATTATTAGTGAGTGGCCCCATTACCAAAAATACCCATACAAACTATGTAATACTATAATTTTTACCCTAGATTATGGATGTATATTTCCAATGAAACTTTGCTAGAAGCCTATACATATATGATTTTAGAGTTCATACACTAACTGATCACCATACAGTGAACCATTCCCATACTATACTTTGGTTTTGTACACAAGTACATTTTGTTCATATAATAAACACACCAAAGTGATAAAATGGAATATAAAGGAGTTATGAATCCAAGAGAGGAGAAGGAAGGAGCCTAAATAGGCTAAGATAAAAATATGAATATTTTAGTCTTTCCCATATTTAATTATGAGCTATTCAACCCTTAGATATGTCAATTAATTTTGACCATTTTTTGGAATTAGCTTCCCAAGGAATGATAATGGGCTTATTGAGAAGGAAGATGGTGCTAATGCAAGCATGAAAGACATTTCCTTGAATTTTGTGGCACAAAGGAATTAATCCATAGTTCATTAATTATTTATTCACTTTCTCATGCTAACCATACTATGTTGTTCCTGTGTAATTATCCTTTTAGAACTACTACCATACATATGTGAAAGCCACATCCAAGATTAGCTATGATATATAGAGAAGTGATAATCCAATGCTAATATTTCTAAATCCATAGTTCCCAGAAAAATATATTCCCTTGCTCGCATTAAATAAAGGGGATTCCATGAGGGACTACATTACAAAGAAGGAAACTCCTTCCTTGGTGTTATGAGGTTTTCTGTAACAATGGCTAGTAGAAATCCTAAGCTAAGAGTTGTGACTTAGACAATCATTAAATGATGTTAAATAAACCAAGTAACCATGAATTACTGAAAATATAAACCAAACTAACGAATAAATAACCAAATGCTATTAAAAATATGAACCATACAAAACTAGTTGATTTACATTAGTATACCCCAATGAATGCAGAGAAATAATAAAATTACACCTTGGATAAGTTTGATAGAGAGTAGATGGTCTCATGTGTTTCTCTGTTGGGAGGGTCCTTTTATTCCTCAATTTTTCTTGACTCCTTTCCTTGGTATATGGAGGCTACTTGAGCAAGATATTCTGCTTTGAATTCCTCTTCTTCCTCCTTGGTTGATTCGATTTTAAATTTATAGAGTTAGGGATCAATGGATCTGTCGTACATTTTAGATGCCCATGTTCTACTGTGGCGTGGGTGATATCCACTAGTATTAAGGTTGGAAAGCAACATCCCGGTCTTCCAATGATGTGGATTTTTCTTGAAAGTGGTCACTTTGTGCTGCTAGGAAAGTATATGAATACATTCTCTTGCAAAAAAAAATGAAAATCCACTCAATGGAACCCAAGATAATCACTTTCTACAATGTGTAGAATTCACGACTAAACAAACATTTCCTATGACATCTGAGACTAAAGAAAAATTGACGAATACCCAAGTTGGAGGGTTAGGCCTTTTGATATAAGGTATAGCTTATTGTTGCTTGTTAGAATACCAAAAAATATTTATAGGACACCCTTGCTGAATACTAAAAATATATTTTTTTAACTATACAATAGCTTGTCGGTTATTTGACAACATATGGCCCTCATCCGATGAGGTCTCCATATCTTCGACAAAAGAAATCTGACGAGACGTCGTCAAACATTACACAAGGCTCGTCGAAAAACCAAATTGATATCATTGCCAATTCGACCCCATCACTATCGAAAATACGACCAACTGGGCATCACACAAACAATAAGGCGAAGACGTAAATTCAACAAATCACCGCTGACAATCAGACAAAGTTTCCATCCCAAATTCGACAATGCTGAGTCGCAAATTCGATAACTGACAGTTGACAATTCGACAAAATGGCCATTGCAAATTAGAAAATGTAGAGTTATAAATACGACAACCAATTTCTCTAACATTTGATGACATAAGCCCAAAAAATTACAAAGAAACTGTCTCACCTTCGACAAGGAGAAGTCGGATATTCATCAACCTGTGAGTCGAAAATTTGATGACTTAGTGGTGAAATAATTCAGCATAGTACGTTGAAAAGTCGACAGGGTTTGGCATGTGGTCGAATATCTGACGATATGCCACCAACGACAAAAAAAATTGATGTTGTCGAATAACAGATAGGTGTATGTTGAATTTCAGACATGGAATCTGTCATATTTTGGGCTCAAATTATGTTCTGCTTAAATGTATACAACTACATTTTTTTGTGTTTTTTTCATAAATTCCAAGCCAGGGACATCTAATTCATTTCTATTTAAAGTTAAAGTTTTTTCCCTCTCTTTGTGTTGATTGTGTGGGCATGCTCTCCCATACCATACTTCTAGTACGTCGAATAGTAGGGCATTGAGGTCACTAGAGAGGGGAATCATTATTTCCAAGATCATTACAATGATATTTACTTCTTGGATGACTAGCTAAGATAGTTAGAGTGTTCATTGGTTTTTCCATTTAAGCATGAGCAGGTACATGCTCTACCATTCACAAAAGAAAATTTATTACTACACGTCATCAATTATATATTTGAAATCATAATAAATACTTCTATTTTATAGCATACATACCTGAATCATGGCTAGGATTCTCACCACTAACATGAGGAAACTCCCCACCATCATTTGGTACATGTTCGGTACCACTACAATCATTGCTTTTGTTTCTCTCACCCTGAAAACCAAAAAAGAAATTTATTTTTCACATATACGAATTTGACACAACACAGAATTCAATTCCAAAGTAATGTGAGCAAATTGAACATGCACATATGGTTTTATTTACTTCTGTGTGCATCAATGGGGAAATTGGGGTTCACCCCAAGATGTTTCAAGGTTCCAACACATGTTGGAAACCATACTTGAAGCCGAGCCTCAAGTCTTATTCAGTGGGTGCTTCTTGAAAAGCATTTCCCTATAATGCGTAACACCATAAAAATTAGTTGTTCACTACAGTGATAAATAAATTATTTGTTCGCTACAGTTACAAAAAATTTGGCTACAAATAATGATCATTCGTTTCTTACAATTCGTGCTCTTAGTTTTTGATATCCACCCTGGACCAGTTTGTGCTTACCATATCATATGTGACATACCTTCTTGAACTGATTGGCTGAGACTTTCCTTGTTTTCATTGAAAATATGTTGTGACATACCTTCTTGAACCTATTGGCTGAGACTTTCCTTGTTTTCTCGATGCTTTCTTCTTTTCATCATCCATGAGCACCTTCCACTCCTTCTCTGGAACCATCGAAGGATGCTCATACTTAGTGTTAATTCACAAATTGTCTCTAAATCTGCCTTGACAGATTTCAAATTTAAGCCAGATGCTGCGGTGACACCTTTTTTATTGAAGGTATCACCAAACAAGTTAACCATGTGGTTCATCAAATTATTTTTCGATTTGTCATTTTGGGAATTCCTTCGTGTACAATTGGTGGGCCCAAAAATATCCAAATCCTTCTCATGTAGGTTCTTATAAAAAACATTATTTCCCTAAAAAAAATATGATCATTAATTAAAAATAATTTCAGGTATGTGGATTTGAATTACATTTAAAAAAAAGGAATTAATTAAATAATACCTGCAATCTTTGGTATCTTGATTGGAACAAAGTCCTTGTCCTACAAGAATGTAATGGGAAATGATCCCTTGATAACCACACGTATTGCTCTAGGATAGAAAATTTCATATTCGATGCTACTCTCCTCTCTAACTTCTTGTGAAGTACTATTGGTTGAAGGGGCCTCTTGATCTCCAACATTCTGTGAGTTTGTAGCGTCTAAAGGGAATTTCAGGTTAGGAGATTCAAATAGACTCATTGGTATGGTAGATTGACGCTATGTTGAACCATCACTACTACCAATACCGAAATCTACATATTGTACTTGATGTAAAGGTGTTGTCTCCAAAAATTCCTACATAAAATAAAACTTTAATTGATTAGATCATATAAAAAATAGAGGAGTAAAATAACATAAATGAATATCTTGGTGAATAGTTCATATAATATTTCATAGATGCCACTTACCCCAAACTGTACTATTGTTTTCCTCAAGTCATAAATTCTTGCTTTATTTCTTCAGTCATGGGTCTGATCTTTATTAGTGAAAGAAGTTATTGATTGGAATTTTTCAAAGACTTCTTCACAGTTCCCATTGGATTAGTTCAATAAAAAATATCTTCCTTAGTGAACACCTCATCATCGTGATGTGGCGTGCTCTACAAACAACAATCAATAAAATTAGTTAATTTATTTTTATCAAAATTCACGTGAAAAAAATAACATGCATTTAATAATTTTTTTACTTTAATCATGTTTAGGTACTATTAGGATAACATTTACATGATGGGACACTATTGGGGATTTCCCATGGTCACCCTGCCACAATACAAGAAGCAACACAATTTCATATTGAAAAGTAAAAATTGAACCATGTCTAATAAACGTGATTGATGAAGAAAAACAATAGTCTTAATATGACAATCACATTTACCTTACTAGAAGCTGCAAGCATGTTGTGAGTACCCCCCTAAAACAATATAATAAGCATGATATCATATCCAAATATCACAGTGTTTACAATATGCTCACACGATATTTACAATACACTAGCACGATGTTTACAGTATGTTGGGTGATATGTGCACAATATGTTGAAGGTGTTTAAGGATACACTTAACCATGATAACAATTGGAATGGTGATAGGGGGAGAAAAAATAATCTCAAGTGATATGATGATGGTTGAAGGGGTTTCCTTGATGCATTTTTACCCTTATGATAACTACAACATTCGTAAAATGACTTCTTCTAGATTTTGATATAATTAACAAGAATGGCCTCAAAAACAATTGTTGTTGATTATATGACTTATATAGAGCTGGTTATCGAGATTTTTATCATTGTATGAAGACAAGTCCTGGAAATCACATGAAGACTTGAAAGCATGTCTGGATGAACATAAGGAGATGCTTGAAGACTAATTGATAAGGGACCATCTATGAGACAAGTTAAGTACTGCACATTGTTGTGTAGACACATAGTATGCCTAATGGAAGATTTGAAGTATTATGGACAAAGAAGTTTAGTGGAATATTTGAATATTCTTTGAAGACATATTGAGGAAAGATCATGGAAAACGTTTTAGATATGAAATAAGTGTAGCAAGGGTGTATGCTTAAACATTAAACAAACTGCAGCCACGTAATCAATACATTCATGATAAGATGATATGCCATCATTACCCTTGTTAAGTTGTGGAACAAATTGTAGTAAATTTTGTGAGAAGAAAAGGTGCATATCCAACATTAAAATCCTCTCAAATCTTGTTTTTTCAAAGGAAGACTCAAGACTACTAAAAGATATATCAGCCCTGATCAAGCTCAGAATTTGAGTAGCCTAATGACTTCTTACGTTAACAGTGACAATATTGGGAACCTAGCCTCTTAAGAAGTTATTTTGGAATGTAATGTTAGAATGATTTGGGTTTTCCCTCAAGACATTCTAAGGATACCAAAGCATTGAAGATAATTGAACTAGCATGGCATGAAATCGTGAGGAGTTGACAAGTAAAGTCCACAAGAAAATGACCTTCTTCACATTAATTTGACAAAAAATGCAATGACACGTGAAAGGGAGTGATTTGTTTTGAAAACTTAATTGGACAATGATCAAAGTGACCGGATTATGGACTTCTCACTAACGTGGTTGTGAAATCTTATTGATATGATAGTTGATTGCAGATGGACATGAGATCACCTTGAAGGCATCCAAGTACTTCTAAGCATATGGATGCAGCTGCATATCTACAAATTGGTCATCAAACACTGAAGTTTGTGATGTTTAAAGATTCAAAATACCCTACAGATACATTCAAAATAGACTACAGATTACATTCTACAGCAATATGCAAGCATGTATGGATTGAAATAGGAAAACATGTGCATTTTTTCTGCATTAAAACATGATTTTATATGAATTTGTTTGTGTGTTGTGGGAATATTAATATATGTTCCAATGGAGGAATTTACAGAGTTCCCTACATATGTTTGATGGAATATAGGGGTCAAATGTGGTATCATGGAATGTAATGACATCAGGTTATGTGGGACATGGTTTCTTTGACTATTATGGTGGGTGCTTGTGTCAGGTATGGGAATATCCAACATACTTTGAGATTGTTCTAATGATGCAATAATATCTTTGGTTGTATGATTTTCTATGCCAAATTTCTCGTCCCCACATTCAAAAGGGAAAGGTAGCTCACTTGCCCAGATATCATTAGACAACCTGATTTTTTCCTCACTTCAATTGAGAAGTAGGTTAGCGAGGAATTTCTGTGGTTTTCCCCGAGCAGACCCCATATTAATCGGATAGATACCCAGACCCTTACCTTCTCTTAAATAGGTCATAGGTTTTATCTTTTTAGAGTGAGAGAAGAGATTTTATCCTCAAGCCAGAGAGGCTCTTGTTTTTATTGGTATCCTCCTCTAGCTTGTAGTAAAGAATCATAGTAAGTGATATAATATTTATAGTTTTATAAGTGACTAGACAACTTTCTAAGTTAGAAATGAGTAGTGGTAGTTCTTTACTTATTATTCGTAATCTCTCCTTATTATTCCTATTGTATATAAAATATATCTTAAATTCTTAAAGGAATTATAATTCTCTCTTGTAACTCTTAATATATCAAAATAATACTTTATCTCTACTAACTACTAATAATACTTTATTATGTTAATAAAAAGTAGTTTAGGAATTAGATATTTTTTGTTTTTTGAACTATACATCAGGGTATTTCGATAAAGATATAAAAATAACCTTAACCTCATACTCTTTAGGATTTCTATAAGCTTGAACCTTACTTCGAATGATAGAAATTATTCTTTATGAACCTTTATCTCCTTTTATTTATTATTTTTTTATAATGTGTATTTACTTTTGAAGTATTATTTATGAGGTATAGCTACTTCTTTAGGAAATATTGTTATCAAACATTGGTATAACAAGTCTAGTTGGTTTTTTTTAAGTAGAGTATAAAGAGTAGGATAGCAATTTGAATCTATAGGATCAAATACTTACTCAAGGATAAAGCTATAATAAAAGGACTATACTAAAACTAAGCACTAACTACCCTCTTTAGTTAGACATGGAAACCTCTTACTAACCTATCATTGCAGCTATCTAGAACTACCTTTTAATTGCAACTATTAATAAGGTTTATCTTGTATAGCTCCTTTAGTTGGTATTTATTGGGAGTCCCTATGCATTTATTTCTTGTACCTATGTATAATGAGTTACTTATACATTTTAGACTTAGATAGAGAAAGGAAGAGGAGAAGTAGGCAAGGTATCTATTATTTCATTGGATAACGAATAAAATAGTATGTTAAATCTTGGAAAGGTATTTCTTATTTGTATATTTTGGATTGGATATGATAAATTAGAAACAACTGAGAGTGGGTAGAGGAGGATTGATTATTCTCTTAGCATAGAGTTTAAACCATATACAAAAAATATACCAAGTGATACATTTATTATCTAGATACCCTATACAACAACTTGATCTTTATGTTGGATTATTGTCTTAGAAATACTATTAAGATTCAAGTCGTTAGCAAGTTTATGAGTCAAGGACCACTTACCATTTAGAGTAGAGTACAATATGAATTTTTTACTTACCGTTTTTTCTAGGTGTTCAGTAGGAACCAAGTAAGTCAAGTAGAGTTTATTAAGTATGTAGCAAACCCTGGTGCCAGTAGTATATGTTCATTAGGGAAAAAAACCAACCCTTTGTTTACCTATGTTAAGTATTCAAAGCAAGAGAAAGTACAAGTTCCCTATGTGACGTAGAAGAGATTAGGACGGATTATAAGGTTGAGTAAAGTATGAAGCTTGGTAGATTTCCTATTTCAAATTGATCAAGTTAGATATGTATGAAGAACCATGTGCTAGTTTATATGTTCACTATAAATAACCAAGTGATGCAAGTTGTACAGCGTTGGGTATTAATAAGATATTAGAAACGAGTTTTATATCATTGGGTCTCTATCCCTCAGCGTCAGGTGGGATTTCCTCCTTCTAGGGTCTTTCATCTCAACAAAAATTCAAAGAGAAGAGGACCATTATATTTACTATTTTAATTCCCATGATAATTACTCTTCAAATTAAGCATTCAAGTTACAGGGTGTTTCATATATAATCACATGTATGCATTCCTCTCCTCACAAGCTTGGATGTATAGGTGTTAAAAACAACCGTGATGGGCTCAACAACCCAGGTATACATTTTTCATGATGTACATGAATAAGATATGTCAGGGTTATTCAAACTGGTTTCATCTATTCCAATTCTATCTTTAATCACTATGTGAAATACTAGCTTCTGTTTACTAACAATGCGGGGTGTTCTCTCATCTTAGCTCATAATGATAGTTGATTAGGTTGGATTGAGACAGGGATGTGGACTTAGCGAACTTTATATTGATGCTTCTTGATGTTGACGAACCTTTCTATTTTTTAGACTGATGTTGATCCCAACCTGTTAGTTAGTCCTCAATGTAAATTGTAGGTAATAAGACTAGGACTCCTATTCATACGGTCTAGCATAGTTACTTAAAGAATGGATGGAGAAAGTTTTATAGTACTTCTCCAACATCTTAGTGTTCTACTCTTTGATGATTCGAACATGGATGGTGAAATAACATGAGGAATTTCTTAGTGATATAGAAATAATATTAGAATGTCCTTCCTAGTGATGATTGATCTAGAAAGAATCTTATACAACTCTTTTGTTATATTTTGATTTCATCAAGGCTAGTTGTGTAGAATTCAACTAAAACATTCTCATAGTGGCATACATGGTCCAGGAATGGAGAAGACCCTTAGAAAGGGTGAAGATAAAATGGTAAAGAGGACCCTTAAGGAGAGTGACGATGATGGTGCTTCCTTGTAGAAGAAAACAATAAATATTGATATGCTGGACTATTGATATCATGCAAATATACACAATATAATTTACCTAATAATTATAGGAAATCAAGCCCTATCACCACTAAATGCCTCTATTTTTGGACTGGTGCTTTCCTAGTGTGGAGGGGAGTGTCTCAAAGGGTTGTATACTATCACAAAACTAATAGATCTGCGTGGATAATCTAACTGAACAACACACAAAAAACTCACTCTTGAGGTTCCCATAAGTAGTTAAAAGAAAAGATAAATTCTTAATGGAATTTAAAGTGGTTGAGATCAGATTCCTGAGATAGTGATAACATTGAATTAAAAAAAAAAAAAGGTGATAGTGCACTTTTGGTGAACAATAAATCAAATAAGTGCACTGTATGTATTCAAATCACTGCAATAATATCAAACCAAATCAACATGTTACACATGATATTGGATTAAAATAGTTACAACTTGTGACAGACTTCCAAAGGATCAATACCATGCAGTGGTGGTAGCTGTTTTGGACTCTTAAAGGTGGAAAGATAATGTGTAATCCAATGCTACAACTTCTTTGAATAAAATTCTAACCCCTCGCTATCCTAAACTCAGTATATGTAGAAGCCCAAATCATGAAAACCAATTTTCCCTAGAAGTCTATAGAAAGAGGAAATAAAACATACTTAATTTCACATACTGCATGCATGCCAAGTGTTGTTTGTTTTGGCTATTTGGATGATATTTTTGTGGAAAAGAAATACTTTTACTAATTGCATTGATAGTATCTTTCATCCAAAACATATCAATCTAATATAAAAACTGAACCCCAACACAAACTCTAGATGTGCTATAGGCTACTTATGGTATAGGTTTGCTTGGGTACGACCTGGAAAATATTTTTTGATAGTATAGACACATCTTCTATGTGAGCCACATATTTTGTATAGCGGAAAATGCAATTCTTGTTACAAGTTCCCTTCTGTAAATTTTCCCTATTTTGATTTTTTTGACTCATTTTTAACACACATCACATTTCCATGTTTACAAATTTTTGATGGGTCACATTTCCAGCAAGTTTGTGTTTTAGAAACTCATACCCATTTCCTCTTATCGCGCCCTGCTTCCAAAATTTTGAGGGTTGGCATTTCAAGTACGTTTCTATTTCAACTCATACTTATTTCCAAATATTGGAGGGGTCACATTTCAAATGCATTTCTGTTTCAAAAACACATACATGTTCCCCATATCACACAACTTATGTATATGTATAGTTGAATGATGTTTTACATGAATGAAAGTGGCAGATTTTATATTCCTATGGTGACCCTTCACATAAAATCATGTTTTTACAATTGTACCTTTTACTAGTCTAAAAAAAAATTGGAAAAAGTTCATGTTTGATCTATTCAAGAGAGTAAAGACTGCAGAAGCAATGGGTACAGATAAGACCAACTAGGACAATAAATGCCTCTTCGTTTGGACAATCTTTACCCCCAAGGACAATAAAATCCCCTTGTTAGCACTATAAGGTTGAGTAAATACATCCATACTTCCAATAGAGACCAAAATAACCCTAGTTCCTATGAGGATTGTGCCACTTGTGATGATATAACAACCTTTGTAAAGATAGGTCTCGAACATGACAATATGATGACACTACAAATTTTGGGATCTGCTAACCCTCGGTCCTAAAGTTTGAGTTTCCTTTGATATACAAGATACAACACCCTTCAAGTCTTGACCAAGGGCTCTCCAAGGTTTCCCAGTCCATGAATGAACAATCCTTCTTCTTGTTGGTTATGTTAAATGTTTGTTTTCTTAAAGATATGTGGGAAGTTTACTAAGGTTCTTCCCTATAAGGGAGGTAGACTAGGGTATGGAGTTTTCCTATTTTTTGGA
>LPNX010931311.1:376760-439638 GCA_001517045.1 Pseudotsuga menziesii | reverse complement strand
TTTATATATATATAAATCCTTTCTGTTCTTGTTAAAACCCTCACTGCAATTTATTGACTGTATCTATCAATAAAAACCTAACTAGAAAATGATTTCATGGATTAAATGAAATCAAATGACTTACCAAAGACATCTTTGCGGGAAAATAATACACTGGAAGCTACCTTAGCATATGCTTTTACTGATGCCTTAATGGCCTTCACCTTTGCTTATGGGTCTCGATCTCAATCTTCCAATGTCCCTCTGCATATCTTTTGGAGATGAAGAGGGTGGATATCCTTGAAGATAGAAAACCCCAAAAGTTGGGATACCATTAAAATTGAGTTGAATCCTGATGCCCACCCAATAAAAAGCAGTCTATAGGAAGAAACCATACTATAAAAATTGTTTAAAACAAGAAATTGATCTGCGTCTGGTGCAGCTTAAGGGTTTCTCCACATTGACAGCCTATCTTTTTGGTTGTGTCAAGGAAGGGTTTCATTGAACAAACAAGAAAGGCCTCCTCTGCAACCTTGGAACCTCTTCAGTAAACTTCGAACCTCCTTTATGACCACAGGCCTAGTTTATGGGTGAGGTAAGTGAAAAACCTCCTCTATGACCTTAGGCCTAGTTTGTGGGTTAGGTAAGTAAAACACCTCCTTTGTGACCTCGGTCCTAGTTTGTGGCTGAGGTAACTGGAAAACCTCCTCTGCAACCTTGGAAACTACTCTGCGACCTCAGGTACTTCGTGGGTGAGGTAAGTGGAAGATGTAAAATTTGTAGGTTGTGACAGGGGGAAGGTAAGATGGATAGTTTTAATTGTTTGTTGTTTTATTAATGTTTTTATTTATTTATTATTATTTTTAATTGTTTGTTGTTTTTTAAATATTTTTTGTTGTTGTCATAAACAACACCATTACCATTGTCGTTGTGGTCATCAATATCATAGACAACACCATCGACATCATCATAGTCATTAGTGATGATGATAATGATATTGATAACGAAATTATCATTGTCACCATAGTCAACAAGATTATAATGATAATTGTCCTTATGGCCATCGTCTTCATCAAAGAGAAAATCATTGTCAGTATACTCTTTCTTGATTTTTTTTTCATATGAGTGTAATATGGTAACCATTTTGAAGCTTGACAAATAGAGAATGCTTAGTAAAGTCCACTATCAAGAAGACTTGAGACAAGCATAGGTAAGAAATAAGGTTAGATGTATTTCATTGTATAATGCAATTTATTTCTTACAAATTTTTAAATCCTGAAAATGTGTAAAATTCATTTAATTACAACCTTGATAAATAGGAAATTGAACACAAAACTATTCTTGTCTTATTATTATATTTAAAATGTCTTCTAACATAGAAACCATTTTTTAAAATAATTAGGCTTATATGTTTTGATGATGATGATACCATTGATGATCTTGAAGATGAATATGATGATGGTGATGATGATTATAACATTGACGATGATGAGGCTGAGGCTGAGGATGAGGTTGATTAGGATGCTGCTGCCGATGATGATGATGATACCATCGATGATCTTAAATATGAAGATGATGATGGTGATGATGGTGATGATGATGATGATGATGATAACATTGACGACGATGATGATTATAACATTGATGATGATGAGGCTGAGGATGAGGATGAGGTTGATTAGGATGTCGTTGATGAAGATGATGATGATGATGGCACCATTTATGATATCAAAGATGAAGATGATGATGTTGATGATGACGATGATGATTATGATGATAACAATGATGATGATGATGATGATGATGATTATAACATTGGTGGTGATGAGGCTGAGGATGATGATGAGGTTGATTACGATGTCGATGATGATGATGATGAAGATGATGATGATGATGGTGATGATGATGATGATGATGATGATGATGATACCATTGATGATATTAAATATGAATATGATGATGGTGATGATGATGATGATGATACCATTGATGATCATAAAGATGAATATGATGGTGGTTGCGATTATTCTAATGAGTATGAACATGATGATGATTATGGAGATGAACATGATGATGATGATAAAATTGATGACAATGATGATTATAACATTGGAGATGATGAGGATGAGGATTAGGATGAGGTTGAATAGGATGTCTATGATGATGATGATGATGATGATGATGATGGTACCATTTATGATATCAAAGATGAATATGATGATGGTGATGACGACGACGACGACGATGATGATAACATTGATGACGATGATGATTATAACATTGACGGCGATGAGGTTGAGGATGAGGATGAGGTTGAATAGGATGTCGATGATGATGATGATGAAGATGATGATGATGATGGTGATGATGATGATGATACCATTGATGATATTAAAGATGAAGACGATGATGGTGATGATAATGATTATGATGATGATAATACCATTGATGATCATAAAGATGAATATGATGATGGTTGTGATTATTCTAATGAGTATGAACATAATGATGATTCTAGAGATGAACATGATCACAATGATAAAATTAATGACGATGATGAATATAGCATTGACGATGATGAGGCTAAGGATGAGGATGAGGTTGATTAGGATGTTGATGATGATGACGACGAAGACAATGATGATGATACCAGTGATGATATTAAATATGAAGATGATGATGGTGGTGGTGGTGGTGATGATGATGATGATTATGATACCATTGATGATCATAAGGATGAGTATGATGATTGTTAACAATAAAATTAACACAACTGAGAGTGTTGGTCTGAAACAATATTCTACTTCACTTACAACATGAAGATCATAATTTTATGAACAATTTGACCACTACTTCCACAAAGGAAGAAATGCTTGAAGACAAGGTGGCTCTAAAGAGGCCAAGTACATGACCACTTAAGGGCCAAATCCCAGATCCTATAACTCACACAGTGCAAAATGCCTAACATGGGCATTATTTGTCCTAGAAATATTGAAAGTCAAGTTAAAATGCCTAAAAACTAAGGAAAGTGGGTTTTTTTTAAGGAAATAATCAAAACCTTCAAAAAATCATAAATCCCACATTCATTATCAAAGATCGGATGCTCAAAGACCAATCCTATAAATGGAAGGAATGTGAGTTGAATTAAGGAGGACAAGAGTGAAAAGTAAAATCATGTTGTGGGAATTGGAGGATAGATAGAGTCTTTTTCACATCATAGTTTCTTTAGTGATCATTGACATTGATATAAGAGGATAGTTTAGAGCAAGGGAAAAAATGATTCACCTATTATTGGGATGTAATCACTTTCCTCTCATTTTAATATGATGCAATCTGATTTTCCCCCAAATGTTGTATTTGAATCTATGCATTTTTATGTGTTCTTTTTCAATATCTGGTAGATAGATTTCCAGGTTTTTTAAAGTTTTCCAAGAGATAGAGGTAAGGAACTAGATATTAGGATTCTAATGGAGGCCTAAAGGATAAAAAGGCTGGAGCAAAAGGATCTTCAATGAATGACACACTTCAAGAGGTAATCTCCTTCTTTCTCTCCCTATCTCTCCTTTGAAAAAGTTTAGAAATATCAGGAAGTTTTCATTTATTGCATGTATTTCTGTCCGCAGGATTCACCTTCCATGTATTTAAGTATAGATAGGCTATACAAATGTCCCTACGGTTGAATATACCAACAGAATGCTGACCATACTGAGGAGCTAAGGGAATTTTCTCATGAAACAAGTTTTAATGAGAATTTCCTCTTTGTTAGAGTGATTTTTCCTTTCAAATATTATGATGCATGCTTGATATTGTTCTTAGAAGGTTTTATTTCAGTTGTAGAGGCTAAAACTGAACTAAATACACCCTTTACTTTGCTGTTTTCAAGAAATTTAAGCCTAGATTTGCCTTTTTTTCCCCTCTCTGGATTGTTGGTGCCTTTACATAGAGTAGACAGAGCACCAACCTCCTATGGTGCCCTTACCAAGAGTAGAAAGAGCACCAACAGTACTCTATTTAAAGGTGTGCTAAACAGAAAGTGAAACATAGAAAATAGAGTCACGATTCTATTAATCCGTCACAGTAATATAGGGACTAAAACACAGTCTGATAAGCGATTTTAGACAATTAAGCATGAAAATGGCATAATGGTGCTTCAATTGGAGTAGAAGCTCTGTATAATCAATAAATAATGAGTAATACAATACAATGATCATGCAAGGTGCATGAATTCCAATACAATTTGAATTCCCAAGGAGGTCATTCGAATTGAATGAATGGGTGTAGCTTAACTGAATGTCAGCCATAGTCAACACACCTTGTTAACCCACTGATCAATCCGTGATTGACTCAACTAGACCCTAACTATATCAGAGTGCAATGGATGACTGAGTCTAACTGAAAGTAGCTCAGACACATGTCACTGCATGTCAATCAACAAGTGGTAGCACATCATTAACTCCAATGAACCACGATGAGGTTAACTGAAGTTAAACTAGTCATCAGAAGTGGTTGGATGCACCCTAGTTGTCTCCAGTTCATAAACAAAAACAAAAACAATCAAATAAATGAATTGAGGCACCTTCACCAATTGGCTTAACTGATTGTAACAATAAGTTAGCAATTAGGTTCATTTATGACACTCAGATCACCCCAGAGTGGCTCCTCGACTGAAGGAGGAAGCCCAGTTAGCCTCCCCGATTGAAGGAGGAGACCAAGTTAGCCAACCTAATTGAAAGTAGGCGTGGGTGTGCTCATCTGATGCCAATTAATTCAATTAAAATTAGGATAGTGGTTTAACAAGGCCAAATTGACCAAATTAAGTGTGCATATTGGGTAAATGACTCCAACACCCCCCCTTAAGCTATAATCAGGAGGAATAAAAATAAAATACATGAAATTCTAGGGCCCTAGAAACAAATCTCATAGGTCACCCTTTACAATAATGTAACTCAAACAATGCTCAAAAATAAATGTAAGCGAGGAAAGAGAGAAAACCCAGTGGGAACCCCCCCAAAGATGAACACTGAAAGTATTCAGATCACCTTGATGAACTCACCCCCAATAGTGAATATAGGTAAGTGAACTTATTTTCTGAAAATCTCTTGGTGGAGATGTCTGCAATCTACTCATCAGTAGGGCAATATTGCAGAATGATGGTCTTGTCATGCACTAATTCCCTGATATAGTGCATGTGTATCTCTACATGCTTGGTCCTTACCTGGTAACTGGATCCGTGGATATATTGATATCACTTTGATTGTCACAAAAGAGGATAGTGGAAAAATTAATACCAAGATCAAACTATGAAATAATTTCTTGCAACCAAACAACTTGGATGCAAGCATTCACTGCTCCTCGGTACTCGGCCTCTGCTGAAGACAATGATATGGCTGCCTAATTTTTGGTTGACCAGAAAATGGGGCCACCACCAAACATGAAGAAATATCTGAAAGTATAATTCTGATCAATAGAATCACCCACCCAATTGAAATCTGTGTAACCAACCAGCTGTAGCTCGGATTCTACAACATAGTGAATGTCATAGGTCTCGGTTCCCTGAATATACTGGAGGATACTCTTGGTTTCCATCCAATGAAAATAATGAGGCTTCTGCATGTAGCTTGACATAGTATTCACAACATAACATATATCAGGCTGAGAATGAGTCAAGTAGAGCAAGCTACCTATCAGATGTCGATAAATAGTGCAGTCCATGGGAGGTGTGCTTTTTCTTTCTTCAAGGCTGATCCCTGAAAGGAAAGGGAATGGAGAATCCTTACATTCAGCCATGTTAAACTTAAATAAAAGGTTTGATATGTATTTGGACTAAAATAACATTATCCCGTCAATATTTTTCTCAATTTCGAGCCCTAGAAATTGCTTCAAAAGCCCCAAATTGCTCATTTGAAATGCATTATGGAGGGCAGTTTTGATGATTGAAATAGAAGCAACTATGCTACCTGTAATCAGTAAGTCATAAAAATATAAAACAATAATAAGAAAATTACCATCATACTACTGTAGATACACATTTGAATCTGATTTACACATTTGGAAGTTTTGCGAGAGAAGGAAGGCGTCCATCTTGGAATACCACTCTCTTGGGCCTATTTTAACCCGTATAGTGACTTCTTTAGTTTGCAAACAAAAGATGAATCAGAAATGTATCCCTCGGGATGATTCATGTATATATACTCATGAATATATCCATGTAGAAATGCAGACTTAACATCCATATGATGCACTTCCCAGTGCTTAGATGCCGAAATTGCCAAAACTAGGCAGATGGAGTCCATTTTTGCAACCGGTGCAAAAGTCTCATGGTAGTCCACACCTTGGACCTGGGAGAAACATTTTTATACCATACTTGCCTTATATTTTCATGTTTCTCCATGATCAGAAAAATTAGTCCTAAACACCCACTTGCATTGAGCCGATTTCCTCCCCAGAGGAAGATAAACTAGATCCCTAGTAGTGTTTTTCTGAAGAGAATTCATCTCTTCGTCCATGGCAGCTTTCCATATCGGATCCTTTAGAGCATGGTAGTAAGAATTAGGATATGAAATTATCATTAAATAAAAATATTTAGATATCAAATAATCAGGACAAGAGAGCATAATACCTGTTCTTTGGAAATCAGACCAAGTTCTACTTGGATCATCTGGATTTCCAATGTTTTCACCTGCGGAGGAGAGTGTTTGTCTAGCCAAAGTTGGGAGATGATTTTGTACTTTAGGTTCTGATTCAGAATATTATTTTTTCTGTACACTAATATCAGAAATAATAGGATCCAAATCAGGGTCATCACCCCCGATTCCATCATCCAAATATTCAGTAGAATAGGAAGGAAATTCAACAGTTTTCTCCTTCACTAGTTCCACCTCCTTAAGAAGCTCATCGAACATGACACTACTTTCAATTATGAATTGTTTTTTTTTATATCCATAATATTGAAACCTTTAGATTCATCAGGATATCCAATAAACAAGCATTCTATTATTTGTGGTTGCAAATCCCTCCTTTTATCATGCGCAATTCGGGTCCATGAAGTGGACCCAAACACCCTCAGATTCGACACATCCGGCTTGTGTCCGAAATATGTTTCAAAAGGGGTCTTCCATTTCACATATGAGTGTGGCACTATATTATGAATATATTCTACATAATTCATGGCTTCAACCCACAAATTTTCAACCAACTTCTTTGATTCCATCATACAAGTGGTCATCTCCTTGAGAGACCGATTCTTCCTCTCTGGTACACCGTTCTGCTAGGGAGTGTAGGGGACTAAATGTTGGATATGAATACCAATTTGGGAAAATATATGTAGTAACTCATTATTGATATATTCCCCACCATTATCAGATCTCAAAAACTTGATATTTTTTCCTGATGCATTCTCAATCAAAGCCTTCAATTCAGTGAATTTTTCCAAGACTTCCGACTTCTTTTTGATAAAAAGGACCCATGTGTATCTGAAAAAGTCATCAATGAAAGTGAGAACATACCTTGATCCATTCATGGATGTGGTAGGAATGGGTCCAATTATATCAGAATGTATCAGCCCCAAGATGCATGATTCTCAGCTTGCCTTCCCTCGATCAAACTTATGCTCATGGTGCTTTCCAACAACACAACCCTTGCAAATTCCGGTGGCAGCTTTGATGACCGGGAGGCCTTCAACCATGGAATTATTCTATAAATTCTGCAAGTAATTGAATTTTAGGTGGCCAAAACTCTCATTCCATAGTCTACTAACATCATTTCCATGAGTCAGCAATGTGGTGGGCTTTTCATCCACCACAAAATGGGAGAAATCGTAGGATTTTGCATGATGATTTGCAAGGCCTTTTGCTATAATTTTTTCAGATGCAAGTTTGGTGATATATACATAATATGGGATAAAGTAGACTCTATTGGGCACTCCTGTATGTGTCATTTGATAAACAATTAGGAGGTTTAATGCAATATATGGTACATATAGAACATTGGAAAAATAACCATGCTCAATATTTACAGTACCTTGTCCTTCGGATATGATTGTGGAGTCATCTCCCATGTGGATGGGAATGGATTTTCCAGTCTCCAAAGATGATCCTGAGTCTCTTTCGGCCATCGTGTGATTCAAAGATCCAGGATCTATCAAGAGAGCTTTGGAATTCGAAGTGATTTCCATGAAAGCATGACCTCTTTCATGCGGTGGTTCTCGATCTTGCTGATCTCTTCTTTGAAAGATTTTCGGAAGATTGATGTGATTTTTCTCAAGAAGAGAAGTAGCTTCATCAAGTTTCTTTTTCATGCAGGCATGCTTAGGGTGGAAGCCCTTCCCACTGTATGAAAACTTGACTTTTTCCTTTCCATGATGGCCTTTGTTGTTGTTCTTCTTCGAGCCAGAAGGCTCTTCATGCTACTGGTTTTCATATTTAGGCTTAGGAGCTTCGAATTTGGTTTTTGGGTTCTTCTGCTGCTTTCCTTTACCCTTCAAATCTTTGGGCTCTAAAGCATAGAGAGCTTGATCATGGGAGGATCTGATGATCCCCATCTGAACAAGCTTATCATGTTCACTTGTTAGGGACTCAATGAAGTCATTGAGTGAAGGCATCTTCCATCTAGGGGTTGTGGGATTCCCTGCATGGAATGTAGAGACAAACATTGAATAATCAGCTCCAAGTTTGGAGAGAATGGTGAGGATGAGCTGATAATCCTCTTTCTCCACCTTACATTGCTTCAATAGTAAGAAAATGTTCTTGAACTTTGTGAATAAATCATTTAAGGTCTCGAAATTGGAAGGTTGGAGAGACATCAACTCATTTTAAAGCTGGTAAAATCTCAAATCATCCTATTTTCCATACAGGTTGTACAATTTGTCCCAAATTTCCTTTAGAGTCTTCAATCCTGAGAGGTGGAAAAGAAGATTTCTGGAAATAGAGAGGCACAAGAAATTGAATGATTCATCTTTCATGTTCAAGAATATAGCTTTTTCTATCACATGAGTAGGCTCTTCTTCAGTGTCCATAGTGAACCACTAGAGTCCTCTGGCATGTAGCTGGATCTCCATATCTCCTTTCCCTGAATGGAAATTGAACGGAGTCAAGAGGTTGACGGAAGAAGCCATCTCAAACTGTTGTAGCGAATGCTTTTCACCTTTTAAAACCTGCAAATCACAACAAAAGGTGCACTGTAATTTGTAAGGTCAAATAGCCTGCACATTTTAGGATTTCTTCACACCCAGCATAGTTGATTAAGAAAGCTTGATTAACAATTCCTTAACTTGGGGTATTAAGTAGTAAGCCTTGGCTTCTGGTGCAGTGCTGGAATTTTGAGATTTTGCTCAATTTTTCATGCCAGATATGTCAAAAACCATGTTTTTGAGAGATCTAAGCTTTGTCAAAAACCAGTAATCTAGGGACTAAACAATGGTCTCATAAGAGATTTCAGACAATTAAGTATGAAAATGGAATAATGGTGCTACAATTGGGGTAGCAGATGTATATAATCAATAAATAATGAGTAATATAATACAATGATCATACAAGGTGCATGAATGCCAAGAAACATTGAATGAATGGGTGTAGCTTAACTGAATGTCAGCTATAGTCAACACACCTAGTTAACCCACTGATCAAGCCATGATTGAATCAATTGAGCCCTAACTTTATCGAAGTGTAATGGATGACTGATTCTAACTAAAAGTATCTCAGACACATGTCATTTCATGCCAATAAACAAGTGGTAGTGCATCATTAACTCCAATGAACCCCAATGAGGTTAACTGAAGTCAAACTGGTCATCATAAGTGGTTGGAGGTGCCCTAGTTGTCTCCAGTTCATAAATAATAATAAAAATAATCAAATAAATGAATGGAGGCACCTTCACCAATTGGATTAAATTATTGTAAGAATTAGTTAGCAATTAGGTTTATTTATGACACTCAGATCACCCCAGAATGGCTCCCCGATTGAAGGAGGAAGCCTAGTTAGGCTCCCTGATTGAAGGAGGAGACCCAGTTAGCCTCCATGATTGAAGGTCGGCATGGGTGTGCTTATTCTGATGTCATAGTGTGCTCATATGATTCTTATTAAGTCAATTAAACTTAGGATGGTTTTTTAACAAGGCCAAACTGACCAAATTAAGTGTTCATGTTGGGTAAATGACTCCAAGAGGTTCTTGATTTTTTGATGTTTAGATTTGCAATTTTGGGTCATTTTTGCTGTTATAGGTGTCTTAGGAATATTCTTAGATAGGTTTTAGACAGTACTTACCTCTATTTCATCAAGTTTTAATGGATTTCTTTGAATAATTTTTAATTTTTGTATGCATATGGTTGAAATTTGAAAAATGCACGATTCTTGATTTTTGATGGTTAAATATGCAGTTTTTGGTCCTTTTGATTGACTTTTGCTGTTGTAAATGTCTTAGGAATTCTCTGACAGATGTTTTAGAAAAAAATTTCTTCCCTTTTATTAAGTTTTAGAGAATTTTTTGGAGGATTGTATGTTTGGTGTGCATTTTTGGCTTGAGTTTGAAATTTGTGGAGATCAATGATTTTTTAATTTTCATTGAATTATTTTGAAACTTTGAAGAACGTTGATTGACATCCTAAAAAACTTGATAAATCATAATATTAAATTTTAGGATCATTTTTGAAGCATTTGGGGACATTTTCCCTCAATCTTAGAAGGCTTGGAAAACTCTTTTTAAGAAAAAACTAGGAAAAAATCACTTTTAGGAGGAGTTTTTTTAGTATTATTCAAAATTGTCCTTGAAAAGAATGCTCAGATATGAAATTTTATGACATGTTTTACCTTTAAGTCATTTAGTTCAGCCTTGAATGTCTAGAATTTTTTCTAAATTGGGCATTTTTATCAAATAGTGACATAAGGAAATTGTTGAAAAAATTAAAGAGCATGACATTGTTTCAAGTTATAAATTCTTGTGACCATGAATTTTTAATCCACATGGACTTGCTGACCTACCAAAAAACTTGTAATCACCATTAAGACACTCTTCATACCATTATTTAATATCATTTTCACATAAATTCTGAAAATACCAGCCTACCACTCAAGATTAATTCAAACAAAATAAGGGGATATTTTTTGTGATTGTCAAGCTTCTTAAGATAAGTTGTGTTTGAACCATGAATATCCTCTTCACTTGCACTTTAGGGAGGTCCTGTGAACGAGAAAGTGGATCTAAAGTGTAATAGATAGGTTTATTTTTAGCAAAATTTTGAACCACAAGTATCTTCTTCACTTGCACTTTCGGGCGGTCCTGTGAACGAGAAAGTGGATCTCAAGTGTAATATGAATCCTTTAAAATTTTGAAGCATATTGTCGAGCCATGAATATCCTCTTCACTTGCACTTTTTGGTGGTCCTCTAAAGAGGAGAGTGGATCTCAAGTGTAAATTCTAGTCATGGAAAACAAAAATTGAATCACGCTCTTACATGTACACATCGGTTTAAGAGACTTATTGGAAACAAGAAAAAACATTGATTATTCAAACATTTTTCATTTCTAATTAGTGATAATTGAATCCAACCTCTTGAACCCTTGCTAAAAATTGAGAGTGATTTCAAAATTTTGAAAGTGATTTTATTTTTCAATATTCACATCTGAAGGATCTCAATGAACCTCTTACTCTCCCATAGTATAAAAGTTCATCAAATGAAAATATAGGTTTAAAAACATCTGTGCATTGGTTTGGTTTAGTAGCATAATTCACAACACCATCAGTTTCACCGCCACTCATCGAAACTAATCGAATTAACTTTAAAATCAACGCTTAATATAAAAACAACCATGATTTTATATTTTGATATCACCAACAATATTAGGCTAGGGAATTGAGTTAATATGGTGAGTTAACACTCCAAAGCCACAAAAATTTGAAACTAGCATTGATTGACAAGAGTTAAATCCATTAGTAGCAAAGAGTGCTAGCTGAGAAATCTCTTCTAACACAAGCTTTAAGCATGAGGTCAATCCGAATTAGTAAGGGTGGTACCCTTCTTTGGTGGGATATGATCAAATTACAATGTCTCGGTTAAGTGACAAGTCCTCAGGGTGACATCACTTTTCTGAGATAGCTAGTCTATGTGACTTATCCTGGACTCAGGAATGTCCTTTCCAGTCACCAATTGTGAATTTGTAACCATAGCTTCTTTTCGTAGGGTATCACATAAACAGTTGTGAGTGGGGGACACTTGCAATTCATGAGACAGACACAAGGGTTTTTCAACTCCTTGGGAGTGTGAATAGCCAATATCTAACACTTTCACCCTTGGTGATTGAAGAACAACATAACTACTTCTCGTACCTTCACCATTTATTAATTCTTGAGGATTAATTTCCCTTAACGACTACTAGTTTTGGAAGGCCCTATAAAAATTCAAGTTTCCACTACAGCTCGGTTTTTTGGGAAGAAGCTTGCTTGTTTTTTCCTTAGGGAATGTTTTTAGTGGCGTGGATACTTTTTGTTTTGTTTGTAGTCTATATTGCCTCTAGAATTGATTGATTACATTTTTCATATATATTTTTCAATTCTAAAAATTTAAAAGTCAAAGTGGCTTCTCTCCCAATCCACAAATCACAGAGGCAGCAAGGTGATTCACCAGAACTTGAAGGCCCCAATAAAACATGGATACAGATACAAAAAGACTGTGAAACTTAACCCTTTTTAATTTCAATTAACAATAACAGAGAAGATCAAAATCAACCCAGTATTGAAACATTTGCAGAAATAGTTGATAATATTGCTCCATTTGACATTGAAACAATGCCAAACCATACAGCTGATCCTGCTAACCCACCATTGCATCTTTCAGAACTAGTAATACTTGTTTTAAATGAATCAATGGATAACCTTAACCCTCTTTTCACATATCAAAATAACATGCAAAATATGACACCTAACCCTTTAGCTTCTTTCGAAGCTCCAGGAACCATATCGGTTTATCCCCAAATGGTGGTTGGAGGAGGTAATACCTTCAATTCGACCCCAATAAAAATCCCAATAGTTAATTTTCCTGTTAATAATATAAGTCCAGCCATCACTTCAGTGCTAGTTGGTACAGTTCTAGGTTCCAATCCTGGAAGTACATCCACTTCATATACAGGTATCCCTACTGGAGGGTGTACCTCGCCAAACATGGGTTTATCATATTATGGGGCTTATCAAGGTAAAAATATACAAGGAGTTAATTTGAATCCTTTTGGTCAACCTCATACTGGTCTACGTTCTACTTTTAGAGGAAACTCTACACCTTGGAATGGTAATATTCCTAGTGGAGGAAATGGAACTTGGAACATGAATACCAATTGGAGGCATCATCTGCAAATGAATGGAAATGTTATAAGAGGAAATCCTCCTACCAATTGTATCACAATGTATGGGGGTAACCCTGTACATCCAACGACCACTATTCCAGGGGGGAATTCCACCTATGAATTATGTCTTAAACTCGAGTAGTATGGGTATCGGAAGTAACCAATATTTCGGGAACCTTCCCCCACAGGGGGGGAATCCACATTGGAATAATTCTCAGTTACAAGGAAAATATCCTTGGATTGGTGAAATCCCAAGAAACTATCAACCTTGTTGGAGCCCACATCCACAAGGAGGTAATTCACCTTTCAATTCCATCCCATAATGGAATGGGAAAAAACTTGGGAAAAATAAATATTTTTTGGGGTCCTTATATTCAAGGAGGTAATCCACCATGGAACATAAATCATACCCCCAGTTAATGGAACTATCAAGTTCCACCAACATATCAAACACCTATGACGACACCTATCCGATCACCATTTCTAGCCACATTAAATCTACCAGATTTATCCCGGCTGACCAATGATCATGTTCTACATATGAATGGATGGCCAACCATACCAACTAAACTTCCTTCATACATACCCAAGTTTCATAGACAACCGAGGACGATCCATCAAATGACGTGATGAAATTTCATTTATGGTGTTCCAATTCCCTAGTCAATGATAGTATCAGGTTGAGGTTGTTTCAGCAGACCCTCACAAGAACTGTTGAAAAATGGTACATTGAATTGCCGCATAATACATTCATAGATTTTTCATCTTTATCCTGTTGATGTATTTGTAACTTCGGAATTTATTCATCCATATACCTTATGTATTGTACCTTGATGTTTATTCCAGGAAGTGTTTGTAATGTATTGGAGTCATGTCATGCCCCGATGTTCCTATCGAGAGATTCAATAATGTAAACAAGTCATGTAAAGTCATTGTGGGTAACCCTCCTATTGATCAAGGGTTAAAGTCCCCACAGTTGTGGGGCACTAGGGTTATTAGACTCTCCTAGAGATGTTAGCCCTATTAATTAATTGTTAAGTGTGGCTGACATGTTGAAGTGGAAATTAAGTGAACAAAATAATATAAATAGAGAGTGAGCCTCTCTATTTATTATACACACACTCACTCACTGGGATGCATGAGTGAGAGAGAAGAAGCTGGGATCAGAAAGAGAGACTACTGCTGTCGGGAGATCATCTTTATGTTTTTGGGTTTTACTTTTGGTTCTAATTCTATCTATGAGGAAGTTGTGGGGTTTTCTCCTTTTTGGTTTCCTTGAGGAAAATATTTGTGTCTATTGTCTCTTGTGTTTGATTGTTGTGCTTGTTATTCTCTCAATTAAATATCCTAATATAATGCTAGCTTGAATGATAAAAATCTAACATGGTATCAGAGCTAACCTGAGAACAAGACATTGTGTAGATGTAGAAATCTAGGGATTCTTACTTTTTGGGTCTCTCTCCACAATCCATCAACAAAAGTATGCTAGGATGACTCTCCATTGAAGGGCGCATCTTTCTGTCGAAGGAGAATTCGATTTTGGACATTTTTAGTTTTTGGTGTGGGAAATTAGGGGTTCTTACAAAAGAGGAATTTTTGAGTGATCCCAGCATAGGATTTCTCTCCTCATAAGAATTGAATTTTAGATACCTTGGTTGAGATTTTTGGTTGGGTGAAACTCTAGGAAAGTCAAACCCTAGTTTGATCCCGGGTTGGAAAAACCCTAAATACTAAAACGAATAAGTTTTGGTACATTTGCTATATCTCAGATTGCATAAGTCTCAGGGGATGAAAATTTCATAGGTAGAATATAAAATCTTGATGTACACTGTGTTCAATTTTTCAGCCTCATATTCGCTATATTCTGGGAGAGTTGATTCCTCCAAGTTAGGGTTCCAACCTCTCCCAAGATTCATCCCCAAACAGGACACCTGGGGAGACTTGCTATATCTCAGGATACGAAGGTATAAATGCAATTTATGAATATGTTCCATAAATGGTATGGAATTTAATTTCTATGGTCCAAGTTTCAGACCCAGAAGATGAAACGGTGACACATGGCAGTCCGTACAACTTTGCTATGTTGAACAGTCCTGAAACAGGTCACCTTGAGAAAACGATCATAAGTCCCAATTTCTGAAACCAATTCTGATGAAACCTATGGTGTTGGAACAGGGATAGAATATTCTACCTCAGTGTAAAGTTTCAGACATATAGGAGAATTAATTACAGAGATACTGCAGAAACAATATCAGGCATTTCTATAGAAGAAATTGGAAAACTAGGGGTTCCTGTTCTGAAAGATTCTCTTCACTATTTTAAGAAAAGGTGTACATTGGACAGCTCACATTGAAGAGGTCTATCTTTCTACCCAATCAGATCTGAAATATTCCAATTTTTGAAAATTAGGGTTTCTCTGACAAACCCTAGAACAGCCAGCTCTGGAACGAGGACAGACACGTCAAATCGGTAAGATCTAATCTTCTACTATTTTCATTTGAGGTTCTCATTTCAAAGTGATCTATCACATCATATTGATGATAATATTAGTGAATTTGACAACTTCCAATAATATAAGTATATGATCTCTCTGAAGAAAATGAATTGGACACCTACATAAGTAGAGAGGTTCCAGTTCCAGAGGGAGATGAGACTAAAAGCCTTACACCAGAAGAACTTGGTCAAGGCCAAGAAGATCATTGTTGATTCAATCACGGATCACCTTATACCACAAGTGTCTTACCTAAAGACACCGTAAGAGATGTTTGATTCTTTGACCAAGATATTTGAAAGGAAGAACATAAATTGGAAGATTACCTTAAGAAACTAGTAGAAGAATGTAAATATACAGAATGCAGAGACCATACAATCATACTTTACAAGGGTTTCTCAAATCAAAGAAAAACTTGATGCGATAGAAGAAGAAGTGGAGAATGAATAAGTGATGATAGCCACCTTGAAAGGCCTCCCAGGATCATGGGATTCATTCATGCGAGGAATGTGTGCCAGAAGGAAGTGATTACTTTCATCAGACTCTATGAAGAAAAAGAAGCTCGAACCATAATAAGAGAAGTGAATATGTGAGCAACTGAAGATCAATCTCTCACCATCCAAATAAGATCCCTGTAATGTGCCCGACCCTCTGACCAGGCAAGAGGACGCTACTAAAGACCAAACATCTGGGCATCTAGCCCCATGAACATGATCATGCATATAATTCTGAAGCATGTAAATTAAAATCATAAACATACTACGATGCATAATTGTTCATATACATAGCAGAAGCAAAACAACATTCATTCATTCATATACAATCTTGCATTCAACATGCCTATCATCATAATTCATTAATAGTAAATATGATTCCAAAACAGATTAGTGAAGAATACTTATATTTTGAGAACTGTCCCGCAACCAGCTACGTCACTGCAATGTTCCACCCAACCATAGGTCAGCGTGCTCCTTAATCTCTCAGCAATGCTGCCACCCCTGATTCGGGCATGATTTCCAAAGGAATAAGGAACTAGCAGGCTTACACATAGCCAAGAATAACAACACCACTAGGAAAAACATAGTTTAGCCAAGCCAACACAGTTGGGTTTATGAGGCGAACAACGGATCTGCTAAGCCAACAAAATTGGGTTTATCAGGCCATCTAGGAGCTCGAAAAGGATAAATGATAAGATGGTGAGCTCATTGAAGAGATAAGGGAACATATACCAAAACTATCCTGACTTCTAGGACACCCTCACACACCCAACACAAGGAAATCAATCCTTTCTCTGCTACGTAGTTCCTTAGGCCCTGACTTCCCTTCCATTGCTATTCAGGGGTTGTGGAGAAGAAAGCCATCCCTCTAGATCTATCTATTTGGTTCCTAGACACATCAAGTTTTTCAAGCAACTCAGGCCCTCATCACCACTCCCATGTAGTCTGAAGACAAACCACTGCATTCATGCAGTAAACAAGCACTTCATAGCTTGAACAGGGGAAGGAAAATCCCTGAATCGTTCTTGTCCCTATCGTGTCCAAAATGATTCCTCAACAACCTACAACAACCCAAAATGCAAAGGCAACTCAACCAACAAATGTGGGGAAACAACGGCCAATGAGCAACTGGAGAAAGCTACAACAACCCAGTATGTAGGGGAAAAGCATACACCCCACACCATCCACTAAATTCACATGGGAAGACACCCCCAGCAAAAAAACATAATGCATCCCAAAAACCATTTCCCTTCTTGCTGCATGAGCCCAAAATAGAGAGAATCCTCTGTGTGAGGAATAGAGTGCCTCTGCCTGCGTGAGGATGGATGATGGGGAAGACCAATCGGAGCATGAGGAAACCGAGCATTTTTGAGTGAGAAGAATGGTGTCTTGGAGAGAGTGCAATCATGTGTGAAAAATGGGGATAATGGGAATAGTGGTCCTCATGCTAGCATAAGGGTCAGCCTGGTGGAGTGTGCGTGTGGGCAAGGAGTGACAGTCCTGCCACACTCCACTACTAGCAATAACTACCCCAACTAATCAACAGAACATTTCAGGTGGTGGTTGGATGAGGCAAGGGAAGGTGAGAAAATCAAACAGGGTGGTGACATATGGATTTTCCCCCATGGGTTCAAGGTTTAACATCCCCACCCTTAACCTTAGGAAATCATGCCCCTTCTGAATATGGTTGCAGTGAACATAGCTGGTTGGGTTCATTTAATTAAAATGCACATTTACATGATGCCACAATTTAATACGTGTCGTATGTCTCGATATACCATCGATGACAATTCCAATACGAAACATAACATAACCAAATCGATGGTAGGGCCTTGGCCTTTAGCTCTGCACCATGATTATTTACAGTGTACATATATGTCATGTATATTTAATGCATCGGGGTCAAAACCGGGGATGTTACAATCCCTCAAGCGATGAGGAATACGAAGGAATCAACTCTTGAAGAAACTCTTATCCATATTAGAATTTGGATAAGAGATGATGAAGCTGAAGGATCAAGAAGGAGTCTACCCATGAAACAAATAAAGATAAGTATTCAATCGTCATTTCATGATATTGTTTTGTTATGCATTTTTTTATATTCAATTGATGTATTATGCATGGTAGAATGTTTGCATTAATGACATTGAATGTGATGGGTAAGTAGCTCATGGTGCTATACAAATATCCATTGCTACTTATATAGAATGAAACCTCTGTGCTGACATATTGGATTATTGCGTAATCTCAATGTTGTCCTGGTAGAGATGGAAGGAATCTAGAAAGTTTCTGTGAGATATGGATGAATGTTGTATTGGCTAAATAGTTTCATGATCATATGTTTATGCATAAGAATTTTTCATTATGAATATACCCTATGAAATGTTTCTAACCATACAACTAATTTGTTTGACTTGTAGGAAAGATAGCGTAAAATATCCTACAAGCAAAGAAGGATGAGACTTGTTCTAAAGAACAAGTGACGACAGTTCAAGATGAAGAATAATATGACGAATGCAGCGACATCATTGATGTAGAACCTTCCAGCTATGAAGAAGTAACCAAGAATAAAGGGAAGACCAGTTCAAGAAGAATGATGTCTAGGATACAGTATCGATACGCGAAGGGAAGTTCATAGTTCCATCATGCAGTAGATGGAAACATCGTGGCATACAAGGAAAGATTCATAGCACAAGGCTTCTCATGAAAAGAAGGCATAGAATATGAAGAGACATTTGCAGCGACTGGAAGTGAAGTAATGTGATAGGGATAATCATGTGTGCAAATTAAAGAAGGCCTTGTATGAGCTCAGAAGACACCCATGGGATAACACATACATGATGAGCTTGATGAAGATCTTAACCTTTGCTACAAGGTTGAAGATGAAAGCCTATAGAGGATTACAAAATCACAAATGGGTGCGAGAATAATGTTTTCAAGATACAGTATCTTGGTATCCGGTGATACTAGATGGATACATAGAATATTAGTAGTAGAGGAAGCTACTTGTCACTCTGGTACATAATTTTTCAAGCATAGAGTACGAAAACAAAGGGAGAACGATGTTCCACTTCAGAGGGAGTGACTGCAGAAGAGCCTGAGGTTTGACATGATATGACAGGATGGATAGCTTACTGATGGATTTAGGCTTTACTAAGAGTAAATCGGATACCAACCTTTCCTTCAAGGTTTAAGGTGGAGGACCAGTGATGATCCTGTTATATGTTGATGATTTGTTCCTGAAAGAAAAGAGGAACTCATTAAATTTGCAACAAGGAGACTTGCCGCCAAGTTCAAGATGAAGGACTTGGATATGCTGCACTATGTTCTAGGCATGGAGGTGTGGTAGAATGTGGATGGAATCTCCCTGGGACAAGGGATGAGGGAATGCAAGGCCATGACCACACTTATGGCATCAAACCTGAAGCTATTGAGTGATGCTTCATCAGAAGTGATTGATGATACGATGTATCGTCAGATGATTGGGTCATTAATGCACCTAATGAATATGAGACCAAATATTTTCTTTGATGTGAACACCTTTAGCCAGTTCCCGATAGATCCGAGACATGTTCAGTTGATTATTGCAAAGCATATTCTAAGGTACCTGAAGGGTATAGTTGATTATGGTCTCAAGTATGAAGCGAATCAGAAGATTAACCTAGAGGGTTATGTTGACTCAGATTGGGTAGGTAGTGCCATCGATAGGAAGAGCACTTCAGGATGCTGCTTCAGTATGGGATCAGGTGTGATCTCTTGGTTTAGCAAGAAAAAATCTTGCGTGGCACTGAGTACAGCTGAAGCAGAGTATGTCGTAGCCTATTCAGCCAGTTGTGAGGAAGTATGGCTGAGGAAGCTACTATCTGATTTATTTGATCTTCAGTTGGATACTACTTGTATATATTGTGACAACCAAAGTTGTGTGAAGTTTTCAAAGAACCTGGTGTTCCATGACAAGTTGAAGCATTTCGAGATCAAATAACACTATATCAGGGATATGGTGCAGAGCGGAGTAGTGAACTTCCAGTATGTTGCGACAGATGAACAAATAGCTGATGTGTTGACTAAGCCATTGGCCAGATTGAATTTTAAGTACTTTAGGGAGAATCTTGGTGTTCTCCATATCGAGTTTCCCTCCAAGGGAAGTGATGAGTCCGTGAGACATTCTGACACGGTGAGAGGATTGGTTCCTTCCATGGTTAGATGTAAGGGCTGAGCCATTTTGTCATGGTGAGTGGATTGGTTCCTTCCATGTCAGATGTGAGTGCTGAGACATTCTAATGTGAGTGCTGAGCCAGATGATACTGATAAGAAGACTTGTTCTAATAAATTGTGTCGAGCGATTACCTTCCTAGGTAAGAGGGAGTGTTGATGTATTTGTAACTTCAGAATGTATTCATCTGTATATATTATGTATTGTACCCCGATGTTTATTTCGAGAAGTGTCTGTAATGTATTTGAGTCATGTTGTTCCCTAATGTTCCTATAGGGAGATTCAATAATGTAAACAAGTCATGTAAATTCATTGTGGGTAACCCTCCTATTGATTAAGGGTTAAAGTCCCCACAGTTGTGGGGCACTAGGGTTATTAGAATCTCCTAGAGATGTCAGCCCTAGTAAGTAATTCTTAAGTGGGGCTGACATTTTGAAGTGGAAACTAAGTGAATGAAAGAATATAAATAGAAAGTGAGCCTCTCCATTTATTATACACACACTTCCTCACTGGGGCGCATGAGTGAGAGAGAAGAATTTGGGATCAGAGAGAGAGACTATTTTTGTCGAGAGATCATCCTTATGTTTTTGGGTTTTACTTTTGGTGCTAATTCTATCTCTGAGGAAGTTGTGGGGTTTTCTCCTTTATGGTTTCCCTAAGGAAAATATTTGTGTCTATTGTCTCTTGTGTTTAATTTTTGTGCTTGTTATTCTCTCAGTTATAGATCCTAATATAATGCTATCTTGAATGGTAAAAATATAACATATCCATGAAATTTTTGAAACATTTTCAGTTACTTATTCACTATGATACAGGTACTAAACCATTGAATTCGTTTAGGAAATCCACTTCTACTCACATCTCCGATCTTATACATTATTGGAGGAGGCAGTGAAGGCTTATTAAGGCATAAATACCAGATCATTTCTTAGCAGATTTGTTTGTAAAATCACTATTTCCTACTCTTTCCAAAGCTGTAGCTATGTTAGGAGCCATGATTGAAGATAAACTCATTCATAGTTCCCAACAAATGGATTTAATATATTCACAATCAGTCACACTTTATGATTTAATACCTCTTACTACGAGACCCGCATCCGATCCAACAAGGCCATCGAAAGGACCTCATGTCGATGGTGTGATTGGTTCTATTAGCTAAATTGATCGACTTACCTAGCGAATGGGACAAGTATCAGTTCAAAATTCTCAACCCATAGCTGGCCATGAAAACCAACAACCTACAAATTCTACCCAAACTTTGGAAATCATCACGGTCTAAACCACAGACCAAAAATGAAAAAAGAAGAAACAAAAGAAAAATACAAATATTAATGTTGGGACAGGAGATGCATCTAGAATGAATACTCAACTAGAAGGTAACCAAGATAAATGGAAAAACAAATATCCTTGCAAAATCTATCAAAGAGATCATCCTACTCACCTATTCCCTCATATGGATGACATTCATCAAATGTTGTTTCAATGCAATGGTCAACAACAACCTACCGTGTTGACTCAACCTTTTCCACAATAGCAAAAAAAATTTGTTGCAGCTTTGGTACTCCCACAAGGGGGAAACCAAGCAAACCTTCCTCAAGGAGGAAACCAAGCAAACCCTCCACAAGGGGAAACCCAATCATTTTTGACATATTTGGACTAGATCATGAGGTCATTATTAAAAAAAGAGATCATTCATACGAGACACCACCTAGTGTTTCAGACTCATCGGGATTAAAACCAAATGGCTCTATCACTATCGAGAAACCAACCATTGACATAGTTCCTCGTTCCCCAAAATGGGTGTTAAGTAAAACAAAACCTAATCTTAATGCAAGAGTAGCTCAAAACTATAATATAGTGGAGGACTTAGCTCATGCACCTTGTGCCATGTCGACCTTGGAGGTATTACAAAGTTTTCCAACTCAAATAAAATCACTATTATCTTCCATTGGCACAATTGACCTGAATGATACTAGTTTGATCACCTTTGATTTAGAACAACTAACAAGTAGGCTTCCATCACATGTCGCTTTTCATATCAAAGTGTTGTCACATGGGGTGGATATTTTTTGAACTGTTATAGATGAAGGAGCCTCCACTTGTGTCATGTATTTAGGATGTTGGAAGGGCTTAGGATCAACCACTTTGAAAACATCAAACAAATTCCTTAAATAATTTGATGGACACTCATTCCCACCTCATGGAATTATTACGGCTTTCCTAATCGAATTGGGAGGGAAAACAATTCAAGTTGAAGTTGAGGTAGTGGATGCACCCATACATTACAATATATTATTGGGACACTGTTGGATACTTGCAATGATGGAAGTAGTGTCTTTGATATTCAGAGTAGTTCGGTTCCCCTATCAAGCTAAGATCGTTACGATCAATCAGTTAGAGTACTGCACACCTGAAACTAGTATCCACTCAAATATACCTTTTGTGGAGAACTCAGAAGTAGCGATTCAAGATATAGAATTTGGGATGTTCAAATACTCTTACCTCATTGGAAGCTTCACAATCCCTCCACAAATATCTACCCTTAAAACTGATCCAATTTTCACCATCACATTAGAAATTTACTTTCCACTAACCGTTTTTACCGAATCCAATACGATGATAGGTTCCACTTCATCATATGGAACTACGGTAGAGGACATCTAGGTTAAAACTAGTAAAGGAAAGGAAATACATTCATACATACTTGATGAAACTAGGAGTAGTACCCCACTACCTGCTATAGAAATATAAAATCAAGCAATTCAAAATGCTTCATCAGACTCAGATCAAAATCCTTCTCCATTGGAGGAATATATTCTGTGTAAATCACCAGTATGGGATATCAATACTCCAAATAGTCATGACATATTAGATCAAACCTTTTCATCTGATGAGGCTATCATGGAAGTCATGAATATCTCAGAACGACCTTGGGAAGATATGCATCATAGATTATCATTTCTTTCTAAACCAGATTCCTTAGAAGTAAAACATGAGAATTTTTACCTTGATGATGATATGGAAAGGTACCAATGCCCTATCCAAACACACAATGTGTTTTCGGAAGGAAATTTGGCAAACATTTCAGAAGCCATTCCTACCAACTATCTATCAAACCTAGAATCGTCAAGAATATCAATACAGGTTCCAATTGCTCTCCAGAAGAAATCACACAATATAATTCTTTATTTAAATAGTTGGATGATGTTTTCGCTTGGCCATATGAGCACTAATACATTTGGGTGGATTTTTTCATGAAATATTTCCACATTTTGAACATTTGTGGATTAATGCTTCATTTTTTTATCATGGCAGAAAAACTGTGGCAATATCGACGTTTTTTAGATTTTCGACACACTTTCATCTCTATATCGATGATACATGTCTATATTTAATTTAACATTCTTATTTATTTAAATATTATTTGAAAGGGGGTGTAGTTGGGACCTCATCGTTGGAAATAAAATGAACTTATTTTGACTTACATTTTTCCATTTGAGGTACTTTCTATAGATTTAGCAGGATCACTGTGACCTTCCCAGCATACTACCTTTGGCGAAAGCCTCCAAATGCAAGAAGAAAATATTCAAATTATTGGATTTATGGAAGAGCAGGTCGGGCTATATGACAACTGGAGATATAACTTTTTATGGACATAGATTGGAGCAGGAAATTAAGAAAAAGAGTTACTTGGACAAGAATTCCACAAAATATTTTGCATAATCTCATATATAATGAATGCACATACAGAAAAATAATACAATTAATCATTTAAACTGCTAGTAGAAATCACACCCGCCAAACCAATGCCAGCTTTCAATGGCTCTTGGCTATTTACGCACAGGTTAGTAAGCATGCATCCTTTTTTGGATGTAAATAGGTTTTTATTTCCATGTCTTAGGAGGACGATCTCATCACCGATTTATTTTTGTCATCATTAACCAAAATTTATTTAATTTTCCACATCATCATCATTTTAATTTTATTTTTAATGCCAAGACTTGTCCTTCTCTTATGCCCGCATACCCTTCTTCAACTACCTGTATGGGGGTCTTTGATCTTCCAATAAGTATTCCCACACTGTCCATCTTCAAGGTGCCAGTAGATGATGTATTCAGATGCCCGCAAGGGCTATATAGATGCCCAAAACTAGGGTTTAAAGATGCCTCCAGCTTGTCATTTGAGCCATCAAAGATGCCCACAATTCCCACAAATTCCTATAGCAAGTCATTCCTTATGCCTGTAGCTCACACCAGGATGCCCGCAGGTGGCCATAAGGGATGCCTGCACGTGGTGCTAAGAATATGCCTACAATATGCAATATTATATGCCCACAATAGTTTTTATCATGCCCACATGATCTTCTGGAGATGCCTGCAATCTTTTCCTTGGCCACTATTTTATCATGCCTGCAGCCATCTCTGTCATTAAGTTTGCTTGTCTATTGTCATTTCACCATATCCTTGTCATCTTTGCACCAACATCTTTGTCTTGCCCAAATCATCTTCAAATGACCATAGAATGGGTCATTTGACTCTCTAAATGTTCCATGCTTGTCATGCTTACTTGTCAATGTCATTATGCATGTCCTTAGTCATCTCTGTCCTTCATGTCTTGTTCCAATTACACCTTTCCATGTCATCATGCTTAGACACCTCTTTGAATCTCTGTTTGTTATTTATTGTTTTAATGAAATAATCAATTAAAACTTATTCTAAACATTGCATCTCTCCAATAGTAATATGTGTCTCTTCAAAACTCTGTCTTAATTCTTTTTATTAAATTTCTGTTTATTTTTCTAAATACGTTCTTGTAGTTTCTTATTTAATAAACTATGTTTATTATTTTTCACTAACTTTGCAGGTCCATATTTTGCATATATGACTATCATAATGCAAATTGAAAGTATGGCTAGATAGCCACCTCAACAAGGATCCAATCCATGTCACATTTTGAATTTTTTGATACAAACGCATCAGTTGGAGATTATTTGAAAATAGGCTTCCAAAATTTTTAATTAACACTTGGACAAAATTGTTTTTAACTCGTAAAAACAATTTTTATTCTACTTTTGTAGATTGATTTCTCCATTATGTGATCACCATAAGGAAACCTACAAGCATGTCTAGATAGCCATTTCAACAATGAATAAGACAATATCACAAGACAAATATTTTGACAGACACACAACCTTTGGAAAGCATTTCAAAATAGCTTCTCAACCTATTTTGAACATCAAAACATGTTTCTTCCCATTTTGGCGGACTCTTATTTCACATGTGTGAACACTCTATGGAGACCTGAAGTTAGGAGCAGATGGAAAAATTACCAAATAATGGATCCATGACATTTGATAAATTTACTTCCACAAAAACAACCCTTGGTGGGAATTTCCAACTGACCTCTCAAACTCCTATTTTTAACACTTCGTCAATTTTCTTTTGTTCTCACTATGCAAAATATTATTTTTCCTATTTTTAGCAGATTGATATTTTGCATATGAGACCATCATAGACAACCTGAAGGTATGGATGGATAGTCAGTTCACCAAGGAACATGACTATACTACCTGATGAATTTTATCATCAAAATAACCCCTCCTTATGGGAATTTCAAAATGCCTTTTCAA
The DNA here is from genome assembly GCA_001517045.1 of Pseudotsuga menziesii. Taxonomy (NCBI): domain Eukaryota; kingdom Viridiplantae; phylum Streptophyta; class Pinopsida; order Pinales; family Pinaceae; genus Pseudotsuga; species Pseudotsuga menziesii. The sequence goes on along the minus strand of LPNX010931311.1, from coordinate 413,501 downwards.
TTTCCTGAATCTAACACAACCAATTTTCTTGTGTTCTTAAAATGCAAAATAATATTTTCTTACTTTTGGCAGATTTATATCTTTGTCATACAACACTCCACAGTATAACCGAGACCATGGTTTGATGCACCCATCAATAAGATATAGCCTAACAGTTTCATATTATTTTTCTTATCATCCTATGATATAGAACGAGCATTTTCCTGAGGCCACTAAGGCAGTTTTTCCAGTACTTGAATAGTGCAAAACAACCTGAAACTCTATTTTGGCAGACTATTATCCTTGGCACCAAACATCTTCTTTTGAGAATGGAGACCATGGTGAGATATCCTCTTCAATATGAAGTAGGAGGATAGCTTCAGATAATTTTTATCATACACCTATAAGGTCTGGCGGGCATTTTTCCAAGGCCACATGAGCTAGTTTTTCCAACACAGACAATTTTCTTAGTCTTGTCCAATCTATCTAAAACATTGTTTTGGGAGGTTCATAACTTATTCCTCTGCTACCTCCAAGACAATATGAAGACATGGTCATGTAGGCCAAATATCAATATACAATACCCCCATATGGTGTGGGAATTTTCTTCAACACACAATTTTTGGCGGGCATCTTCTTAAGGCTACCTGAGCTAGTTTTCCAACACTTGGTCATTTTCAGGACTTTCTCCAAAATATATTCTGAAACCTTATTTTGGCAGATTCAACTTTTTCTTTTGACATGCTTAAGGAGAAATAATACCATGGTTAGGTAGAAAAACTAACACACTACAAGACCCCCATGTGCTACGAGCATTTACTCTAACCCACAATTTAGGGCGTGCATCTTTCTGAGGCTACTTAGCCATTTTTGCTTACTCTCACACAAACCCCTATTTTGGAAGGTCCATAACTTCTCCCTCAGGAACTTTCAGGACAAAATGAAGACATGGTCAGGTATAAAAAACAACAATCTACAGGACCCCCACGTGGTGCAGGCATTTATATTCTCCTATAAATTATGGCGTGCATTTCCCTAAGGCAATTTTTACTAATTTCCCCATACTTAGTCACATTTTCCTGTTTTTCACCAAATTACCATATTTTTCCAAAATGATTTTCATTAATGTTGTCATCAATGACAATCATATTCATCATAGTCTTCATGTTTTTCTTTATAGAAATTGGTATATAATATACTACATTTAGAAATATACTTATATCTAATGTAGTTGACAAGTTATTGTTTGGTATGGTGTAGGTAAACAATTACTTGTCACTACATCTATCGATTAAATGGGTTCTTCATCTATCGTATTCTCTAATGTCACAAAATTTTACGTTATTGATTAAATATATGAATGATGTACATTGTGATTATGAACAAAGGTGTAATCAACGTGCTTATCCAAGCACAATAATTAAGAAATAAAAATAAATATTACTTTAAAAAATATGATTTGTAGATAATTAATTCAAATTTAATTATATGAATGATTTTCATGGTTACAATGAACATAATTTTAATTGGATCTTATATCCAATTGCAACAAATAAATATAAAAAAAAATATTATTATAAAAAAATGATTTTCTAATGAGTAATTGAAAATTTGTAAAAATAATAAATAGCATTTGCATATCCGCGGTGTGGAAAAGTTCATCAGTGAAACATACACATTCTATTATTTCAACTTGTTGGTGTATCTTTTACATTTCCTTGAACTAAGATAACAAACAATTTTACCCATTTGTGCTCTTTTACATAATGTATGAACTGATGTTTTTTTTAGGACATATACACATCAATTCTCTTTACATGATACATGCACCAATGTGTTTCTAATATCAATTATGCACCATCTCACTTTATGCATTTTATATGCATCCATTCATGTATAATAAAAAATATGGTCTGATGCACTTACAATAAAAAGCATGCATCGTTGATTTTTTATGTTATACTTACTGGTGCCTATATCAAACAATGTATGCATTGGTGCAGTGACATTACAATATACACACTGGTGCATGTAAAATATTGAATACACACCAATACATATTATTGTATTATATGCATCATGACATATATTATAAAACACATGTACCAGTGCAAATTATATATCGTAAAGCATCGGAAAATAAAACCTCCACTACAAACTCTGGCTACCTAGAATTTTTCAGTTATGTTGAATATCCTTTATAACCTATGCTACCAATAACAAAGGTTGTAGCAGAGTTTTTTGGGTCAATTTTTTCTAATATTGTAACCCTAAAATCCTTTGCTATGAGGTGTTTCCCTCATAGTGAAACAAAACAAATAGGAGGTGGATTCCCTTACTTTTTTTCTCCTCCCAAGAAGGAAAGGTTGGGTCTTCATCTTCATCATCATCAGCAGCATCATTAGCATCATCATCAAGATCATCATCATATTTATCATCATCATCACCTTCATCACCATCAGCATCATCATCATCATCATCATCATCATCATCTTCATCAGCATCATCTTCATCGTCATCATCACCATCATCATCATCATCATCATCATCATCATCAACATCACCATCTTCATCATCGTCATCATCATCGTCGTTGTCATCATCATCAACATCACCATCATCATCATCATCATCATCAACATAACCATCATCATCATCATCATCAACATCACCATCTTGATCATCATCATCATCATCATCTTCATCGTCATCATCATCACCATCATTATCATCATCATCAACATCTCCATCTTCATCATCATCTCCATCATCATCGTCATCTCCATCATCATCATATTCATCGTCATCATCGTCACCATCATCATCATCATCATCATCATCAACATCATCATCATCATCAAGAGCATCATCATCATCATCATCATCAAGATCAACATCTTCACTAAATTGTTCTGAGCTTTGCCAACATTATAAGACTAGGTCCATAAGTCTTGATTCTTCATGTGCTCAAATCTAAGAATAGGAGGCTTCACAGGGCCCCAAAAGTTGTATTTTTTTTTACTACTTCCTCGAATGATATTGAATTGTCAGATTAGTCCTTAGAATGGGTGTTAGGAGAAATACTTAATTTTTCACTCAATTGGTTGTTCCCCCTATCATGTAGACGTCTTCATTCACTGAGATCACCCTAAAATTTTGAGATGATGAAGATGATGATTATGATGATGACGACGAATATGATGATGATGATGAATATGGTGACAATTATAATGAAAATGATGATGATGAATATGATGATCATGATAATGGAGATGTTGATGAATTGGATGACGATGATTTTGATGATGAATATGATGATGAAGTTGAAGATGCTAATGATGATGACGACAAATATGATGATGATGATCAAGATGATGACGGTGATAATGAAGACATTGATGATGAAGATGATGATGATAAGGAAGATGATGATGATGAAGAAGATCATGATGACGATGATGACGACGACGACGACGACGATGATATTGATGAAGACGACGATGACGATGGTGATGACGATGACAAGGATGATGATGAGGATAATGATGATGATGATGATCATCGTAATTGTCTTCATCACCATCAACATCGTCCTTGAAGGGAATTATGTATAGGATCTCACTATAAGAAATGCAACCAGTACAAATTATGACAAAATCCTAGTTAAATTAAATTAAATTAAATTAAACTACACTAAATTAAAAAGATATAGTTGTTTAACTATAATTGATTTAAAATGCAACAAAATATAAAATATGCAAATAGAAAAACCCAAAATAAACTAAACAAAAGATAAATATGCAAAATAAAATAATAAAAAAAACCAAAACAAAAAATATAAAAATATGCAAATAAACAAACAAAAAAATGTAGAATTCGAAAACACCCGCACACTAGCTCACTAGCATTCAAAAACACCCGCATGAGATCTTCTCTGACTCCCGTTTGGGGTTTTTTTATTTTGAACTTTCATTGAAGGATATGGAATAGGATATGATGTTTTTTTATAGGAAGGGAGGGTGAAAGACTTTTTCTATTAGTGCATCATCACTCCCTTCACATGTGAGCCCATGCTTCTAGAACTACCTGCTCGCAGCAATATGTAGACCTTCATGTTTGTTTCCTTCTATGTTTTTCTTGATTACCTATTGTGTTTTTATTTTATTCATGGTTTTTTCCATTTTTGTGGATGTGGTGGAGATGAAATGGCTCAACTCTCCTTGCAAGCATGAAGCATGAGTTGTCCAGGTGAACTTGGGAAATTCAATGTGAGAAATAAAACCAATAGTTATCGAGGAAAAGGAAGAAGGGAATGAGATATTTTAATGCTACCATGCCTGTGTTTTCTTGTTGTCATTTCACCTTTGGGGGGTAATTGATCACTATGAGCTATATGATTGCAGGGTATGCTCTGAATGGGAAATATTAAGAGGCTCTCAAGATGCGTTGGCAAGCGTTGAGGCGAAATGATTTTACTTTCTCACCGATGCTTCTGATTTGTGCAAACATCATGGCTTATGATCAGGGTGAGCATGTTCATATGCTCACCATAAAATATGGATTTGATTCATATAATTTTGTGGGTATTTATCTACTTGTCATGTTTGCAAAATGTGGGTTTCTAGTTTTGTTCATTCCTTTTGGGAATCATGTCAAAATTCCCATGAATGACAGTTCAAAGCTAGGCTGTGAATGTTTTTAATAGGATATGTAAGTGGCTATTGTGTTAATTATAATACAATAACTGGTTCTCTGTGGACTTGAAAACTGAATTCTCTTAGGTGCCAAGATAACTCCATGCCATGTTTTTTCTTTAAAGGGCCACCATATTCTATTGGAGAGGAATCTATGTTGGTTGTTACCATTTCAGCAACCATTTCAAAAACAAGGTTGCAACATCCCTATATCAACACGCTTCCACCTGCTGCTTACAGATTGTAAGAAACTACAAACTGTCAAAATTTGACAGCCCTCCCTACCTTCAACCACAGTAAACACCGAACTGAATCAAAGGTTAACTATTAGTTGGATGGTGATATTGTTTAAGAGAGGTAAATAAAGTCTCAAAATTTAAATTATTTGCATAGCTACAAGTATGGAACATACATTTGGTGGTGTTGGTCTGTTTTTCTGAACTAGGCCAATAAGGAGGTTTTGTCCACACAATCAGCTTAAAGCAATGTCCGGTGTGTTTGAATTAACAAAAACTCACAGGTTGTGGTCCTGCTACCAGCTGATTTTTCTCTTAAGGAGAAAAATTAAAATCAGCAAAATCTAACCTATTCTAATGTTATTTCTATTTAAAAGAATCCTATAACTATCTAAACTATTTAATTGTTGCTTTCTTAAGGAAAGACTTCAATTTTTAATAGAGTTTTCTGAATATAAAGATTTGTAACAATACACTAAATTCTACAAATTGATTTAACAGCTGTTAACTAAATATATCCAAATAAAACTTAATCTAGACTATTCTATTTATCCTATTTCCTATCTTAGTTGAGAGCATGTCTACGACTAGATTAATTATTAATTAATAAAAGATTAACAGAAAGACTAAAAGCACAATTAAAATAGAAACATTTAAATAATGAATAATCAGCCACTATGTTATATAACAACAGAACCAAAAACAACTAAAAACAAACAACTATTTTAACTTTCTGAAATTAATTAATAATTAATTATCAATATAACTATTTGAACTTAAAGATAATGTCTACTATAAAATCACCGTCAAAACACAAATGATATTTTTAACAGACAAAAAGGTATATCATTATAACTCAAGTTTATAGTAAAAATACTAATAAACATAATCATAACGATGTATTGTTCAAAATGCTATACTGAGATGACAAAGTGCAAATTGTAATTAAACACACATATATCAAAGCATAATGTGTTAATCATAAGATAGAAGATAAGATGCAGAAGTATATAATATATCCAAAACAAAAAAAAATACCAGTAATGGTATCAGTCTGTAGATGTCCAGTTGTATTCACCTCCAAAGATTCAACTTCAGGAATGAAATAACACTAGTAACAAAATTATACTTCCAGTGTGTTTTCTTCCAACACTCCATCCCTTGTTCATCAAAATTCCTAGCTTATATACTATTATGATTCAGATTTCCCTATTAATGTTACATGCAACATTATAGGGCTCTAATAACTAAAAAGAGAATCAAATCTCCGATATCAAACACCTGTCACTATAAACAGAAAAATGACTAGCCTCAGTGTTTGCAAATTTCCAGGTACTTGGAAAATTCTTGGCCACTGCTGAAACTCCAGCTTTTAACAAACAACCACATATCCCATCCAATGCATTAACAAAATCCTGATACTCTGGAGAGGAGTGATGACGAACCCACCTGCATTTAACAAACGAAGAATCTTATTAAAGCTATTTACAATAAATACAACAAAAAAACCTAAGATTTTAATGCATGCCTGTAAAATCTGTGATTTTACATGCATGTTAAAGAAAATTTCATTACCTGTTTGACAACAATATAATCCATGCGAAGGGAAAATGAGAATAACCATCATGAATTAATTTGAAGAGCGATTACTCTTCGTGCTTCAGTCAATTTGGCCTTTAACCTGATAATATTTATGTTTTGTTTCTCAATTATTTCAAGTAGGTGCTGGTTTGTACTGATTATTGACCTCTTATCTTTTTTATATTGATCTTTCTTAGCACTTACTTCTTTCCATCTGCTGATAATATTTATGTTTTGTTTCTCAATTATTTCAAGTAGGTGCTGGTTTGTACTGATTATTGACCTCTTATCTTTTTTATACTGATCTTTCTTAGCACTTACTTCTTTCCATCTGCTGATCCAATCCAGCAACTCTTTTCTAAATGTTTTATTTTCCTCTTCTAACAATGTTGTACTGGATAGGCAATGCTTAAGTTTTCTTTTCAACTCTATGATTTTAGCCTGGTACGTATTATCTAGTACATGCTGCAGAGTTTCTTTTTCATTGGCTACCTAAGGAGAAATGGTGCTGCCAATATGTTGACTAGATGATGGTTCAAGATCTGCAACACCTGTGTCTATACCTGGTTGAGTAACCTCGGCCTTGACTGGTTTTACATCATTACCCTTTATGAAAGTAGAATTATTTTCATGAATCGTATCAGTTCTAGATGATGGACTGCCATCTTCAATATGGACGACTGTAGGCTGAGAAGCCTGTTGATGAGCCATAGGAACCGAAACTGAAGGTTTCATACTCCTAGTAACCCTTCTCGAAAACAACGGATTTTCCGAATCAAACCCTCCCTTACCACAACAAATCTGGGCGAGATGATCTAATTTTTGCATAGATTCCCTGCTATATTTAGATGCATTTTTACATTTAACATCATTATCAGTTTTTTTTTTGGTTAACATTTCTTCTTTTTCTGCAGGGGTGTTATGACCTTTACTAGATAAAGGCTGATTCAGGACTGTTTGAGAGCCACAAGGGACTGTATTCCCATCATCATTATCGTTTATGGGTACACCGACTTCCCCAAACCCCTTTACCTCTGATACAGTTTCAGAAGTATTATTAACTTCATATTTTATGGCTTTTCGTTTCTTACGAATTCTTGGGGAGGGATTCGGCCAGTACTGCGTCGACCCGTAATTGACAGTCGATTAAAAAACTATCCCACTTGCAATTTTCAGATACCTGGTGTTGTAATATAATTTTGATTAACCCGTGGTGGAAAATACTTCTCTCAGTGTTACTAAAACTTCTAACTACCTGTGACATTTTCTTCAAACTTTTCCATAAGTAAAATGGCAAATTGAGCTTAAAACCCTGTAGTGCTAATAGCAATCTTAAATGGTACAGGTGTAAATGGGAGAAACGTCCGTCACAGGACACGTACCTTACCAAGATTTCGTAATAAGATTTCCATTCGGGCTTCAAGAACCTAATGGGGACACCTATCCTCAGCTTAGTATCAACCGGCAATGGCAACAGCAGAGATAAACACTTCTTCTTATTAAAATTTCTACCCTTAAACCATCATTCTCCAACCTACGGGAGTTGTGTCACTGCTGCTATCTTGTCTTCGTTAATAACGAATTCAAAACCCCCTATTTGCACACTGTCATCTTTTAAATTCATGGCGAATAGTTTAGTCACCTCTGCATGATGACCATTGAAACTCTTAAAGAATTCCCCCCACCCAATTTTCTCAAAACGTAGAGCTACCTCCTCGTTGGCTTCTATGAGTTCAGAACCACAGATTTCATAACGGTTCAGAGGAGCCATAGTTTCTTCCATGCTCTCCTAGCTTCGAACTGAAATGAACATAGAGGTGAACAAGGAGGGAATAGGTACCCAAACGAATGACATGATGTGCAATATTCATATGATTTGGATTTGACAAACATGAGATCTATGGTCTTGGTCATTTTAGCCGAGCCTTCACAATGATGAGTGCTGCAACTAAACGTTATATCATGATATATGCAGGTTTAACCATAACTTAGCCATGACTAGTAGTGATACTCAACCAAATTAGTGTACCAGAGATCTTGTGACTAACGAATCATAAATTCAAACATTGATTATAGAAAGTGGTTTAATAATGAACTTGTACATCATGATAAAATGACATGACTATCAACATTCAATTCTGTTAATACGATGCCTCCATATGTTCACAACTGTCGATTTATTATGAAGCTCAAGCCATACCTCTATGCTAACTCAGCAATCCGAATGACAAATGTTATCATTTTGACACATGGCCCTTCGTAAACTCTGTCACCTTAATAGTCATCTCCAGTTTTAGCGTGATAGGTGGTAGCACTATATGTGATATAGTAATGAAATCACATATCCTAATGTTAGCATAACAACTAGCGAATTGGCTTTGATGACTATCATGTATATATATCAAAATTCATAGATTATAGTTTTGAATTTTTGAAAATCCCATCGTTTTAATATTTGAAATTAAATTTGATAGGATATTGAATGATAAAACTACAATATATAAAAATTCTTATATGATAATCATTTATTCACTAATCTAAATATATACAATTTTTTACAAAGTGAGGGTAAGGTATTACATACGAAATATGAACATTAGGTTTAATAAAGTTTTAATTTAATAAGTCACCTAAGTTCTCAGGGTTTAGGACTCATAATATCTTACCCACTTCTAGCTCAGAATGTGTTTCATTGATTTCCCTTTTGGCATATTATCATATATAATCGTATATATTTATCTTGATGATTGAACTGATTATATAAGATCTAATGAAACTGTCTTTTTAAACTGACAGCTGCTAACTGCCAAATTTATGAACATGTTCTTACCAACTTCTAGCATATCATTTTACTTTTCTCTATTTGAGAGTACCTTCAGAATCAAATATTCTGAAGGAACTCTATTATAATTTTTGAGTAAAATATAAAAATAGAGTTGATCTCCCTTCATCATAATGAAATATGAAGGGGTTGTTGCTGGCTGCCAACAAATGGCGACAACCTGGACAAACCAGTTATCTCTGCTTATATACAATGATAAAATGAAATCTTAAAATCTTTTAAAAACAATCAAAATTCTTTATCTGCATAAACCATTATTCATTCATACTCAGAAGTATAACTCAGAAATATTCCATCTTTTGAAAAAGAAATTTAATTAGGGAGAAACTTATAATATCTTGGTCGAAACAAAGTATTTCATAGTAAGGATAACCATATACCATCAGCATAGAGTATATAAATCTACTTCTCTGAAAACTTTCCAGAATCTGTTCTGTAACATAATAATTTTTTTTTTTGCTTTTCTTTTCTTTTGAAACAATAATTCAGCCTAAAGACTACTATCTGGGTATGGTATCCCAATGTGGTAGTATCATTCATGAGAGTTGTCTGAAATAAGCAAGCTGACTCGTGATGAGACCTCTTGTCTTTTAAATTTTAAATCAAAATCCATCACCCTGGTGATCAGAAATGAAGTTATTCCATACAACACTGATGATCATGATTACGTCGGCTCGTGATGAGACCTCCTATTCTTCAGTCAAAAGTTATGTTTTGTTCTCAATTTCATTTTTTTTATTTTCATAAAATGGGAGATCATTACCCAGCATGGTGACCAAATGGTAATGTCAGTCATTAATATCACCAGAAAACGAATCAGCTGGCTCGTGATGAGACCCCTTATCTTTTGGTTTAAAAACCAAAATCCATTACTAGTTTCCTAATAATTTCATACTAGTGATATTTATGATTCTGATCAGACCGGCTCATTACTGAGACCTTCCGTCTCTCACTTTAGTATTTTATTAACTGGAACAAATCCTAAATAGTTTTCAGATGGTAAATACTTTTCTAACACTGATGGCAAAGTTTTGTAAGAGTTTTTCAGAAGTACAAGCTTCGAAGAAGATATTAAATAAGCTATCCTTACTTCTATAAGAAAAATGTCAAGATGATGAATAATCTGTGAAATACTTACAAATAAAAACATTGAAGGTATTTTGTAGATTTTAAGAAAATTTGATCATCCTGAACAAATTTTAAAAGATCTCAGTCTAATATCATAATGTTTCAGACTTCTGAGCAAACCGATTTTATTTATATACATTTACTTTTACAGCTGTTAAAAATTACTGACTGATTATATACAAAAATTTGACAGTCTGAAATTTTACTTAATAGAGATAACAGAATGATGCCGAAAATTTTATGAAATTTTATGAATTATTCATCACTCTGAATTTTATGGGCTATAATTCAGTTTATATACAAAAACAAAAGGTTATTTACAGACGATAATAATAGTTTATGTACATAATAATATAAATTTACTTACAGACAACAAACATATTATATACATTTTAAGTCAGAAAGTTATTAACAAAAATATTTTTTCAGGATCAGCCCATTCACTGGGAATGTTTCAGATTGTCCTTCAAGTGTCTGCAACCGAAAGGTACTGGGACCTAATTTCTCAGAAATAACAAAGGGACCTAACCACAATTTTTGAAACTTAGTATGATCTCCCTTTTCTTCGTGAACTTTATCCCATTTTAAAACTAAGTCTCCCACCTGAAATTCTCGATCAGAACTGAAAGATTGGTCAAACCATGATTTCACAATCGGTTGATGTTTTGTAAAGTGTTGTTTTGACTTTTCTCTTTCTTCCTCCAGTTTCAGTAGTGTATTAATTCTCTTTTCCATTGCTGGACACTCTTCATCCTGGACAGACTGAGCTAATTGTAATGAAGGTAAGAACAGATTTGGTGGTAAAATAGCTTCAGTTCCATATACTAAGAAAAATGGTGAGTTACCTATTGCAGCCTTAGGAGTTACTCTGTCTGCCCAAAGGGCATTGACCAATTCTGTATGCTAATTACGATGATGAACTGAAATAATTCTTTTAAGAATTTTCAATAGATTTTTGTTTGTTGATTCAGCTAAACCATTCCCATGGGGATGATAGTTAGCTGAATACCTGATTCTTATTCCCTTCTCTAAAGCAAACTGAGTTAACTCGATTGATGAAAAATATGAAGCATTATAAAAATGAGGGAATCAGGAATACCAAATCTTGTTATGATAAAGAATTCCAAAAATAGTATAACCTGATTGGTATTTACAACTCTTAATGGTGCAGCTTCAGCCCAACAAGTGAAATAATCGGTTGCAGTTATTATATATTTGTGTTGCATAGATGAGGGAGGATTTATTGGACCTACTATATCAATACCCCATTGCTGAAAGGGTCTTTCAGCTGAAACAGGTTGTAAAGGAAAAGCAGGTTTTTTAACCCTTCCTGCAGCGAGTTGACATTCTTGGAATTTTCTAACAAAAGTATAGGAATCTCGAAACAAAGTGGGCCAATAATAACCATCCCTGAGAGTTTTGTGTGCAGTGGTCTCTCCACCAAAATGGCCTCCTGCTCGTCCAGAATGTAATTCTTTCAGAATTACTTCTGTTTCATCTTTATCTAGACATTGAAGGTATACTCCATCTGAATTTCTCCGAAAGAGAATATTATCGATTAATAAATAAGGAGCATCCTTCAATCTAAGTGCTCTTTTCTTCTTTGGTTCTAAGTAATCAGGGGCAGCTCCTATTTCCAAAAGTATCTGTAAGTCTGTGTACCAGAAATCTTGAGGTGGTGGATAAAAATAAATTTCCCTGGTAAGTAAACCCTCATCAATAACAGTTTCAGCTTTATCACTAGGTAAATGAGTAGCTTCTGCAGCCAATTTACATAGTCCTTGACCTTTGACTATCGTTGATGGTTTAATCTCTAATTCATATTCTTGAAGAGCTGTCATCCAAGGTGCCCTCTTTTCACCAAAGTCTTTCTGCACTAACAAGTTTCTGACTGAGGAATAAGGGACAATTATTTTCGTTTTAGATTTCAGTAAGTATGGATGGAAATGTTTAACAACTTTAAAAATGGCAAAGGCTTGTTTATCAACTTCATGGTAATTGATTTCAGCACCTTTGAAATTTGAACTCATGAAGGAGATTGGGACTTCGTTGTTTTGCTGATTTAATTGAGTTAAAACTGCTGCATATGAAATATCAGACGCAAAAGTATACAATATGAAATCCTTATTGAAGTCTGGGCTTAGAAGGCTAGGAGCTTCTGAGATGGCTTCTAAAATTTTCTGAAATGATTCTTTTTCAGTTTGTCCCCAATTAAAAACAACATCTTTCTTAATAATTTTTTGCAAAGGACGTATGATCTTAGAAAAACTGGGAATGAATCTCCTTACAAAATTTATTTTGCCAAGAAATGATTGCATTGCCTTCTTGCTAGAAGGATAAGTTATCTTTGAAATGGCTTGGGTTCTTTCAGGATCAATCATGATTATGTGTTTAGAAACTACGCAACCTAATAAGATACCTTCTGAGACAACAAATATTGTCTTTTTAGGATTTAAGGATATTCCAAATTTTCTACATCGTTCAAATACTTTTCTAAGATGATTAAGATGACCAGGTCGATGTTTAGAATATACAGTAACGTCATCCAAGTAGACAACAACTGAATGATTGATTAGGCCTCTAAAATCAATATCCATTGCCCGTTGAAAGGTTTCTCCCGCATTGATTAACCCAAATGGCATCTTGCGGTAGGCATATGTTCCCCATGGGGTTCTAAAAGCAGTTTTCAATTGATCATCTGGGGAAACCAATATTTGGTTGTACCATGAGAAACCATCTAAAAGTGATAGTATCTCCACCCTAGACAACTTTTGAAGAATTTGTTCCATGGGAGGAACTGGATAGTTATACTTTTCAGAAGCTTTATTCAGATTTCTAAAATCTACGCATAATCTAATATCCCCATTTTTCTTCCTAACCGGAACTAAGTTTGCCACCCATTGAGTATGCCTGATGGGAAAAATGATCTTGGCAGCTAACAATTTATTCAGTTCCTTTTTTATTGTTGGTTCTAATGACGGGTGATATTTCCTTAACTTCTGTTGAAAAGGTTTTGACTCCTTCTTAATTGGAATTATATGTTGCATGACCTGAGTGTTGAAGGTTTTCAGGTCATCATATGTCCAAGCAAAGACATCTTTAAAGTCCTTAAATAGTTTTATGAAAGCTGTTTTTTCTACAGGATTGCAATCTATTCCAAGGTTTATAGTTTGGGGGTTTAGTTCAGTTCCTAAATTGATAGTTTCGTACCTCATTCGAGAGCTGTTTTTTTTACAATTAGGAACAGCCCTAAACTTATCCTGTAGATCAAAGAAATTTTCTAATCTTAATACTGAATTAGGGACTGGTTTTACCTGTTCAAAATCTTTTTCAACAGAATAGAAATCATTTATTACCGAAAAATCCCACAGATTTTCATCATGAGTGACTTCATCTATCTCTGAGTCTTTAAAGGTATCCTCATTTGTCAGAAAATTCAATACCTGCATATCATTGTTAAATACACGCCAATTAAAAATATTATCAGGTATGGAAGGCCTAAACATTAATTCAACAGAAAAGAAATCTAGGGTAAGATTTTCTGATGGAATTAACTTTGAAGCTACGTTTGCCAACAAATCTGCTTCCTGATTTTGACTTCTAGGAATAGAATTTATGTTAAATGCATCAAAATGGAAGATAAGGTCCCATACCTCTTTCTGATAACTCTGTAAATGTTCAGATAAACAACGAATGGAGTTATGCACCTATTTGACAATGATTTCGGAATCACCATATACAATTAACTCTTTGATGCCCAAATCAATTGCCTTTTTCAAACCTTGTATTAAAGCTTCATATTCGACCATATTGTTTGTACAATTAAACTCCATTCTGCAAGATATACATGTTTTATTTCCCTGAGGGTCCACCAGTAAACAACCAGCTCCTGCTCCTTCTTTAGATTTCACACCATCAAAATATAAAGTCCAGATAGAACTATGCACAACCGCTTTGTTTTCTATAATATTTACAATATTTAAATTATCTACATCATTAATGGTTTCCTTAAGTGAAGAACTAGCAGAAACAGATGTCACATTACAAATTTTAGATTGCTGTTTATTTTCAGATAAGGTAGAATTTTCAGCTTTAAATTTAACGAATCCTAATTCATACATGTAATTCCCCATAATGCAATCTGAAAATAAAACAGGTTCACTAGGATCATGTAATTCTGTGATGGTATGTTTCATATATCTTTCTCTATTTATCTTTATCTGATTTGACTTTTCGTTCTTAGGTAACCACAATGTTGACTAGTCTGTGGCAAAGAAACTATTCAGCTGTTGAGACCAGTCCCTACTTAAAAACAGCCCATATGCATATGGAATATCAGCAACAACAATATCTATAATTTGATAAACCGAAGGATTACAAGCAATTCTGACTAAGACATAGTTCATCTCCTCTACAACCTTTACATTTGTCCTGTCCAATTGAGTTATTTGTGAATTGGATGGAACATATTTTCCATTCAATTTCTTGCATACTGATAAAGGCATCACATTGGAGGATGCTCCAGAGTCTACCATGCAGTTATGAACATTCCTATTGAAAATTTCAAAGGTAAGTAAGAATGTAGGTGTAGTTGATTTATAATTCTTACCTATCAACGAAGCTTTGTCAGCTGTTGCTTTCCCTTTTTCAGCTGCTGTTGGCTCATTATTAGAACTATTTGCAACCACATTTTGTTTTGAATTTGGAACAATTGAACTTATTGCAGGATTTATAACATGACTATTAGGCATTGGGTAGATTTGAAGAAGATCATACATACTGATTTTTGCACGAGTCTTCTTTAAATCTTCAATGATATCATATTGTAAATCTAATTTAGGATCATTTTGAACAGTTTGGGTACCTTTGGTTGTTTGAGTTTGTTTGCCGGATTGAGCTTGTTTATTCGGTTGTGAATTATTGTTGTCATTATTTGTTGTAGAACTTGAAGCACCGGGAGTGTTTGAAAATGCTCTACTATGAGTATTATATCCATGTTGTCCTATAGGCGTACTTTTAGTCTCATGTTCTTTCACAAGACTATCCCAGAAATGACCGTTAACTTGTTGAGGTTCTTCTGATTCTTCATCATTTTTTGATTCCTCTTCTTCTTTGTTTTCATTTATTTCTTGACTAGAAGGAGCTTCAGACAAAGATAAAACAGCTCGAATTGTATTAAAAATATCTTCATTTGTTGCTATGTCAGGTGGCGTATTCTTATTATTTGCATTCGAGTTCTGTCTAAACTGATTTCTGAAATATCCCCTAGAAGGAGAATCTTCAGAATTGTTTTTCTTTAACCCTACAACTTCATTGGTTAATGCTCGAATAGCATTCTGTAGTTGTTCTATATCGAATGCTTTGTCTTTATCTGAATTGGATTTTTCTGTCTTCCTACGCAGAAAAGAATCAGATTTCCCACTTCTCTCTGGTTCATAGGACATGGAATCCTTCTCAACTTTAATGGCTTCCTCAAAATTTTATATTAATGTTGTTTTTCCATCTCTTTTCACAAACATACTAGAATATTTAGGCAAGGCTGATGTATAATTTTCAATAATTATTTCTTCCGGAGGTTGAGAAGCAATTGGGATTTTATTTTTTAATGTCAGAAACCTTTGATTGAAATCTTTGATTCTTTCTTTAGGCTCCATTTTAATCTTAGACGACTCTAGGGCTAATAGGGCAGGCATTTTATCTTCTCCAAATTTATCTAGAAAGGCTTTATTAAATTCCCCCCAGTTTGTGATAGATCCCTGTACTAATGAAAAATACCAGGTAGAAGCTCTCCCTTCAAAAGTTAGAGGAAACAATCGACAAAATACATCTTCATGCTGAACGTTCAAAGTTTGAACAGCCAACATGAATTTGTCAACATGTACCTCTACCAGTTCTTTGTCGTCTAGGTTAAACTTAGGGAGGAGTTTATCTGAGTGTTTAGGCAAAGGATGCTATACTCCAGGGACTGCTACATCAGCTGTCCTTAGCCAAGGGAGTTGTGGATTTGGTGGATTAGGTGGAGGATTACCTCCTCCTCCTACAGGTACATTTCCTGCCATTGGAATTCTTTCAGAACTTGAGAAATTTTTTGAATTGGAAGGTCTTGGACTATCAGGTGGTGATTCGGGAGGAGAAGGTGGCTGATCAGAACTGCCTCCTACAATTAGTCTTCTAGCAGTATTTGTTTGAGTAATCTGCCTTTGATGTCTTTCAACCTGATGATGGTGAGTACTACCAGTTATCTCCAAATCTTGTGTTACTATGGTTAATTGTGGATTATGTCGGTGCTGTCTAGGTAGACCATAATCTATTGGAGAAATACCAAGCTGATTAGCGTATGCTCTGGTAAGAATATGTCTTGATTCTTCTAAGGTTTGAGCACTTTATGCGGGAGTAAAGGGAGAGGTGACAGGATCACGCTCAAGAATATTCCTGACAGTTTCTAAAATTGGTGATCTACTGACTTCTGAGGGTTGTTGGCTGGTTGGAAATGTTTCATTAGTTTCACCTGCCATTACTCATTAGCAGGCCCTCCTTCTAGCGCCATTTGTTGGCCTATTTTTCTGAACTAGGCAAATAAGGAGGTTTTTTCCACACAATCAGCTTAAAGCAGCGTCCAGTGTATTTGAATTAACAAAACCTTGCAGGTTGTGGTCCTGCTACCAGCTGATTTTTCTCTTAAGGAGAAAAATTAAAATCAGCAAAATCTAACCTATTCTAATGTTATTTCTATTTAAAAGAATCCTATAACTATCTAAACTATTTAATTGCTGCTTTCTTAAGGAAAGACTTCAATTTTTAATAGAGTTTTCTGAATATAAAGATTTGTAACAATACACTAAATTCTACAAATTGATTTAACAACTGTTAACTAAATATATCCAAATAAAACTTAATCTAGACTATTCTATTTATCCTATTTCCTATCTCAGCTGAGAGCATGTCTAAGACTAGATTAATTATTAATTAATAAAATATTAACAGAAAGACTAAAAGCACAATTTAAATAGAAACATTTAAATAATGAATAATCAGCCACTCTGTTATATAACAACAGAACCAAAAACAATTGAAAACAAACAACTATTTTAACTTTCTGAAATTAATTAATAATTAATTATCAATATAACTATTTGAACGTAAAGATAATGTCTACTATAAAATCACTGTCAAAACACAAATGATATTTTTAACAGACAAAAAAGTATATCATTATAACTCAAGTTTATAGTAAAAATACTAATAAACATAATCATAATGATGTATTGTTCAAAATGCTATACTGAGATGACAAAGTGCAAATTGTAATTAAACACACATATATCAAAGCATAATGTGTTAATAATAAGATAGAAGATAAGATGCAGAAGTATATAATATATCCAAAACAAAAAAAAATACCAGTAATGGTATCAGTCTGTAGATGTCCAGTTGTATTCACCTCCAAAGATTCAACTTCAGGAATGAAATAACACTAGTAACAAAATTATACTTCCAGTATGTTTTCTTCCAACACTCCATCCCTTGTTCATCAAAATTCCTAGCTTATATACTACTATGATTCAGTTTTCCCTATTAATGTTACATGCAACATTATAGGGCTCTAACAACTAAAAGAGAATCAAATCTCCTATATCAAACACCTGCCACTATAAACAGAAAAACGACTAGCATGAGTGTTTGCAAATTTCCAGGTACTTGGGAAAATTCTTGGCCACTGTTGAAACTCCAGCTTTTAACAAACAGCCACATATCCCATCCAACGCATTAACAACATCCTGATACTCTGGAGAGGAGTGATGACGAACCCACCTGCGTTTAACAAATGAAGAATCTTATTAAAGCTGTTTACAATAAATACAACAGAAAAAAACTAAGATTTTAATGCATGCCTGTAAAATCTGTGATTTTACAGGCGTGTTAAAGAAAATTTCATTACCTGTTTGACAGCAATATAATCCATGCAAAAGGAAAATGAGAATAACCATCATGAATTACTTTGAAGAGTGATTACTCTTCGTGCTTCAGTGAATTTGGCCTTTAATCTGATAATCTTTATGTTTTGTTTCTCAATTCTTTCAAGTAGGTGCTGGTTTGTACTGATTATTGACCTCTTAGATTTTTTATACTGATCTTTCTTAGCACTTACCTCATTCCATTTGCTGATCCAATCCAGCAACTCTTTTCTAAATGTTTTATTTTCCTCTTCTAACAATGTTGTACTGGATAGGCAATGCTTAAGTTTGCTTTTCAACTCTATGATTTTAGCCTGGTATGTATTATCTAGTACATACTACAGAGTTTCTTTTTCATTGGCTACCTGAGGAGAAATGGGGCTGTCAATATGTTGACTAGATGATGGTTTAGGATCTGCAACACCTGTGTCTATACCTGGTTGAGTAACCTCGGCCTTGACTGGTTTTACATCATTACCCTTTATGAAAGTAGAATTATTTTCACGAATTGTATTAGGGATAGATGATGGACTGTCATCTTCAATATGGACGACTGTAGGCTGAGAAGCCTGTTGATGAGCCACAGGAACCGAAACTGAAGGTTTCATACTCCTAGTAACCCTTCTCGAAAACAACGGATTTTCCGAATCAAACCCTCCCTTATCATAGAAAATCTGGGTGAGATGATCTAATTTTCGCATAGATTCCTGCTATATTTAGATGGATTTTTACACTTAACATCATTATCAGTTTTTTTTTGGGTTAACATTTCTTCTATTTCTGCAGGGGTGTTATGACCTTTACTAGATAAAGGCTGATTCATGACTGTTTGAGAGCCACAAGGGACTGTATTCCTGTCATCATTATCATTTATGGGTACACCGACTACCCCAAACCCCTTTACCTTTGATACAGTTTCAGAAGTATTATTAACTTCAGAATTTATGGCTTTTCATTTCTTACGAATTCTTGGGGAGGGATTCAGCCAGTACTGCGTCGGCGCTAACTAACAGTTGATTAAAAAACTATCCCATGACTTGCCATTTTTAGACAACTGGTGTTGTAATATAATTTTGATTAACCCGTGGTGGAAAAGACTTCTCTCAGGGTTACTAAAACTTCTAACTACCTGTGACATTTTCTTCAAACTTTGCCATAAGTAAAATGGCAAATTGAGCTTAAAACCCTGTAGTGCTAATAGCAATCTTAAATGGTACAAGTGTAAATGGGAGAAATGCCCATCACAGGACACGTACCTTACCAAGATTTCGTAATAAGCTTTCCATTCGGGCTTCAAGAACCTGACGGGGACACCTATCTTCAGCTTAGTATCATCTGGCAATGGCAACAGTAGAGATAAACACTTCTTCTTATTAACCTTGCTACCCTTAAACCATCATTCTCTGACTTGCGGGAGTTGTGTCGCTACTGCTATCTTGTATTCGTTAATAATCAATTCAAAACCCTCTATTTGCACACTGTCATCTTTTAAATTCATGGCAAATAGTTTAGTCACCTCTGCATGATGACCATTGAAACTCTTAAAGAATTTCCCCCACCCAATTTTCTCAAAACGTAGATCTACCTCCTTGTTGGCTTCTATGAGTTCAGAACCAAAGATTTCATAACGGTTCAGAGGAGCCATAGTTTCTTCCATGCTCTCCTGGCTTCGAACTGAAATGAACGGAGAGGTGAACAAGGAGGGAATAGGTACCCAAACGAATGACATGATGTGCAATCTTCATATGATTTGGATCTGACAAACATGAGATCTATGGTCTTGGTCATTTTAGCCGAGCCTTCGCAATGATGAGTGCTGCAACTAAACGTTATATCATGATATATGCAGGTTTAACCATAACTTAGCCACGACTAGTAGTGATACTCAACCAAATTGGCGTACCAGAGATATTGTGACTGACGAATCATAAATTCAAACATTGATTATAGAGAGTGGTTTAATAATGAACTTGTACATCATGATAAAATGACATGACTATCAACATTCAATTATGTTAATACGATGCCTCCATATGTTCACAGTTGTCGATTTATTATGAAGCTCAAGCCATACCTCTATGCTAACTCAACAATCTGAATTACAATCGTTATCATTTTGACACATGGCCCTTCGTAAACTCTGTCACCTTAATAGTCATCTCCAGTTTTAGCGTGACAGGTGGTAGCACTATATGTGATATAGTAATGAAATCACATATCCTAATGTTAGCATAACAACTAGCGAATTGGCATTTATGACTATCATGTATATATATCAAAATTCATAGATTATAGTTTTGAATTTTTGAAAATCCCATCGTTTTAATATTTGAAATTAAATTTGATAGGATATTGAATGATAAAACTACAATATATAAAAATTCTTATATGATAATCATTTATTCACTAATCTAAATATATACAATTTTTTACAAAGTGAGGGTAAGGTATTACATACAAAATATGAACATTAGGTTTAATAAAGTTTTAATTTAATAAGTCACCTAAGTTCTCAGGGTTTAGGACTCATAATATCTTACCCACATCTAGCTCAGAATGTGTTTCATTGATTTCCCTTTTGGCATATTATCATATATAATCGTATATATTTATCTTGATGATTGAGGTGATTATATAGGTTCTAATGAAACTGTCTTTTTAAATTGACAGCTGCTAACTGCCAAATTTACGAACATGTTCTTACCAACTTCTAGCATATCATTTTACTTTTCTCGATTTGAGAGTACCTTCAGAATCAAAGATTCTGAAGGCACTCTATTATAATTTTTGAGTAAAATATAAAAATAGAGCTGATCTCCCTTCATCATAATGAAATATGAAGGGGTTGTTGCTGGCTGCCAACAGGTGGCTATCCTATATTGCTAAGAATAGTGTTCAAGGTTTGGAGCGATGTGGTTTACATTGAATGCAAAACTAAAACTCTTATACACCTTACATTGGTAACCTTCACTACTGCTATAAAATTGTCATAATTAGAATTGTCATACTGTAATATTGCTGCTATATTTATATGAGTCCTCATACTTGAATGGAAGGTTATTGGTTGGTTAAATGCTGCAATTGAATTGTATATGGTTACATGGCTAATGATCTCTTGTATGCTAAAGTGCTACTGGATGACCTTGCTACTAATTCCATATATCTTGAATTGAATACATTGACTTGATATCTTTTACATTTTCATCTATAAGCACTAAATCAACTTAGTATGTCTTCTTCTGATGCTATAAAATTGTCATAATTAGAACTGTCATGCTGTATTATTGCTGCTATATTTATATGATTCCTCATACTTGAATAGAAGGTTATTGGTTGGTTAAATACTGCAATTGAATTGTATATGGTTACATGGCTAATGATCTCTTGTATGCTAAAGTGCTATTGGATGAACTTGCTACTAATTTTGTATATCTTGAATTGAATACATTGACTTGATATCATTTAAATTTGCATATATAAGCACTAAATCAACTTAGTATATATTCTTACTATGTCTTCTTATTAATGGTTTTAATTTAACTCCAAGGTTACACGAACTGTGGGTGCGATCAGAATCGAACAAAGAATCCGATACGGATTCAGCACTCATCCCAAAATCAGGAATCGAGGATTCGAAACCCTAACCCTAATTAATATTAATTATCCTATGTAAACAACTTTATATTAGTCAAAATGAGGTGGAAGAATCTGAGAATTCGATTCGGGTGCGGTTAGGCCTAGGGCCGAATCCAGTAACTATGTTTAATTCTGCAGTTGCAACTTCTAAGTGTAGGAAAGTGTTGCAATATAAGAACATGATATTCCCTCTGCGATTTTCCATTTCCTATGTCCAAGATGACATAATCTTCTACCAGGAGGAAAAGAAGCAGCATTGGGGGCTACCTTGGAGTGGTTCCTAAGAAGAAACCCAAGCCTGAACCTGAGGAGAACAAATTCATGTTCAGGTTTTTGCTTCTTAATGGTTTGAATTTAACTCCAAGTTTACACAAACCATGGGTGCAATTAGAATCAGCCAAAGAATTCGATATGGATTCGGCACTCATCCCAAAATTAGGAATCGGGGATTTGAAACCCTAACCCTAGTTAATATTAATTATCCGATGTAAACAAATTTATATTAGTCAAAACAAGGTGGAAGAATTCAAGAATCTGATTCGGAAGAATCTGATTCGGGTGCGGTTAGCTCTATGGCCAAATCCGGTAACTATGTTTAACTCTGCAGTTACAAATTCTAAGTGTAGGCAAGCATTGTGATAGAGTAACACAATATTCCCTCTTCGGTTTTCTGTTTCTTATGTCCAAGATGGCAGAATATTCTACTAGGAGGAAAAGAAGCAGCAATGAGGGCTACCTTAGAGTGCTTTCTAAGAAGAAACCCAATTCTAAACCTGAGGAGAACAAATTCATGTTCAGGGTTTTGCTTCTTAATGGTTTGAATTTAACTCCAAGGTTACACAAACCATGGGTGCGATCGGAATCAGCCAAAGAATCAAATATAGATTTGACACTCATCCCAAAATCAGGAATGAGGGATTTGAGACCCTAACCCTAATTAACCTTAATTATACTATGTAAACAACTTTATATTAGTCAAAATGAGGTGAAAGAATCTGATGAATAATTCAAGAATCTGATTCAAAAGAATCTGATTCGGGTGTAGTTAGGCCTAGGGCTGAATCCAGTAACTATGTTTAACTCTGTAGTTGGAGTATGCTGTTGAAAAGATGTCAATCGTTGAGTTTGTAAGGACTGTTAGGAGAAAAGATGAGAAATAAATAGTAGAAAAGGGGTCAAGGAAGATCCACTGGGGTCCCCAAGTCTATGTGGAAGATGTAATGGGAGAACAAATAAATATGGAAACATCATATGCAATGATTCTCACAACAAGCCCATGGTCGTAGCTCTGCAGGTTCATCCCTGAACTTCCTCCCCTAAACTGTTTCTTTAATTTTTTTTATAAGTCAACAAAAATGCATTTATATGTGCACTACAAAATCATTACATGAGCTCCTCAAAGTGCATTATGTTAATTTAATGAGAAAAAAAGAAACAATGGCTAGTTGGAAGCTAACATACATCTAGGTAATAGAAAACTGGTCTCCAACATTCCAACTCCACCAATCATGTGGATTTTTCTTCACTGTTGGACACTCCTCCAAGCCTCCATGAATCTAAACAACAATAATTCCAAATGCTCGCAAACATATTATAGCAGAAGTGTGAGGCAAATAGAGGGGCAGGGGGTCATCTTATGGGCTCAGGTTATGCTTAGAATAAGAAAAATCTTAAAAATAAAAAATAAACATGTTATTTTGGAGTGTGCATTCTTGTGGGTGTCTTCTAGAGCTGACTTGGCTGACTCAGGTTTCAACTCGGTCAACTCAGCTGACTCGGCCAACTTGGACCCAACTCGATTGACTAAGTATAAAATCGGCCACTTGAGCTGAGTTGCAAGCTGAGTCACCTTCGCTAAAGGTCAACTCGGCCAACTTGGCCAACTCGGACTTGGACTCAGCTGGTTTTTAAACATTGGTTTGACAAGATGGTAGTATTAATAGTGTCCACACATTTCTAGTAAAATCCTATTTATATGTGTATTTAATATATTTATGTATTAAACTTTAAAATTCGTGTGTTTTTTTCATTTTAATACAATGGTTAAAGAAATCTTGTCGAATACAAACACAATTTTCCACATCAGTGAGGCAACGGTATTGTAATATAGCATTTAAATGTGAGTTGATATTCTGGTGGAAAATGTGTGATGGATAGATTGATTGTTGATTTCCTTTGCAAAACATGTGGAATGTGACTCCAGAACCACATCTCTTGGTGGAATTACCCGAAGAACACACTTTCCAAACACCATTAGATGATTTAATTGTATGCCCATTTTTTTTATTTCATAGAGTATTTTGATATTTTCCATGCCTAGCAAAATGACCACTTGTGTATAGGTCTAGGAATGGATTATTTATTTAATTTATAAATTTAATTTCCAGCCAACACAATGGTTTTCCATTTATTAGGACAACTCTTTGCAAGTTGTATGGGCCAACAGTCCTGGCGAAAGATGATTGATAAGGTATGGGTTCTTGCATTTCCTATTTTCTCCCTAGGAATTAATATTTTATATGACTTGCTTGTACCTGTCGTATAATATAACTTTCCTATTTTCATTTCTAGCCTCTTCATCATGCTTCCCATCCAATGTTTGTATAGAAACATAAAAATATCATACTTAACTGTCTTTGTTGTGTTATTGTTGTACCATTCCCTACTGTTAGCACTCTTATGTTCTCTATATGCATTTCCCACCTCTATTTTTTAACCACTTTCCTTCTATTAGAACTGTTTGTTTTCAGCTTTTGGCTCCATTTATTCATCTCTTCTTTAAATTAATATTCAAAATTGTGTTTTATTTTTCATTTTCTACCAAAAGCTTGGAATTTTTTGTTCTCGTTTATTTTCTACCAAACCAAAGTATTGCATGAGAAGCCTTTTTTGGGTGGAAATGGAGGTGATTTTCCTGTCGTCCAAGCTTCTTCCAACCTTCTCATGGGGAAGAGGAGTCTTGAGTTTTAAAACCTAGTAAGACCAATTATCCTTTATCCTCCATCTCTAAAGTTACAAATATCTAATGTCTAGCTTAGGATTTTCCTATTGAAGATTTATGAAGTGGATCTAGTTATTAAGGAGCAGATTGGGTTTGAACCATTCAACCCTATCTACTCTTTAAACACTAAAGCCTCCATGATATCCTCAATTGACCCCATCTTCCTAACTTGGATTTGCTAGGCACCAATCACAACTTTTATGCCATTTTAAATCTTAATTCATCTTTCATTTTCTGTTTTATAAGATCTGAAATTTTTTGTCATTTACATGTATTAAACTCATCCCTAAAACATCAAATCACATGGTAGGTTTGCCCCAGTTTGTGGATGGGAATTACCTTAAGGAAATATGCTCTGTAGCGCTGATTAAATCTGGTCTAAAACAGAATTAAAAGGTTGATTTGTAGGGTTGAAAAATTCCGATTAATAAGTGAATTTCCTAGATCTTCCCTAGTTTTAGCCTCATGTGTACCTTATTTCAAATATAACTAAATGTTAAAACATTTTGTTGTTACGAATCTTGGTTGTAGGTTTGTAGCAACATTTAATTTATTAATTTAGATCTCAATTTTGAGGATATTTTCACATATACACTAATAAATTCTCAAACCCCGATTCTTCACTACTAAAATCCCTTGTAGCATTGACTAGTCCATTGATCGTATCAATCCATTTAACATTTTATTCTGGAACTAGATCTTATAATTGCAAATAATGCATCTCAATAGAAACTAGAGCCTAGAACCTACCGCCTTTACAGGATGGATATGGTGTTAACACTTTCCATTACAGATAACATTGTAATACCTGTAACATCTATGATATAGCCCACTTGAATGGTGGTAGAGAGACTTATTGTAATTTTCAGTTTCTGTTATTTTATGCTTGGTTTTTCTTTCTATCATTGTTCTTTTCTATCACCTTTCTGTCTGCCTGGTAAAAACTTTGGAAGTTCATAGGATGCACATTGGACCCAGATGAAACCATTCAATTTTCATATGCACAGAGGATGTGAATAAGACCATTCTGTAAGGACCCTATTTGACTATGATGAGTAAGTATGGAAATATTGCAAGTAATTAGAAACTGACATGGAAATGTGTACATCAGACCAATATACAATAGATGCTATGTTTTGAGTAAGTGATTATAAAATTTAATCTAGGCATATAATCATGCCACTAGAAATAATTGAATGGGATAAGTAATCCAAGGTATTGATTTATCAACTGTTGATTCTTGAAGTGTATATGTGGATTCGCTTATCCATAGACACAAAAACTCCACAAGATTGCACATCAATCACAAGCACTTATTGAAGATCCAAAACTATGGAAATGAATGTGCCTTCCACAGTTTATATTTTTTTTGAAACCTCGAGGTTTCATCGCAATATAGACAAACTTTCGTCACGGTTATTACAAAACCATCGAAACCTAGGGTGGATTTCCATGAATACCGTTGCTATAGAGATGCAGTTTCATGGAAAAATTACCATTCAACTCACATATTTCATCGATAGAGATTGGGTTTCCACAGTTTTCCGTGGAAGAAATTTCTGTTCAAATTCTAGACTTCGTCGATAGAGAGACAAACGTTCATCGAAAGTGTTCCATGGTTTTTAGTGGAAACAAAATTTTTCCTCGAAGTTTTTGGCCATATTTTCGTCGTTATAGGGATGACAAGTTTGTCAATATAGCGACGAAATGTAGAAAATGAATTAAAAAAATCAATTTCAAGGCCACTGTATAGAAGACACATGACGACTAGTTTTCATCTCTAAGTCGACAGCTTTTAAAACTTCATTGTTACAGAGACGAAATAAGTGCCACGAAACATCGCGGCCATTATTGTCACAATTGAGACGAAGAAATGTGGAAATAGCAACAAAAAACCATCACAAATTTGGTCATATGTATTAGTGGAGGAAATACTAGGCATCAATCCTAGCATTGTCGAACATGAGATAAAAACATATCCAAATGTTAAACCTGTATGACAAAAATTACGCCCAATGAATCCTACGAAATCTATTGCCATCAAAGTAGAAGGAGAAAAGTTGTTGAAAGATGGCTTCATTTACCTTATACCATTGACTGAAATGGTATCCGATCATGTTCCAGTCAATAAAAATCAAGAGACAATCAGAGTCTGTACTGACTTTAGGGATTTAAATTTGGCTTTTACGAAAGATAATTATCCCACACCCTTCATTGATTAGATTATAGAAGAGTGTGCCAATAATGAAATATTTTCATTTATGGATGGATTCTTCGGTTACAACCAAATTCAGATTAAGAAATAAGACCAACACAAAACGACTTTCATTTTCCCATGGGGCACTTTTGCGTATCGAAAAATGCCTTTTGGCCTTAAAAACGTCAGGGATACTTTTCAAAGAGCCATGTCATATGGTTTTCATGATATTAATAAAAGTGTCAAGGCTTATCTCGATGAATTGGAAGCCAAATCTAGGAGAAGAGCTTAACATTGTGCATGCTTACGTGTTGTTTTCCTTTGATGTCGACAGTATAACATTACATTGAATCCACATAAATGCATATTTTGCATGGATTCTAGGATATTAATTGGTTTCATTGTATCAAAGGATGGGGTTGGGGTATATCCCCTTAATTTTGAGGAAATATTATAGTTTCCTTCCCCGAAAAAAATTAAACAACTTCAAATCCTACAAGGAAAAGCGACATTCTTGAGAAGATTTATTGCTAATTATGCTGAAATTTCTAAAGGTTTCACGCGTCTCTTAAAACAAGATGCATTGTTCATATGGGATGAACAAGCTCAACGCTTTTTTTATGCATTGAAACAAGACCTTGTGTCAACCCCAGTGCTCAGTCCTCCAGACTATACTAGATATTTTTTGTTATATTTGGTAGCAATTGAATCCACTTTAGGGATGGTTTTGTTCGAAGAGGATGGATCAGCTCAAGAACATATCATTTATTATCTTAGTAAGAGTCTAGATGCCCCCAAATTCAGATATTCCCAAGTAGAGAAGCTATCCCTGGAAGTAGTTCATGCTTTCCAAATACTTAGACACTATAATATACTTCCAAGAAAAATGACTATAGTGGCTGAGATGAACCCCATGAAACACATTTTGTACCATCAAATCATCAAGGGAAAGTATTCAAAATGGATAGTAATTTTGCAAGAACTTGATATCGAATTCGTAAATGATAAATCCAAGAAGTATTTAACATTTGTAGAACTAGTGTCTGAATTACCCGACAATAAAGAAGAAAAAATATAAGAAGAGTCTTGGGAAGACATACATTTATTTCTCATTTCCCCTGCTGATCCTTGGTATGGAACATTAATTGCATTTCTCAAAACCCAAGGGATCGTTTCTCGATTTTCTAGCATTGAATGATGTTGCATCTAATACCAAGCACAAAGATACCTCATTTTTCGGGATACTTTATACCATAGAGGAATAGACTTAGTTCTAAGATTTGTTTTAGTCCATGAAGAAGCTAAGCAAGTATTGAATTATTTCCATGCATGAGCATGCAATGATCATCTTTCTGGGAGGGAAGCTACCTAGAAAATATTGCATGCATGATACTTTTGGCCCACAATCTTCAAATATTGCATCAATTCCATTAAAAAGTGTCATTCTTTCCAAATTCATAAAAGAAAAATGTGCACACATCCCGCTCCGTTACACCTTGTAGTAATTGTGGGTCCATTTTCAAAATGGGTCATTGATTATATGACAATCAAGCCACCTTCGTCTAATGGAAACCACTACATCATAGTAGCAGTGCACTACTTTACAAAGTGGGCTGAGGAAATGCCTACATTCGATAACACGACAAAAACTGGAACATATTTCTTATTCAATCATGTGATAACTAGGTTTGGTGTACCCAAAGAGATCGTCACAGATGATGGGAGACACTTTAGGAATTCCTTTATGGATGAACTTACGACCAAGTTAGGATTGCGGCAGGATTTTTCCTTACCATATTATCCCCAATGCAATAGTCAAGTAGAATCCAATAATAAGGTTTTGAAGAACATGATGCAACGAACGGTTAATAAGGAAAAAAATATCTGGAATATGATGTTATTCTCGACTCTATGGGCTTACTGTACCTCAACCAAAACAGTGACTGATTTCACTCCTTTCCAGTGGTTTTTGGAGAAGAATTTGTGTTGCTGATTGAATGTGAAATCCCGTCATTAAAAATGGCTATCGAAATCTTAACTAACACTTCTATAGAATAATAATGACTCCACCTTCATTCAATAGATGAAACTAGAAGAGAGGCCTCATTAAACATAGAAGCACACAAGAAATGAGCCAAATACCAATATGACAAAGCATCCTGTACTCGAGTCTTTTCAGAAGGTGATTTGTTTTTGGTTTATGACCAAGACGATGATAAAATAGGAAAAGGAAAATTTGTACCTAAGTGGTTTGGCCCACTTGTTGTCAAAATAGTATTGAAAATAGGTGCATATGAGTTAGTTAATTATGATGGGAGCCCTTGTCGGAGATCATAAATGGTCTCTATTTGAAGAAATACTTTGTGTAGGCACTAAGGCCTCGTGATATCATTGTTGTATTATGTTGTATGATATGTAAAAAAACTTTTGTAAAATAGTTATTTTGTGCACACACTTATCTTTCTTGGTACATGTACTTGGAATATGTCATTGGAATATTTCACTTATTTTGGATATGCGGATGGCACCAGCCATGGCTCTCGAAATAGTGCTTCCGTCGCAAGGGTAAAATTCACACATGACAATCAATTCCTCAGTTCGGGAGGATATTTTCTTGGACCTATGACCAATAATGTTGCAGAGTATAACACAACTATTGAGCTTCTAATCGAGGCCAACACCCTTGGCATCCAATGAATAACTGTTAAGCTGGACTCACAACTTGTCGTATCTCAGTTAAATGGGTAGTATTAGGATCAGAATTCTATATTGTTTAGAAAGTTTCTATGACTTCATCTTCTAGAACATCAGTTTGAATTCATTGAATATATTCATGTTCCTAGAAGTTCAAATAGTCTAGATGATTCCTTATCTAACTATGTCCTTGATTAGCATATTTGTCATACATCATTTCGATAAAGCAAGCATGCATTTTGAATGCATGGCACCATAATTGAACAAATCTTCCAAAGCATAAGTAAATGTTGAAGTAACATTCCTTTGTATAAAGTAAAACTGCTTACAGTATAAACCAAAATGTGTGTTTAAGTTCAAAAACAATCTTTGCAGTAACTTTGCACACACCAAAAAGAGTAGTATAAACGCTTTCTTCATTTGTATATTTTTCTTCAACATAAAAGGTTCACAAAAAATTTCATAAAAATTTGAATATATGGAAAATTCAAAAAACACTTTTGAATTGTTTCGAATCCCTGGTCCAACATAAAGACTCATCTACAACCAACATATTACCAAGTAAATTTTTCATTGGTTTTGAAATGCGTCTACGAAAGAGGTGATTCCTATAAGAATGGTAAAAAATGAGTCATCTACTTTTGTTTGTTATTTCAAATATTAAATGCTTGTATTGAATCCTATTGGTTTCCTAAATGGTTGTGTTATTGTTACTTTTACAGTATTTTGGAGGAATTGACATGTTCAAACTATTTAATCTAGGATTTGAACAACATACCACGATCCATGGTGTTGATATTCTTCACAAAAATCAATATGAAGTAAAAACATCACTCCTTTTTTCCTACTTGGACAAGATCCCATATTTGATGAAAATCGTAGTTATTTGGTTCTATTTCACCATCCATCGACACACAATCCTACCTCGAATAGCCCACCTATGGAGGGAACATATGAAAGAGTGTGCACAACTAGCTCAACCCATGTTTGTCGTACATATCTTCGCTTTGGCCTAACCCATGCTCTTGAAACATAGGCACACGCCCTTGCAACACTCGTTCTCTCTTATGTATTATAGCATTGCTTATTATTTTTCAAGCTAATAACATGAAAAAGCACTAAAATTATAAAATACAAAAATACAAAAAAGGGGAAAATTGAATCATGTCATATTGAATCTTTGAGATAAAGGAAACAGTCAGTAATAGTGTCCCTTGAACACGGAACAAAATTTTGTATCCATTGTTAGTACACCATTTACATTCACAATGGTTGGTTACTTGAGTCTTATGTTTTCAAGTGTCCATATTGCATCATGTTATGTGCTCAAGGGAAGTCAAACCAGTGTCGGCCACTCCTCAAATGTTCCTGACCAATCATGTCAGACTTGCTTGTGTCAATATACAGTGTTGGATCTTGCATCTCTACCAAATTATATCAGCCTATTTATCTCAGTTTTTTGTTAGTTGATGTGGGATGCATTAGTTCCCTCCTGACAGATATGTTCCTATCAACGCTAAATCATCATCGAGGAAATGGATCTATGAACCCTAGAAAGTACCTTGGATCTTGCAGTCATTAGTGGCAGGATTCCTTGCAAAATAAAGTGGGTATACACCAATGAGCCCCGATTGTTTTATTCTACAAGTGTTTGACTTCAGAACATCTATTCACACTTGTCAGTTTGTACTCAAGAACCTTGGAGCCCATCATCATTATCGGTGGGCCTCCTCGCATTTGTTAACACTATACATCAATGACCAATAATCAGATGGTGTTTTATTATGCTCGACATCGACTCATTTATTTGCATGGTATAGAAATGTAATATCGTTGGTTTATTTTAAGACCTTGGGAAAAATGGTCGTATCACTCATTGATGCACTGCCCAAGTTGCGCAAGATTAGACTTCCTTGTCAAAGCAGCATAAAGACCTGGCTAATTTGCACTCATCCAAAAATGCTTGTATATTTTTTTCTTTTCAACATGGATCCACTCTGTATTGTTCATGTCCATTCTTGTTTACTTCTAAGCATGGGTATACTTGCCTCAGGAAGATATCATTTATTTGGGAAATTTCCTTGTTCGACTTGCACATGTTTCTCCAACTCTTGCGTTCACAAAACATCATTTTCCATCATTCCTTGATCACTAAAGAGTATTAGTACAAAGAGTATCATAATGAAAGAGAAATTAATGTATTTCATCCCTCAGCATAGCTTCGTACCTCACACATTAAGGGGCATCTGTTAACAATAAAATTAACACCCTTGAGAGTGTTGGTCTAAAACAATATTCTACCATACCCGCAACATGAAGATCATAATTTTACGAACAATTTGACCACTGCTTCCATAAAGGAAAAAATGTTTGAAGAAAAGGTGTCTCTAAAGAGGCCAAGTCCGTGACCGCTTAAGGGCCAAATACCAGTTCCTATAACTCACATAGTGGAAAATTACTAACATGGGCATTAATTGTCCTAGAAATATTGAAAGTCAAGTTGAAATTCCTAAAAACTAAGGAAAGTAAATTTTTTTGAAGGAAATAATCAAAACCTTCAAAAAATCCTAAATCCCACATTCATTATCAAAGATTGGGATGCTCAAATCCCAATCCTATAAATGGAAGGCATGTAAGGTGGATTAAGGAGGACAAGAGTGAAAATCAAAAGCATGTTGTAGGAATTGGAGGATAGATAGACTCTTTTTCACATCATTGTTTTCATTGGTGATCATTGTCATTGATGGAATATGATAGTTAGAGCAAGGGAGAAAGGGATTTACCTATTATTGGGTTGTAATCACTTTCCTATCATTTTAATATGATGCAATATGATTTTCCCCCAAATGTTGCATTTGAATCTATGCATTTTATGTGTTCTTTGTCAATATTTGGTAGAGAGATTTCAATAATTTTTAAATTTTTTCAAAATATGGAGGTAAGGAACTAGCTAACAAGATGCTAATTGAGGCCTAAAGGCTAAGAAGGATGGAGAAAATGGATCTTCAACGAATTACAGGATTCAAGAGGTAATCTCCTTATTTCTCTCCTTGTCTCTCCTTTGAAAAAGTTTAGAAATCTCAAGAATTTTTCATTTATTGCATGTATTTCTGTCAGCAGGATTCACCCTCCCTATAATTAAGAATAGATAGGTTGTAGACATGTCCCTATAGTCGATTCTACAAACTATGATGGTTGAGAATATTCTAATGAGGATGACATGATGATGATGGTTTATATTATTCTAATGAGTGTCAACATGATGACGATGATTATTTCTATTATTCATCATCACTATCATCATCATCAACTACTTCATCTGTATCATCATATGGTCCATAATCGCTATCGTTGAAAGGATCGCTCATATCAAAATCATCATTAATATCATCACCGAGTTCCAAACCATATTCTACGTCATTTGGATGATCATCTTCCTGATCGTATTCTTCATTTCACACATCTACGTCAACCAATTGCTCCTAATCTGCATCACCTTCTTCTATGACATTGTCTTCTTCCTCTACTAGATTATACTTGACTGATCTTCCTCTTGGATCATATCTAACAATGTATGACCAACCTAATTTACCTAGCATCTATGAGTAAAAGACCTACTCACATTGACTTGGAAGAACATAAGGCTCTGTACTTGGTTCAATTTCCCTTGTATTAACCATGGTAAATCCATGGGCATGCTCAATAACAGCTCTTTGAGGATCATGTTCATTCATTCACAGCCTGTACCATTTGAACTCAAATAGAACTATTTTAAATGAATTAAAGTCACACTCAATTATATCTTCCAAATAACCATAGTACCTATTTTCAGATACTTTTGGATTCTTATCACTTCTAGAGGAAACATTTGTGACTTCAAAAATTGTAGTTATCAAACAATCAAATGTTTTCTTCTTGTCATCCAAATTTTTGATGTGAAATTTATGACCATTGTACCACATAGCGTTGTGATGTATCAAATGTATCATGTCAGACTTAGTAAATAAATATATAAGAAGAAATAAAAAAAAGAAATACATTTATTTAATGGGAAACAACAAGAAAATGATTAGGGTATAAAATATACTTGAATTTTTATCTTTTAAACAACATGCTAAATCAATTTCCTGTAGAAATTCAGGCCAGCAGTAGATTAATCTTACCCACAACAATTATCAATTGATCATGCAAAATTGCTAACAATGGAGACTGAATATGGAGCTGTAACACAAAATTATATTAACTGAGTGTACAATAGCCAACCCTATAATAAAATAGGCTGCTGAATAAATAGAATACATCAGGAAATTGAATGCATGAGGAAGCATCCAAATCTAGCATAAAGCAGGCTTACCAAAAATAAGCAAATCCCCCATAGGTGTAAAAAGTTGATCCCAAATCTGTCATGGAGCTCACGAATTGGAAAGGGCACATGGGAAAGCTAATGAGTGATTAAATGGAAGCTCATACATTCTTTTTCATGGAGAAAATAGTGGAGGATGAAGAGGACAAAAAACTAGTTCACCTCACCTAGTCTAGCTTTCCTATGTGCCTTAAAACACTGAAAAAGCAGGCAATAAAGCAGAAAAAGCAGATAGGCACCTAGGAGGCCAGGAATAAAGCAGATTTGATTTCTAAGGCTTTCCCAAGCGCTACATGAGTCAAATATGGCAAGTTTGACCTCTATGGATAGGCAAATAGCAACTTGCACAAGGTTGGACACATGAACTAGGCAAATAAGACAAAAATAAATGAATTAATGTCTAAGTCGGTAAACTATGGGTTGATTATTCTAACACCCCCCCTTAAGCCTGACTTTATGAGTAATATATCAAAATTATAGGGCCTAGCAACAAGGCTTAGTCACCCTTTTACATACTGCAAGTCCATACAACCAAGGAAAGAGGCAAAACCAACTTGGGAAAATCCTCCCTTAAACATGGACTGTAAAACAAAATTGTAGAATCTTGTCTCCACTCATGCCTTTACAGCATGATCAGCAATCCCTAGTAGTGATTTGAGATTGCTGAAGGTCTTCTCACAAAATGCTTTGGTGAAGATATCAGCTACTTGTTCTGAAGATGAACAGAAGAGTAGGTGAATGGTGCCATCATGCACAAGCTCTCTGATGTAGTGCATGTGAATCTCAATGTGTCTGGTTCTCTGCTTCTGAACTGGATCTTTGCAGATTTGAATGGTACTCTGGTTATCATAGTAGATGGTAGTTGAGTACTCAGGTTCGAAACCACACTCTCCAAGTAAACCCTGCAACCATAAACACTGAGTTGTTGCATTAACAACTCCTCTGTACTCAGCTTCTGTAGATGAGAGTGCAATGACAATCTGTTTCTTGCTTGACCAACTGATTGGCCCTTCTGCAAGCATGAACACATATCCTAAAGTGGACTTTATGTCTGTGCTATCACCTGCCCAATCACTGTCAGTAAATCCAATCAATCAAGATCAGATTTTGCCTTATAGAAGATCCCATGTGTCCTTGTTCCCTGAACAAAGTTAAGGATCCTTTTGGCTTCTTTCCAATGGATCTCATGAGGCTGATCCATGAATCTAGAAGCCACACTTACTGCATAACAAATATCAGGTCGAGTATGTGTTAGATACAATAAACATCCAATCAATTTCCTATACAATGTATTGTTTACCATCGGTGGAGAATCATCTTCTTCCAGCTTCACTCCTGAAAGGAAAGGAGTTTTGCTTGCTTTGCAATCTTGCATTCTGAATTTGATCAGCAAATCCAAGGCATACTTGGACTGGTGCACCTTGATTCCATATTTGGATTGAGAGATCTCAAGCCCCAGAAATTGACTTAAGAGCCCCAAATCTGTCATGGAGAAGGCTTGGTTCATAGCTCCTTTTAAGGAAGCAATATCAGCCTGTGAGCTTCCTGTAATGAGGAGGTCATAAAAATATAACACAATGATCATTAATGAACCATTAACTAACTTCAAATAGACATTTGGATCTGATTTGCACTGAACAAAATTCAGAGATAGCAAGAAGCTATCTATCTTGGCATACCAAGCCCTGGGGGCTTGCTTTAGCCCATACAATGACTTTCTCAACCTGCACACAAGATAAGGGTTAGTAGAAAAAAATTGAGGCTGCTGCATATATATCTCCTCAGTGAGATCTCCATTCAGGAAGTCACATTTTACATCCATGTGATGTACCTCCCATTTCCTTGAGGCTGCAATGGCTAGAGCTAGCCTGATGGAATCCATCTTTTCCACTGGGGCAAAGGTCTCATTGTAATCGATTCCATGAACATGTGAGTAGACTTTAGCTACCAATATAGCCTTGTACTTTGGTGGTGAACCATCAGCAGCAAATTTGGTCTTATAGACCCACTTACACTGGACTAACTTTCTTCCTGGAGGAAGATCCACTAGCTCCCATGTGTTGCTCTTTTGGAGTGAGTTGAACTCCTCCTTCATGGCTGTTTGCAATCTTGGATCTCCTGCTGATTATTCATATGTTTGAGGATCATACTCCACCATCAAATATAATTTTTCAGCAAACATAGGATCCTTCATGCACAGACCACTCTCAAATTGAGATCTAGTCCTCCTTGGGTCATTGGGATCCCCAGCTAGCTCTCCTGCTGCATGTAGTGTCTTGGCTGCCCATTTAGGCCTTGTGGGGCTGTTTGGGTCTGCAATAAACTCATCTCCAGCAGAAAAATCAGAATCATCATGTTCAACAAACTCTTTACTTACTTCTTGAGGTTTAGGTGGCGAAGAGGCTTCACCAACTTCCACTGCTGCAAGGGGTTCT
>LPNX010931311.1:362576-376398 GCA_001517045.1 Pseudotsuga menziesii | reverse complement strand
GGCAAAGTTTTGGCCTCCATCATGCATGTTTCCATCTCCTTCAGTGATCTGTTCTTCCTCTCAGCAACACCATTTTGCTGTGGTGTGTAAGGGATAGAATACTGCCTCTGAATACCTACATCTGCACAATAGTCAATAAAATCAGAATTGACATACTCACCACCATTGTCAGATCTGAGGGCCTTGAGTTTCCTTCCATACTGGTTTTCAACCAAAGCCTTAAAGACTTTGAATAGGCCAAAAACTTCAGACTTGTGTTTCAGGAAGTAAACCCAGCAATACCTGGAAAAATCATCAATGAAAGTTAATGCATACTTGGCTTGACTCATGGACATATGAGGGAATGGACCAGCAACATCACTATGGATCAGCTCGAGGGGTGCAGAGGTTCTCTCATGACTAGCTCTCTCAAATTTGTGCTCTGGGTGTTTTCCTAGGATACAGACTTGACAGAATCCTTTGGAAAATTTTATCTTGGGAAACCCTATGACCATTTCTTTCTCACTAAGATCAAACATATACTTGTAATTTAGATGGCCAAATCTTTCATGCCACAGCTTTTTGGCTTCATTAGCATGAATGAGAAGAGCAGAGGGGTTTGATTAAGGTAGGAAGTGTGAGAACATGTATACCTTTTGAGCATGATTCACAACTCCTTTTGCAATGACTCTACCAGTTGAAATCTCTGTGATCTCAACTTCATCGGGGGAGAATATGACCTTCTTAGGAGACCCAGTGTGGGTCATCTGGTACACTAATAGGAGGTTGGAGGCGAGACCAGGAACATACAACACATTGCTGAACTTACCATGATCAATATCTATCCTTCCTTTTCCTTTACTTTCAATGAGAGAGTCATCTCCCAGTACAATAGATGGTCCTTTCGACATATCCAGTGAGGAGAAAGCCTCCTTAGTCGAAACCATGTGTCTTGAAGCTCCAGAATCTATGATAAAACTGGGTGAGCTTGATGTGCCAACAACTAGAGCATGAACTCTCTCTTTGTCATCTGAACTTGATCCTCCTTCTCTCTTCTTTGAGCTTTCTGGAAGGGAGATGCCATTCTTCTCCAGGAGATTGGTCAGCATGTCTATCTACTTTTTCATACAAGAGCTTTCAGTGTGATTTCCCTTATTGCAGTATGCGCACTTGTTCATTTCACCTTTGTTCTTCTTCTTCTGGTTATTCTTCTTGGGACCTTATATATCCTCCGGAGACTGTTTCTTGTCTCTCTTTTTCTCAGGTGGATTTTTAGCTTTCTTTTTTCTTTTTGAATCCACCCTCGAATCTCCAGCAATCAAAGCTTGATCTTTGGATGGTTTGATGGTGCCCATCATCACTAGCTTGTCCTGTTCTTGTGTGAGAGATTCCATGAAATCTGCAAGGCTAGGCATCTTCCAGGCTCGAGCTGTCAATTTTGCGGCATAGAAGGTCAAAACAAACACTGAATAATCAGGGCCCAACTTCGAGAGGATGGCCAGTACAAGCTGATCATCTTTCTTTTCAATACCACACTGTTGCAGCTGCAAAACTAGTGCTTTGAACTTGGAGAAATATAGCTGGAGGGATTCAAAGCTTGTTGGACTCAGAGAAATCAGCTCATTCTCGATTTGATGTCCCCTCATCTCATATGTCTTTCCAAAAATATCAGCAAGATTCTCCCATACTTCATTCGGTGATGTCAATCCATCAAGATGGAAAAGGAGGTCTCTGGAAATACTCAGGCACAGGAGGCCATAAGCCTCATCCCTCCTGTTGTGCCATTTTGTCTTCTCTGCAGCTACATTGGGCTCTGCTTCTGTTTCCATAGTCACCCTGTAGAGGCCTTTCTCTCTCAACAGTATCTCCATCTCTGCTTTCCATTCAAATAAATTTAAAGGAGTCAAAATAGTTTTCTGTGATTGATCCGTAGCTCTAGAAAATCTGTCCCGACTGTCAGTAGAAGGCTCCCAGTATTTGATGTCGAACCTGCAAAACAATTTTTGAAGGAGAGAAAAAACCTACAATGGCTCTGATACCATGTAGAAATTCAGGCCAGCAGTAGATTAATTTTACCCACAACAATTATCAATTGATCATGCAAAATTGCTAATAATGGAGACTGAATATGGAGCTGTAACACAAAATTATATTAACTGAGTGTACAATAGCCAACCCTGTAATAACATAGGATTCTAAATAAATAGAATACATCAGGAAATTGAATGCACGAGGAAGCATCCAAATCTAGCATAAAGCAGGCTTACCAAAAATAAGCAAATCCCCCATAGGTGTAAAAAGATGATCCCAAATCTGTCATGGAGCTCACGAATTGGAAAGGGTGCATGGGAAAGCTAATGAGTGATGAAATGGCATCTCATACATGCTTTTTCATGGAGAAAAGAGTGGAGGATGAAGAGGACAAAAAACTAGTTCACCTCACCTAGTCTAGCTTTCCTATGTGCCTTAAAACACTGAAAAAGCAGGCAATAAAGTAGAAAAAGCAGATAGGCACCTAGGAGGCCAGGAATAAAGTAGATTTGATTCCTAAGGCTTTCCCAAGTGCTACATGAGTCAAATATGGCAAGTTTGACCTCTATGGATAGGCAAATAGCAACTTGCACAAGGTGGGACACATGAACTAGGCAAATAAGACAAAAATAAATGAATTAATGTCTAAGTGGGTAAACTATGGGTTGATTATTCTAACATTTCCCTTTGTGTAAGTTCACCAGGATATTCTTCTCGATGACGATGCACTATTTTAATCAATTTACTCACCCCTTCCCATGATAAGGTACCATAGAATTCTATACATCGTTCTATCCATTCCTCCATCCAATCAATATTGTTTGCAATGTATAAATGTACTACATCTCACACAAGTCCAACTATACGAAAAAATAACAATTACGAATTGTAAATTAGCTATCATTAAAGGAAATTACGTTTACCTTACAATACTAATGGAATAATAAAAAATACATGAGTAATATATATATATATATATATATATATATCTATATCTATATCTATATCTATCTATCTATCTATATATATATATATATGAAATTGAAAAATTAATTGTATATTAAATTAAATATACACCATCTAATTACCTTTCAATTTCCTTGTTCTACCTTTCCCCAACAATACCTCCCCTTCAAATTTGTGGATGGATTTGACATGCCAAATGCGAGGAAGATTAATATTTTTTGCTAAATTTGGAGGATACTAACTAATGTACACCATGGATTGATATACCATATAGCCCTGCACAATAGAACCCTCGGTACATGCTCTTTGTCTAACAAAAGAATTGAATGACTTCAAATGCCTTTCCACTATCCACATTGATATTGTGTGTACAGGTCCACTCAATTCAATATCCTCAACTTGATGTATGAGATAGTGTTCTTGTGCATTGAAAAATACACAAGGTAAATACTTCTGTATTTCACACATTAGACAAGGAATTTCTCTCTTCCAATACCTAATATCTTCTTTATGGATTTCTTTAGATGAAATCCACCTACAATTGATGCAAGAAAATAATAGTGGTCAACAAGATTGATGCATATAGAATAAAGTTCCAATCTGTAAAACTCAATATGTCAATAAGCTATGCAACAAAGTGAACAAACATTTTCATGCATATAAATTGTTGCTTACCTCATGTATTTACCAAGATCATATATAACTTGTTTTATGTTGTCGTCAAAGAAATATGGGAGAGATAGAGGTAGAACGTACTGTAACAAAAAAGAAAATGATCATTATTTATTTAAATTCCAAATAAGAGAACACAATTACTAAAAAGATGTACTAAATGGAAATTATATAGGTAAATAACTACCTTAATGAATGCATGCTAGTCATGAGTTTTAACACTACCAAAATCACCATTTTTTGTTAAGATATTTTGTATGTTCGACGAAAACCTAGTAGGAAACCTTATTTTCTGAATGACCTCTTTTATATCATTGCTTTATTGCTCTATCAATAACCATGGAAGACTGATTATATTTCAGTACTCCTCTTTGAAATTGGAAATAATTCCACTTTGCAATGCGTAATCGGCTTCTGCAATGTCACTACAAATTTTTCCTATTTTATCTTTCTCAATCCTTTCATCTAAGATTATCCATATCATTTATGTTACATTCTTCCCAATATGCATTGTATCGAACAAATGATCTATTTGTAGGTGCTCGTAGTAAGGCAACCTATTGAATTGTATGGGATAAATCTACATTCCTTGTGGAATCCCATTCATGCATTCACGATAATCAATATTAATATAAACGAAAACACACTAAAAATAATTCATGACTACACCCATGGTAGAGAAAATTCAATAAAAATATAAAATTCATAATATTACATATTTATATGCTACATATACAATTTGCATACCATGATGATGTCTATTATATTCCAACTTCCATAGGTGAGGTGTCATTCTTCGTGGTTTCTTCCCATTCTCTTATTTACCATTGAATTTTTTCTCGGTAGTTTGATACCTATGGTTCTTAGAGAGGAATTTCTATACTCATCAAACACCTGCTT
Organism: Pseudotsuga menziesii; assembly: GCA_001517045.1. Taxonomy (NCBI): domain Eukaryota; kingdom Viridiplantae; phylum Streptophyta; class Pinopsida; order Pinales; family Pinaceae; genus Pseudotsuga; species Pseudotsuga menziesii. The sequence continues at coordinate 371,850 of LPNX010931311.1, read as the reverse complement.
TCTTAGACTTATTGAACGATGAGATTTTATCCTAGGACCACAAGCTGGACATGCAAAGTTCCCTTTGTTTGAAGACCTGCAAGATATATGTATTAATGTTATAAGCATCAAAATATTATTAATTTAAATAAAAATGCATGATATTTACCTTAAAAAAATATTAATTTAAAGTGCAACATAAATTTACATACCACAAAAATGTGTTAACCTAGGAGCGTCATGAATTTTCCGTGCAAGTATTCCATGGAATTGGAATTGTTTCTACCCTATTGGTTTAGAGATGTCATACAGAGTGATGCAAGCCCATAAATTCAATATCCCATCGATAAGAGGCTCATTATATATATTCATATCTTTAACTTGCTACTTACCTAATTTATTCTACAATACATGATGCTATTCAGTTATGTTTCCCAATATATAAAAGGTGTTCTCCTGCATCAATGAAACAAAGAAATTAAATAATATAATTACTTAAAAAAAATACCTGGAATAATCATTTACAACATTGTGTGCTCTCGCTTTATCGACATCCAAAGAGGAAGGTTATTGTTTATGATGAAAATAGGCCACACCGAGTAAGTAGAATGAAGCTCTCTAAATGGATTGAAACCATCAGCTTCCAATGAAAGCCTAACATTACTAGGTTCATATTTAAAACTTGGCCATTTTTCTTCGATGTTCTTCAATGCAAAACCATATGCAGGAGTGCGAAGAACACCATCTTCACTTCTTTTCTTTATGTGGTAATGCATAAACTATGCCATACTTTGGCACCTGAATAGTCATTGGAAGCGTGGAATTATGGGAATATAACAAAGAACTTTGCGAGTCACCTTTTTTGTTACTTGATCAGTTCGATATCTACTAATTTCACATTGTGGCCATTTTTTTCTGATGCATATTGTCCATAATATATAATATGATCATTAGGAAATGCATCAATAGTTTGATAGTCCATTCCAATTTCTTTCATAATCAATAATACGTCTCGACATGTGTGTGGTAAATTATTTGATGGTGGTAATAGAAATTCACCGAACAGTCTCAACTGTTATAGTTGATTTTACCACACATGGTGGATCACACATTTATGGCCTTGCCTTTCCCTTTGCAGACTCTTTGGACCCCATGGACCATTTTTGTACCTTTGATGTTTCCAAGATCATCCCTAAAAACATGCATTATTTTCCATACACGACTTCTAAACCTATTATCACGTATATACGTGGATATGACCCTCAAACCTGCATACATTAGAATGTGTGCAAAAGGCCAAATAGTTTTGGAGATTTCCTTGATGTGGATCTGAGTCACTTGTCTCTTGGCCTTCCATATGCCTTGATATCACTCGGATTTGACCTTCCATTACCCCATTGAAGCACTATATAAGGAACCCTTTAGATACATTGAAAGGGAGAGAAGTTGAAGAGTAAGAAAACTATAGTCCATTGTTGTCAGAGCTTATACTTGAGTCTGCATCCCTTTGTCTCTTGGAGCACTTTGTGTTCTTCCCAAGCTTGCCTTTGCTTGTGAGCTTGATATCAAGAGATGGAGGATTGAAGTGGTGGACGCCCAGGTGGAGGACTCAGTTTCTCAAGTTTGCAGATGTGCCGATAGAGATTGTCACTATTGTAATCTCTGATTTATATTAATAGAAATATCTTTTCCTGTCCAATAATGTGTATTTAAATGAGTATTGAATCCATGGATGTTTTTAAACTCTTATATGTTATTTATTATATATTATAGAGTAGGTCTAACACCATTATATAGCATGCTTTTATTGTTTGCTGAATGCTGAGAGAGAAAATTGCTAATACAAGCGAGAGTGGAAAAGCTCAACGGGGATCTACATCAACCATCCGAAATAAGGTATGTTTCGAGATCCTTTAGTGTTAGATGTTTTGTTTCTCTTACATATGGGAAAGGATTGATTTCTGCGATTACTCTCTCTGTTGTGGTACCCTAAGCCATAGGATGTTTTCTCCATAACAGAATTGGTGACCATACTGGGGAGTTCCTAGTCATTTCCTTTGGGGGTTTTTATTGGCATTCAATGTTCTTGAATTGCTTTGATTTCTCTGATTCTGAGTCAGGTCTGGGGCATGTTTTCCTAGTAGTATTTGATAGGAGTAAATTTTGTCTTAGCTTGTCTGTTTACCTTCTTTTTTATCTCTTTTTCTTCCTGTACGCGAGTTTTGTCTTCACAGTCACATGTACACTTGGTTTTTACGGGGATATCCACGTATATACGTGGGTTTTCTGCACACAGTTGCGTATGCCCTGAGTTTTTCCTTTTGGGGGAAGATTAAGTGTTACTGGGTGAGTTTAGGTAATTGTTGAGTCTTCTTGGATGCTTCTAGAGTCTGTATACACCCGTATTTCTGACAAGAGACGCTTTTTAGTTTGAATTTTTTTGAAAATGTTCTTTTCATTTCATTTTCTATTTTTTGTTTTGGGATTAGTGCATTAGGTCTCTTTTACTTTAGTGCTTTGCTTGGGTGTTTTCTGATAGTGCTTGCAGAGTTTGGGGGTTGTAGAGTCATAATTTTGCTTTATTATCTCATTTTAATTCAAAAAATACAAAAAACATTTGGTTTTTGCATCATTATGCATTGTTGCATTTTGCATGGTACTTGCATTAGGTTTTCTTGGAGAACTATTAGTCAGATTTTCATATAGGAATGATTGCATATTCATTTTAAGGAAAATTTTGCACTTCCTGTAATAGCATACCTTGTTTTTCATTCGAGATAATGCATTTGCATTGATTGTTAAGTGTGCATTTTACTTCTTGTTGCGTCATAATATCATTAGTTGCATGACCATTTTTTCTTTTGAGTAATAAGCCAATTAAAATCAATGCATAATAAAATGAATTACACTCTTTTATTTTATACGGTGCACCAATAAGATTAGGTTTTAGGGTCTTGGAATAGTTCATTGTGAGTAAATTCTCCAAGGCCACTAAACGAAAAATTTATGTGTCTGTCTAGGTGAGAGAGTGAAATTCCTTTATATAATTAGTGTTTCTCAGGATCCTCCTCTTATAAGGGAGTTAAGCACGAGGCAGTGTAGCAGTTATTGATTGGGATGACTTCTGGTCATAACTTAGTAGCACCAGAGATATTCCTATGATTGTATTCGTATTTGGGGGCTTTGAGATTTTCAGGATTTGTTATCCTTCCCATACGGTCAATCCCACCTACAACTGTCTTCCTGAGCATTGATTATATTTAGGTGACCTTAGTTTCCTTACCTAGGTTATCGAGGGGGTACTTCGTAGAGGTTATTCTGTAGGTGTCCTGGCTAGGTATGGGTCGGACAACACAGTCGCTATATATGTTGAAGCTGAGGGCCACTACAATTGGTTATGAACCTCCAATTGTTGTTTATGGGATTCTTAAGCCTCTCCTAGGTGAGACATACCTTATTCATTCAATAGCTCACATATCCTACCCTTGTTTGCTTATGATTTGGTTTTACATTGTATAGGTGTATGCTCTGTGCATGCTAGTTTGCCTAGGGTTTGCGTAATTAGACAGAGTCTTTTTCATTTCTTGAGTCATTGTGGATTTGGGTGTGGCACTTCACCGTTCTTGTCATTTAGTAGGACTTCCACCTTCCACATCTCCTCCTCCATTGGGAGAGAGAAAGAGACAGTCCGAGCGGACTACCTCTCACATTGATTCACACACGATGGGAGATCACGAGGATGAGATTCTTGAGATGTATTCTACACCTCACGAGGTTGGGGATTTATATTCTACTCCTATATATGATCCTTCACTAGAAATACCTTCACATTATGGTTATGATCCCTCATTCATAGGTCACTGGTATTGGTTACCAGGTGACGAGACTCATCATGAACCCACAAGCACTAGTTATATTCATTATGGCATTCCTGATATCCCTGTACATGATCCAGCACATCATGCTGAATCAAAAATTGAACCTAGTACTATGCCTAGGGGGCACTCCTATTCCTTTCCATGTGGAGATATTTGGGAGCACTAGTCACATTGAACCTTCCATCCCGATGCTGGAAGCTACCTCACATGTTCGTCCAAGACCTAGTGTTAGTAGTCATATGCAGATACCAGAACTAAGACGAGTGACCATAGTAAACACCACTTACATCCCTTGACATGTCCTTTCATCCTCAAACCCTACTCCTTCTAATGCATTTTTGACAACCTTCCTCCCCCTCATACACATGGTCCTTCGGGCTGGAATATCACTACTAGCCATGTTCGTACTGCGACTATTTGCATGATAGTATCTCAGATTCAAGTACCTCTTGTTGTCTTAGGAGGTCATATTCCCGTTTCTGGATCATCTCACGGTCCATTGCAAGGAGTTCCCCATATCCGTAATTATGGAGCTTCTCATGGGAAATCCCATGGGACACCTTATGGAGCTTCTCATGGAAAATATTATGGACCATAGTATGGACAAAAATATCAACCCTATGGGTATGAGTATCAACAACCTACTTAATTCTCTAATTATGGATTTGTAGCACCGCATAGTCAAGGTACACCACATCATAATGTTTCCATGCAACCCTACATGGGTCAAATGGGAGGAGGATATTATGGCCAAGGCCATGGTATTTATAGTAATCGGCCTTATATGAACCAGAACTATCAGGGAGCATGGCATAGACTGACTCGACCTAGGATCCCTTTCCTCACAACGTTGAACTTACCTGACTTATCAAGACTTATGAACGATCTGGTATCTCATGACCTGGATTGGCCGGTTGTCCCTAACAAGCTTCCCTCAGACATTCCTAAGTTCAAGGGAAAAGCAGGAGAAGATCCTAATGAACATGTCACTACTTTTTACCTTTGGTGCTCTTTCAATTCCTTACACGACAACTCTATCCGTTTAAGGCTATTTCAACGCACCCTCACCAGGCCTGCAATGAAATGGTATATAGAGTTACCAAGGGGGGCATTCATTTTTTCGATGACCTTGCCATGACTTTACTCAATCAATTTCAGCTACCCATGCATTACAACATTGGTACATAACTCTTGTCGACATTTTGACAAGACAAAGCCACACATATCTTGGATCATATCCAAGAGTGGCGTAGACGGAAGAGGTTGATTAAAGCCTTCATACCGCTATAATTTATCCTTGAGTGGTTCCTGAAATCATTGTTACCTTGCATTGTGAAGGATGTTTCTACATCCTAAGTCCAAAACGAGGAACAAGCAATATTTAGGGCACAAGAGTTGGATTTGATCTATGCTCAATCCGGACTTTTGTACGAGATCATACCTAATGCTCCGCATTCTGGTATCGATCCCAAGATCAATCCTAGACCACATGCCAATGGAATTGTGGGTTGTACAAGTGCCAATCCTATGGATTCGATTGTGAAACAAGTGAGCCAGTTGTCTATTAATCAATCCTCTTTGGGGCAAGCCATAGATTCATTCGAACCCACCCAAACGACGAGTGTACTTTCCATGCAATTGTCGGACCAGAAGTGCAACCAGCAGCTCGAAAGGAATAAAAAAAAGGGTAAAAATAATTGTAAGGGTGGGAACAAGAATGAAAATGCTAATTTTAATGACAAGAACACCCGTAATGCTGGGGGGACAAGAAGTATAAACATAAGGTTAAGTTTCCTTGCAAATTGTGTAAGGAGGACCACATCACTCACTTGTGCCCTCATATGGAAGAAGCCTCTAGATTCATAGCAAAAGGCCCAACTATGCTAACTAATCCTTTACCTCATAATTAAAATACGAACTCGAGGACCAATGATCCTCACTGTGCATCGGGAGGAGATCAAAATCCGTTGGAAGCCAATACTGGTCATGGTTGCATCAACATGGTACGTGCTACTAAGGTTGTGACTCGTGCAAAATATTATGGTTCGTCACAAACGGACCTTGGAAAAGAACTCGCTCCACTCGAGATCCCTTTGCATATAGAAAACCATATGGATAAACCTGAAATTGCACCTCGCATTCCTAAGGGAGTCCTAAAGCATTCGAGGCACAATCCTAATGCCTGAGCCACCCAAAACTATTTCGTTGTCGAGGATTTGGGCCAAAATCCTTGTGCGATGTCCACACGTGAAGTACTTTAGAGTTGTCTTTGGAAAGGAAAGCCTTGCTTTCTTCTCTTGGGATTAATTATGATAACTCTTCTTCTGTCATCAAATTTGAAACCATGGGACTACAACCTTGCTTTCCTTACTACGTGTCTCTTTTGATTCATGTAGAGTGTCTTAATATGACTATCAAACGCACTGTGATTGACAAAGGCACTTCTGATTTCGTGATGTCTTTGTCATGCTGGAAGTGTTTAGGTTGTCCCCAGTCGTCTCAATCTGCTACCATGTTGACTGCCTTTGATGGTAGATCATTTCAGCCGCATAGGATTCTTCCCTCTCTTAAGGTCCAATTGGGGGGAAGACCGTCGTGATCGAGGTTGAGGTGGTTGATACACCCCTTGACTACAATCTTTTACTGGGCTGGAATTGGATGTATAGTATGCAAGCTGTAGCCTCTTCTCTATTTCAAGTAGTATGATTTCCATTTAATGGGAAGATTGTTATGATTGATCAGACATCGTTCCATAATCTGAGTGTTAGTGCATCATCGGGAGCTTCTATCCTGATTATTGATCATTCTCAGCCAGGAACTGGGACTGTGGGTGTGGATATGTATCCATCTCTTATGGGGACCTTTAGTTGTCTTGCGCCCGTTCTTATGATCGGATATAGTTTTGGTGGGGCTTCATCTTCGTTGAAGTTGATGTCTTTTCGCACTACCCATATGGAAGATCCTTGGATTCATCCTTCACCAAGTCCTTCGAATGGACCTATTGAAACGGATGTGTTGTTTCTTGCAGCAATGATAGCATATCAAGCAAATCTTGATTGTTTTGCAGAACCTAGTCCTTCCTCTTCACGGACGGAGGAGGAGGACCTGTATGTGATGCCTGTATGGGCAGTTGAGTCCTCTCATGCACTTGATTTCCTTGATGATGTTTTTCCACCAGATGAAGCCATTATTGAGGCTATATCTAGGGTTGAGCCACCTTGGGAAGATTTGCATCATAGATCATATTTTCTTCCATAGCTTAACTGTATGGAGCGTGAGGACTTTATGGAGATTCTTAGCGAGAAGATTGGTAGTCCCGTGGTTCCATTGAGCTCTCTTGGCTAGATGGATGATGGGAACGTGGCGAATTTATCACCCACTATTCCTATCAATATTTCTCGTGATCCTGACAAAGTGGAAAGCGTCTACATTGGGGCGGACTATTCCCCTGATGAGATCAAGGAGTATACTAAGCTATTTAAAGAGTTTCGTGACATCTTTGCTTGGTCATACAAGGAAATTCCAGGTATCGACCCTCGTATTATCGAACATGAAATTAAGACCTATCTAAATGCGAAGCCCATTCGACAATGTTTGCGTGCGGTGAATCCTAGAAAAGCACCCACTATTAAGGATGAGATAGAGAAACTATTAAAAGTCAGTTTTATCTATCCCACTCCCTTAATGGAGTGGGTTTCAAATCCCATTCTGGTTGATAAAAAGAAAGGAGTGATCCGTATATACATTGATTTACGTGATTTAAATCATGCTTGTCCTAAGGATAATTTTCCCACACCATTTATTGATTAGATTTTGGATGAGTGTGCGGGAAGTGAGGTATTCTCCTTCATGGATGGTTTTTTCAGATATAATCATATTCAGATCAAACCCGAGGATCAACATAAAACTGCATTTATTTGTTCTTGGGGTATGTTTGCATATTGAAATATTCCTTTTGGTCTTAAAAACACCGGAGCCACATTTTAGCGGGCTATGACCTTAATTTTTCATGATCTCAAAATGATTATCGAAGTGTATTTGGATGATCTTTATTCTCATTCTTATCTGAGAATGTGTCATCCATACCATTTGAGATTAGTATTCGAAAGATGCCACCATTACCAGGTTAGGTTAAATATTCATAAGTGCATCTTTTGGATGACGGTTGGTCGCTTGCTAGGGTTCATTGTATCCAAGGAGGGTATATGAGTCGATCCATTAAAGGTTGAGTTAATACTTCAATTGTGTCCCCCATGTAATATTAGACATCTTCAGTGTTTGCAAGGCATGGCAAATTTCTTGCAGAGATTCGTGGTTAATTTTGCCAATTTGACTAAAGGATTTATGCGTCTTTTAAAGAAGGACACTAGTTTTTGCTAGGGTGAAAGAGCCCAGGAGTCCTTTAATGCTCTTAAGCGAGCCTTAGCATTGGCCCCTATGATTAGTCCACCTGACTATAGCCATGATTTTTTGATTTATGTTGCCACATCCATGGAGACGGTTGGTATGGTTTTGGTTCAAGAGGATGAAGATCTCCATGAGCATTGGCATATATTATTTGATCAGAAACCTTATTAATGCAGAAATATGTTATTCTCATGTGGGAGAAACTTTCCTTGGCCACCGTGCATGCGGTTCAGAGATTGAGACATTACATTCTCCTTCGCCAAACCTTGGTGGTAGCTCATGTCAATCCATTTCAGTTCATCCTTACTAGAAGGATGATCGAGGGAAAATATAATAAGTGGATTGTTGTTTTACAAGAATTTGATTTCGAATTCGTTTCAGCGAAATCGAAGAGATCGATAATTTTTGCGGAGCTTATTTCTAATTTTCCAAGTGTGGAGGAGGAGGAGGTTTATGAGGATACATTTGTTGATGAACATATTTTTGTTATCTCAACTTTGGACCCATGGTATGCGGATTGTTGATGTATTTGTAACTTCGGAATGTATTCATCTATGTATCTTATGTATTGTAACCCAATGTTTAATCCGAGATGTATCTATAATATAATTGAGTCATATTGTCATGCCCCAATGTCCCGATCGGGAGGATCAATTATGTAAACAAGTCATGTCAAGTCATAGTGGTTAACCCTCCAATTTTCTAAGGGTTAAAGTCCCTGCAGTTTTGGGGCACTAGGGTTATTAGACTCTCCTAGTAGAGGTCAGCACTGGTAGGGTTTTAGTCATGTCGGGATTAGTATAAATAGAGAACTGGAGTCTCTATTTATCACACAAGTCATACACAGTCAAGTATAGCTCATAGTTGAGGAAGGAGAAGACACTAGGGCTAGACAAGAAGAAGATTACTGATGTTGAGAGATCACATACTGTTTTGGGGATTTTACTATTTTGGTACTGATTCTATCTTTGAGGAAGTTGTGGGGTTTTCTCTTTTATGGTTTCCCCAAG
>LPNX010931311.1:331971-362498 GCA_001517045.1 Pseudotsuga menziesii | reverse complement strand
CTTGTGTTTGATTTCTGTACTTGTTATTCTCTCAGTTAAAGATCCTAATAATGCTAGCTTAATGTTGAAAAACTAACATGGTATCAGAGCTAACCTGAGAACAAGACACTGTGCAGCTATGGTAACTAGGGCTTCCTGGTTTATGGATCTTCCTCCACAGATTTGCAGAAAAAGTAAGGTGAAATAACTCTCCTCCTTAGGGCGCATCTTTCTGTTGAAGTAGAATCCAATTCTGAGGTTTTTCAGTTTTGGACCTGTCACTGCTGTCAAAAATTAGGGCTTTTCACAGAAGAGGAATTTTTTAGTGAGCCCAGGCCTGGATTGATCTCCTCCCCAAAATCGAAGTTAGGGACAAATTTCAAGGCATTTGGGTGGACAGAACTCCAGAAAAGAAAAACCATAATTTGCTCCTGAACCAGCTCTACAGGATTTCAGCTCAAGTTTCAGATCCAACATCTTGATCCTGGTAAGATCTAAAATATTTTGTATTTCCATTTGAGGATCTCAGATAAATATGTCTCATCGTACCAAGCTTGATGAAAAGCTTGAGGGAGCTGATAACTTCCGAGCTTGGAAATATAGGATCTCCCTAGTCTTGGAAGAGAATGAATTAGACTCCTACATTCATGAGGAGGTTCCAGTTCCAAAGGGAGATGAGGCAAAGGCCTTACATAAGAAGAAGATGGTTATGGCAAAGAGGATCACCTTATCCCATAGGTGTCCTCTCTCAATACACCTAAAGCTATGTTTGATGCCCTAACCAAGTTGTTTGAAGGGAAGAACATAAACCAGAAGATGACTCTGAGGAATCAATTGAAGAATGTGAAGATTCAGAATGCAGAGACTATCCAGTCTTTATTCACAAGGGTTTCTTCAATCAAGGAACAAAAGAAGACATCATTCTCATGCTGCAGAGGATGATGAACTATCCAAGAAGAGATCCAGATATGAAAGTGAAGATTCTTCAAGCGAGGATGAATATGTTCTGATCTCTGCTCTCACAGGTAACATTTCTCATGGAAGTGATAATTGGCTTATAGATAGTGGGGCTTCCAAACAGATGACTGGATTCAAGGAATCCTTTGTGAGACTGTCAAAACATGAATCACCACACAAGGTGAAGCTAGGAGATGACTACCAATATCCAATAAAAGGTAGTGGGGAATCTTCATATAAACTAGACTCTGGTAAGTATCTAACAATGAAAGAAGTATTATTTGTGCTAGGACTCAAGAAGAACCTTCTTCCATATCAGCATTGGATGCAAAAGGAATAAGGGTTGAATTCATAGATGGTCAAGTCATTATGTCGCCTAGAGGAAAGACTATCGATTATGTGGTAGTGATTGGAGAACAAGAAGAAGGTCTGTACAAATTGAAGGGCCATCCAGAACAATCCTTGGTTCATGACATAGTAGAGCCAAATGAGCTTTGGCATAGAAGGCTTGCACATGTGCATTATAGAGCACTACCTACTGCAAGCAAATTTGTTGAAGGTCTTCCAGAATTCCAAGCAAAACATGATGGGGTTTGCAAAGGATGTGTGAAAGGGAAGAATACAAAGAAGACATTTCCCAGCAGCAAAAGCAAAGCCAAAGGCTTACTAGAAATCATCCACTCCAATGTATGAGGTCCTATGTCATCAAACTCACTAAGCGGGTATGCATACTATGTTTCTTTTATTGATGATTTTTCTAGAAAGACATGGGTTTACTTCATGAAGAACAAAGACGAAGTATTCAGTAAGTTCAAGGAATTCAAAGCTTTGATCGAGAGTCACACTGAAAAGAAGATCAAGACTTTTTTATCAGATAATGGCGGAGAATTCACTTCAACTGAACTCAAAGAGCTATGCAAAGAATCAGGGATTAAGACGGAGTTGTCCACTCCTTATAATCCACAATAGAATGGGATTGTGGAACGGAAGAATAGAATCATCATGGAAGCTGCAAGAGCAATGCTTCATGATCAAGATCTTCCTATGCATCTTTGGGCTGAAGCTGCCAGAACAGCAGTGTATGTACATAACCGTACTCCACATAGAGTACTCAAGAACAAGACTCCTGAAGAATTCTTCTCTGGCAAGAAACCAGAAGTCATCCATCTCAGAATATTCGGTTGTCCTGTGTACATACACATTCCAAAAGAAAAGAGAACAAAATTAGATCCTTCAGGAAAGAAGGGCATATTTGTGGGATACTCTGAAAGCTCGAAGGCTTACAGAATCTATTACCCAGGATACAAGAAGATTGATATCAGCAGGGATGTGAAATTTGATGAAGACACAGCTTACAACAAATCCATAAAGAGACCTGCTGAAGAACCTGAGGAAGTAGAAGAAGCACCTAGAATTCATGATACAACCATGAATGAAGAAGCTCAAGAAGAAGATCGAGATTTCGAGGAACCACAAAGACATGTAGATCCACCTCTGGAGAAGAATCATCATAAAAGGAAATCTACTTGGGTACGTGAACTTATCCAAGGTGCGGAAAGATATGGGGCTCCAGAAGAGAATCATAGAGAAAGAAAGAGGACCAGATCCTGCTCCGGGTATGTAGCTTTACTATGTGATTTCATTGACAAAGAACCTTCCAGTTATGAAGAGGAGGCAAAACAGAAAGAATGGAAGGATGCTATGATCGAAGAGTACCAATCAATCATGAAGAATGATGTTTGGGATGTTGTCCCAAGAGCAGACGGGAAGTCAGTTGTAACTTCCAAATGGATCTACAAGATCAAGCATGCTGCAGATGGTAGCATTGAAAAGTATAAGGCAATATTTGTAGCTTGAGGTTTCTCTCAGAAAGAGGGAATAGACTATGAAGAGACCTTTGCACCTGTAGCCAGATACACTTCCATCAGATTAGTACTTGCTTTGCCTGTAGTGATGAAATGGAAGATACACCAAATATATGTCAAGACTGCCTTCTTGAATGGTGTAGTGGAAGAGGAAGTGTATGTAGAACAGCCACTCGGTTTTGAGACACATAACAGAGAGTCTCATGTATGCAGATTGAAGAAAGCCCTATATGGTTTGAAACAGGAACCCAGGACTTGGTACGGCAGAATTGATAGCTTTCTATCCAGTTTGGGAGATACCAAAAGTAAAGCAGATTCCAACCTTTACTACAAGTTTGAAGATGGAAACCCAGTGATGCTTCTACTATATGTAGATGATCTATTTGTGACAGGTACGGATGGGTTGATTGTTGATACAAAGAGAAAGCTTGCTGCTGAGTTCGAAATGAAGGACTTGGGGGTGATGCATTACTTTCTAGGTATGGAGGTGTGGCAGAGTACAGATGGAATCTTCCTTGGACAAGGGAAGTATGCAGTAGAGATCCTGAAGAGGTTTGGGATGATGGACTGCAAGGCCATGACCACACCTATGGCATCGAACCTGAATCTATTGAGTGATGCTTCATCAGAGTCAGTTGATGCTACGATGTATCGTCAAATGATTGGGTCATTGATGTACCTGACGAACACGAGACCAGACATTTTCTTTTTTGTGAACACCTTGAGCCAGTTCTTGACAGATCCGAGAAATATTCACTTGATTGCTGCAAAGCATATTCTGAGGTACCTGAAGGGTACAATTGATTATGGGCTCAAGTATGATGAGAATCAAAAGATTAACCTAGAGGGTTATGTTGATTCAGATTGGGAAGGCAGTGCCATTGATAGGAAGAGCACCTCAGGGTGTTGCTTCAGTATGGGATCAGGTGTGATCTCTTGGTTTAGCAGGAAGCAATCATGTGCGGCATTGAGTACAGCTAAAGCAGAGTATGTCGCAGCCTATTCAGCTAGTTGTGAGGCAGTATGGATGCAGAAGCTACTGTCTAATATATTTGATCTCCAGTTAGATGCTACTTGTATACATTGTGACAACCAGAGTTGCGTAAAGTTGTCAGAGAATCTAGTGTTCCATGACAAGTCGAAGCATATCGAGATCAAGTACCACTATATCAGGGATATGGTGCAGAAGGTAGTAGTGAAGCTCCAGTATGTTGCGACGGAGGAACATATAGCTGATGTATTGACGAAGCCATTTGCTAGAGTGAAGTTTGAGTACTTCAGGGAGAAGCTTGGTGTTCTCCAGATCGAGGTTTCCTCCAAGGGAAAGTGATGAGTCCCATAGAGATGAGTCCCATAGCCATTCTGACATGGTGAGTGGATTGGTTCCTTCCATGGTCAGATATAAGGGCTGAGCCATTCTATCATGGTGAGAGGATTTGTTCCTTCTATGACAGATATGAGTGCTGAGATCCATAGCTATTCTGACGAGCAGGTCAGATATAAGGGCTGAGCCATTCTGTCATGGTGAGAGAATTGGTTCCTTCCATGACAGATGTGAGTGCTAAGCCATTCTGACATGAATGTAGGATTGGTTCCTACATGATCAGATATAAGTGTAGAGCCTTTCTGATGTGATTGAGGGATGTGTTCCCACATACTCAGATATAAGTGCAGTATCCTTTCTGATGTGACTGAGGGATGTGTTCCCACGTACTCAGATATAAGTGCAGTAGCCTTTCTGATGTGACTGAGGGATGTGTCCCTATGTACTCAGATATAAGTGCAGTATCCTTTTTGATGTGACTGAGGGATGTGTTCCCACATACTTAGATATACGTGCAGTATCCTTTCTGATGTGACTGAGGGATGTGTTCCCACGTACTCAGATATAAGTGTAGTATCCTTTCTGATGTCATCGAGGGATGTGTTCCCACGTACTCAGATGTAAGTGCATAGCCTTTTTGATGTGACTGAGGGATGTGTTCCCATGTACTCAGATATAAGTGCAGAGCCTTTCTGATGTGACTGAGGGATGTGTTCCCGTGTACTCAGATGTAAGTGCTGGGCGAAGACCTACATAGAGGCTAGGCCTACAAACAACATGAAAAAGGGTTGGCTCTGTAGAACTTCCTATGATGAGAAGAATCATGAGATAGCACCAGTGATGATGATCCATATCAAGTGATGATCCAGATCCAGTGATGATGATCCAGCAGTGATGATCCAGATCAAGTGATGATCCAGATCCATTGATGATGCCCAATGATGATCCAGATCCAGTGATGATGTCACATGATGATCCAGATTGAGAGATGATCTATATTCAAAGACTGACGATGAATTGAAGACTCAGAAGACTTGAGATGCAGATGACGAGATGATCCAGTTGATGCAGAGAAGAAGACCAGTGCTGAAAACTGTGTCGAAAGAATACCTTCCTAGTTAAGAGGGAGTGTTGATGTATTTGTAACTTTGGAATGTATTCATCTATGTATCTTATGTATTGTAACCTGATGTTTATTCCATGATGTATCTATAATATAATTGAGTCATATTGTCATACCCCAATGTTCCGATCAGGAGGATCAATTATGTAAACAAGTCATGTCCAGTCATAGTGGGTAACCCTCCAATTGTCTAAGGGTTAAATTCCCTGCAGTTCTGGGGCACTAGGGTTATTAGACTCTCCTAGTAGAGGTCGGCCTTGGTATGGTTTTAGTCATGTCGGGATTAGTATAAATAGAGAACTGGAGTCTCTATTTATCACACAAGTCATACACACTCAAGTATAGCACATAGTTGAGGAAGGAGAAGACACTGGTGCTAAACAAGAAGAAGATTACTGCTGTTGAGAGATCACATACTGTTTTGGGGCTTTTACTATTTTGGTGCTGATTCTATCTCTGAGGAAGTTGTGGGGTTTTCTCCTTTATGGTTTCCCCAAGGAAAAACACTGTGTTCATTGTCTCTTGTGTTTGATTGTTGTACTTGTTATTCTCTTAGTTAAAGATCCTAATAATGCTAGCTTAATGTTGAAAAACTAACAGGGATATCATTATATATTTGCAAACGTTGAAGGTCCCTACTCACCTTTCACGGGATGAGCGACGATGATTACGTCATGTATCTAAGAACTACCTTATAGTGGATAACACTTTGTACCGTCGTGGGGTAGATTCTATTTTACGTCATTGTTTAACCCATGATGAGGCTGAGGTTGTGCTGAATGATTTCCACGGAGGAGCGTGTTGTGGTCATTTCTACAACCCAAAAAATCTTGAGAGCAGGATATTTTTGGCCATCAATCTTCAAAGATTGTCTCAATGCGGTTAAGAAGTTTCACCCTTGCCAGGTGTTTGCACGCAATATGCGCTCGCATCCTGCCCCATTACATCCGATTATCACCTCTGGTCCCTTCATGAAGTGGGGGCTTGACTTCATGGATTGCAACCCAGCTTTGGATTGGGGGGCATCATCACATTATAGTGGCTGTCGATTATTTCATGAAATGGGCTGAGGCTATGCCTACAATTTAATCTGATGGTGAGATAGCCGTGCATTTTGTGTTCAACCAAATTATTACTTGGTTTGGCATTCCAAAAGAGCTTGTCACTGACCATGGTAGGAACTTTCAAAATAGAATGATGGAAGAGTTGGCTTTGAAGTTAGGGTATGAGAAGGATCAATCCTCTTCTTATTTCCCTCAGGCGAATGTACAGGTTGAAGCAGCGAATAAATCACTTAAGTCCATTCTCCAACAAACCATCACGCAAAGCAAGATGAATTGGCATATCATGTTATATCCGGCTTTGTAGGCCTATAGGACCATGGTTAAGATTGCCACCAATTTCTCTCCATATCAGCTCATACATGGGGTGGAGTTTGTCTTGCTAGTTGAATGTGAAATCCCTGCATTGAAGCTAGCTATAGAGCTTTTACCAGACACTTCCGCATTGGAGTAACGTTTGGTCCACTTAGAGCAGCTTAATGAGCAGCACTGAGATTCCTTAGTGGCTCCAGAGGTAAATAAGCATCGCGTTAAGGTCCAATATGATAAATCTGTCCGTCTGATGAGGTTCAATGAAGGCGATTTGGTCCTTTTATGGGATCAAGCTAAAGAACCTCTGGGGGCAGGGAAGTTTAGTCCCATGTGGCAGGGTCCTTACGTAGTGAAACGTGTGTTAGAGAAGGGCACCTATGAGCTGGTGGATTATGAAGGGACATCCTTGGCGAAGCCTAGAAATGGGCTCTATCTTAAAAAATAATATGCATGATCTTCAACTAGGGCTGATTATTATATATTGTTGTACAATTTTTTGCATAGTTAGGTTTTCTTATGGTGATTGGGTTTGTTGCTTAGATTTGGTTTCTTATAGACGATGTCGATGGAGTGTTCCGCTTACATAGGATTCACTGATGTTGCTAGCTGCCACACTCAAAACTTAGCTTCTGCTGCTTGGGTGATTTATACTCCTACGGGTTAGGCATTGACTTTAGGAGGCGCATGTTTATGACCTTCTTCGAACAATGTTGCTGAATATAGTGACATTATCGAGTTATTATGGGATGCCATTTCACATGGTATTCTCTCTCTTGACGTATGTCTTGATTCACAGTTACTGGTTTCACTGCTTAATGGCTTGTATTATATTAGGGATCCGACATTATTACGAAGATTCTTACGTGTGAGATTTCTAGAATGGCAATTTGAGAACATAACATACATACATGTTTCAAGAATTTTTAATCAAGTTGATAACTCATATGCTAACTATGTGTTAGATTGGCATTTGTTTCATAGACCATGAGCATATCACAAACATACATTTTTACACACATGTAAATAAATAAAATCGATCATCATAAAAAAATTTCATTAAACATCCAAAATGTGACGTCATAATACATAAGTGTCATAATACAAAAATGGGGCTTTCGAGCCACCAAAATATAATACACTGTAGTACAAAAATGAAACACTCTCAAGTCTCTAAGCATGTGGAGGAGGAGGTGGGTTTTGATCATGGTAGCACACCACGGAACTAGCTAGTCGTCGGAATAATCAAACCCATGCCCATGGTACACCAACCACCTAGCGCTGCATGGCCTCAGGTAAGTCCTTGACTTGTGCCATGGGTACCTTGTGTGTCAAGCATACAAAGTTTGTGTGGATGCTTTGGAGCCTCCACTCTACATCCACACCCATGATGTCATCTCCTCTTCCCCTCCATCTATGACGAGGGAAACCATCTGGTCATCGTAGTCCAACATCTGCATACACATGACAGATTATCACTATGTGTTGTCGCACCAAAACATTTTTTTTGAGTCAATATATAAAAAAAAACAAAAAATTTAATAATTCAAAAGACTTAAAAAGAGGGTTTGGGATTCATTACCTATGTCGCTCCTAGTGGTAGGGGCATGTCTGGATCTCCCTGAAAATCTATCCCTACATAGGGATAGTCATCAATGGCAATGATCTGCCACTGCCACCATGGAAAGAAGTCCGTTAGGTAGGGGTTAGCCACCCCACCTCTACCCAGTCTGTGCATAACATTTTCCCAATGTTGTAGGGCTGGATCTCGAACTTCGTGTGGAGGAATGTCCACTCTAGGGATTAGCCTTAGTACACGCTCAAAGAAGAACATGCTCAATATGATGTTGAAACCGAAGTTTCTCACCATGCCCATCTTGCAGTCACTAAGCTGCTACTTCATGTTACTCAACATCACAGTGCTCTAGTCATACACTGTGGGTCTCATACACTCCACCACATAGAACATCAATGGCCATGAAGCCTTGTGGAGTGAAGCTAGACTAGCTATCCTGCTAAGTGCCAATAGCATGGCCTTCAGTCCCAGTACCTGGATCGAGTTTGTCAGGATTTGACTCCCAACCTTTTCTGTGTCTAGAAAATAGTATACCGCATTGTACTCATCAATGGTAAGGCCACCTCCGGGACCATGAGAGCATAGGTTCACCACCTCTCCCCGTCGGGATAATCTAGTAATAAAATATATGTCCTCAATCTCTATAGTGAGAGACATGTCATCGATATGAAAATACTCTGAGACTGGCTTTCAGTAATCTACTAGCATCTGAAGGATTCTTGGTTTGGCCCTTAGGCTTCCAAGACACCAAAACTCATACAAACCGCATGCACGTAGAGCTTGTTGGGCCATTAAGTCACCTTGAACAGCCTCTTCTACATCTCCATGTTCCCTCTCCCTCCATTCTAGAACCATCCAGCACATAAAAAAATATCTTTGGTCATTTTATAACTTAAAAATCCTCATGCATGGTCGCAGACGCGACTGTTTGCAAAACAACCGCACATGTACGCGGTTTTGGGAGGTTTTTCTACGTATGTCTAGCCCTATATGCGAAAAAAAAACCCGATATCTGCGTGGGCTGAAATGCCTATTTTAGATTGGCCTAAAAATTAAAACTGACCATGGAAATTGAAAAACTTTGCATGAAATAGGAAGACGACGACATGAGGAGTTACCTGGAACAAACTTTGTTGAATTTCGCTGGACGAAGCTCCCAGAATTTGAGTTGGAAGTTTTGAGCTCAAATGGGTAAAAATTTCAAATGATATGGAATTTTTGAATTTTTACTGTTTATAAATTCTTTTTGAAATTTTTGAAATTTTTTACCCACTTTCTATAGTTTTGGACCGTTTTTGACCATTTTGGACTAATTTGATGATGTAGGAGTCCATTTTGAGTGCCATTTTGACCGTGGATTTGACCCGTTCGTGCTGATTTTAGGTATTATGTCTAAAATGACATATAGATTAGTTTTCACATCCATTTGCACTTTGCATGACCTTATGACCGTTTCATTATAACCTTAGGTACAAACTTATTCTATCTTGTCACAGAAGCATCTTGTTTCTTTTAGAAGTGACATGATTTGAATGGTAGAGCCTGACCATACATGGGTTCCCTAGTTAGTTCCTGTTTTGCATCTGGTGCCCATGCCGACATTTTTCCTTTAGGATGTGGGAGTCCTTTGTATAGTACCACCATGACTTTGCGCAAGAGCCTCATACTCCTCTTGAGCATTTTTTTGCCCCTTTTTCCCCAGGACTCCCTTATGTCAAGTTGTAATTGCATTATCATGAGTTTTTCTTGCCTTATTGAGCCTTATGTCGACTTCCCTGACTTTGATTATCATCTATATAGCCTGATCTTGTCTCATGTCTAGCCACACAGAGCCATTTTTACATATCCTTTGCAGCTTTATTCCCTATTTTTTACTAGGAGGGGACTTTCCCTTGAGAGTCGTTATCCTACACATGTGTCCTTGCATTGAGAATAGGTATGTTCCGTTGGTTGGAACTAGTTTGTTTGCCCCTTGACATTCGTATCCTCCTAGTATGTAACTATAAAGCACTTTTATTCTTTTTCAAGATTTTCAAAATATTTGAAAAAGTCCAAAAATAAAAAATAAAAAAACCAAAAATACGGACAAGAAAAGATGTTATCTTTGGCAGCAGTCAAGTTGTGTCTCCTTCGAACAGAGCATTGCATATGACATCCATTGGTTGGGTTAATAGTTTGACTTTAGGAGCTATACTCGTTTCTCTGAGTTTATTTCCATTGAATGGTTAAGATTCCAGTCCTTATGGATCCTCTTTCGATGCCTCTTGTGTCGCAGAGATGTCCCAGTTTTGTATATTGAGTCTATACTGCCTACCTTCAGTCACCATTCACCTTTATTCTCTTGTTCGAATGAAGTTGAAACCCGAGTCATCCATTCTCGGTACTGATACTGATTCGTGCACATTATGATCAAATCCTTCCACATTATATATCTTTTCTGAGTACCTCATGTTGGATGATGAGGGATGCCTAAATTCCCTCCTTCAAGCAAATTTCATCCTGTCGACTTCAGATCATTTATTTTGGGATAGGAATCTAGAGTCATTTTGAGTGCCTTGAGACTTGCATTCATCAGTGGCAGGTTCTCTCACCATCAACAATTT
The DNA here is from genome assembly GCA_001517045.1 of Pseudotsuga menziesii. Taxonomy (NCBI): domain Eukaryota; kingdom Viridiplantae; phylum Streptophyta; class Pinopsida; order Pinales; family Pinaceae; genus Pseudotsuga; species Pseudotsuga menziesii. Next base: position 351,701 of record LPNX010931311.1, on the reverse strand, counting down.
TGGGAATACATCAATGTCCCCCGATCGATGGATTCTTCCAAGTGTTCGACCTCAAGACATTTATTCACACTTGTTAGTTTGCACTCTAGTACCTTGATTCCCATTTTCATTATCAATGGGTGATCTTGAGTCTGTTAATGGTATACATCAATGACCAGTAATCAGATGATGGACTACTATGTTTGACCTCGACACCTTTATTCACATAGTAGGACATGTACTCATAGCAGATTGTGTTGAAGACCTTCCAGATTGGTGGCATTTCATATATGCTACCTCCTTGATCGTGCCAATGTTCATGATATTTCAGCTCTCGTGACTTGATTCTAGTTTATGTTAGATATATTCACCCATTATGGAGATCTTGATCCATTACATATCTTCAGTTTTCATGGAGATCATGATCCTTTGTATATCTTCATTGTTATGGCTGATTTTACCACACTTGGTGAATCACACTTGAATAGCCTTCCCCTATCCCTCTTCAGACTCTTTGGACCTATTGGCCCAATTTTCTGAATCTAGGCCAATAAGGAGGTTTTTTCCACACAATCAGCTTAAAGCAGCGTCCTATGTGTTTGAATTAACAAAACCTCGTAGGTTGTGGTCCTGCTACCAGCTAGTTTATCTCTTAGGAGAACTTAAAACTAGCAAAATCTAACCTATTCTAATATTTATTTTTACCTAAATAATTATATTAAACTATCTAAACTATCCTATGGTTTCTTTCTTCAGGAAAGACTTTGATTTTTGGAAGTTTTTCTGAATATAATACTTATACAGAGTATGAAAATTAATTTAACAGTTGTTAATTAAACTACTTCAAAAAATAAAATTTAATCTAAACTATTCTATTTAACCCTATCTCAGCTGAGAGAAAATGTAAGATTATATTAACTATTAATCAATAAAGATGAACAGAAAGACTAAAGTATAATTTAAATAGACACATTTAAATTATAACTAATAAGTCACTCTGCTATATGACAACAGAGTTGAAACATAGTCTGTAAACACACAGTTAATTTCAACTGTCTGATATTAATTAATAATTAATTATCAAGGCAGCTATTTGAATTTAAGATAATGCCTATTTAAAAGTCACTATCAACATACAAATAAAATTTTAAATAGACAAAAAATTATATCATTACAACTTAGGTTTATAGTAAGAATACTAATAAACAACATCATAATGAAATACTCGTTCAAAATACTAACTTGAGCTGATAAAGTGAAAGATATAATTGAACATCAGTATGTCACAACACACTGAGTTAATATAAAGACAGAAGATAACAAGCTGAAAAAAAAATATATATATATATATAAATCCAAAAAACACAAAATACCAGTAACAGTATCTGTCTGTAGATGTCTAGTAGCATTCACATCAAAGGTTCAACTTCGAGTATGAGATAATACCAGTAATAGGATATATTTCAAATAAGTTTTTCTTCCAACACTCCATCCTCGAGTTCATCAAAACTCTTCACTTATATACTAATAAGATTCAGTTTTCCCTATTAATGTTGCATGCAACATTATAGGGATTATCTAACTAAAAAGGGCATCTAATTACACCTATTACTATAAACAGAAATTGACTAGCCTGAGTCGAGGCACTTCAGAAAATTCTTGCCCATTGACAAAACTCCAGCTCGTCACCAAACAGCCACATCTCCATGTCAACGTATAACCATGTCCTGAATTTCTGGAAAAGGGTGGTGATAAATCCTCCTGCATTGGATTCAAATGAAGCATCTTATTAAAACCAATTTAACACATAGATAACAGAAATAACTTGTAATTTTAAATGCATGCCTGTTAAATCTCCGATTTTACAGGCATGCAAAACTAGAACGATCATTACCTGTTTTGCGGCATCATAGGAAATGAGAAAATATCAAGTTTCACTATGAAGATTGACTACTCTTCGAGCTTCTGCTAGTTTAGCCATTAACCTAATAATTTTAAGGTTTTTCTTTTCAATTCGTTCAAGTAGCAGCTGGTTAGTACTTATGAATGATTTCTTGGATTTTTTGTATTGATTCTTCCTAGCACTCATCTTTTTCCATCTATCAATCTACTCCAGCAACTCTTTTCTAAAGGTTTTGTTTTCTTCTTCCAATAATGTTGTGTTGGATAGACAATGCTTGATTTTTCCTTTAAACTCTGAATTTTATCTTGGTAAAAATTACCTAATACCTGCTGCAGAGTTTCATCCTCTTTGGTTACCTGAGGAGAATGAGGACTGTCACAATGTTGACTGTATGATGGTTCAGGATCTGCAACGTTTGTGTTTGTTTCTGGTTGATTACCCTCAGCCTCGTCTCATTGTGCATCACTTCCCTGTGCGATAGTAGAATTACCTACATCCATTGTATTAGGGACAGAAGACGGGATGTCATCCTCAATATCTACAACTGCAGGTTTAGTAGCTGTAGGCTTAGAAGCCTGTTGATCAACCTTATAACCTGAAATCGAATGGATACTATGCATGCTCCTTGTGACTCTTCGTGAAAACGATAGATTTTCAAAACCAAGCCCTTCCTTGTCACAACAAATCTGATCCAAATGATCTAATCTATGCATAGATTCTTTGTTACATTCATCAGGTTTATTTGCTTCATATGAATTTTTACATTCAACATTATTATCAATTTCACCTTTGGATAATCCTTCTTTTATTTTTGCAGGGTTGCTATCATTCTTACCAGATAAGGGTTTATCCAAGACTTCCCTAGAATTGCAGGGAACTGAGTCCCTGTCGTCATTCTCATTAATCTCATTGTTTATGGGCATGCTTACATCCTCGAATCCCTTGACTTCTGAACTATTAACCCCAGGATTTATGACCTTTCTTTTCCTACGAGTTCGTGGGGATGGATTAGGCCAATACTGCGTCGGCCTCAATTGACAGTCGACTAAAAACTTATCCCAAGACTCACCCTTGGCAGATAATTGAAATTGCAATATAGTTTTTATCAACCCATGGTGACAAAGACTACTGTCAGGGTTACTAAAATTTCTAATAGCCTGTGACATTTTCTTAAGACTTTGCCATAGATATAAAGGCAAATTAAGCTTGTAACCCTTTACTACTAACAACAATCGTAAATGGTATAAGTGCAAATGAGAGTACCGTCCACAAAAATACACATACCTTACTAAGATTTCATAGTAAACTTTCCATTCCGGCTTCAAAATTTTTACAGGGATGCCTATCTTCAGCTTCGTATCATCCGGCAAGGGCATTAACAGAGCCAAGCATTTTTTCTTATTGACCATGGTGCCCTTAAACCAACGTTCTTCAACCTGTGGGAGCTTAGTGGCTTCTGCAATCTTATCCTCATTGATAACGAACTCAAAACCCCTAATTTGCACCCTGTCATCTTCAAAATTCATGGCGAATAGCTTAGTAATCTCCACATGGTGACCATCAAAACTCCTAAAGAAATGTCCCCGCCCCATTTTCTCGAATTTCTTGGCAACTTCCTGGTTAGCTTCTATAAGTTCAGACCCCGAAATCTCAAAATGATTCAGAGGAGACATGGTTTCTTCTGCACTCTCCTGGCTTCGACCTGAAATGAATGGAGAAGTGAACATATAGGGAATAGGTATCCACACATATGACATGATGGATAGCTTTCGCATGCTTCAAATCTAACGGAGATACAATTTCTGAAATAACCATTTTAGCCGGATTTTAAGCAGTGATAGGTGTTGCAACTTCATATTTTATCATGATTCATGCCAGTTTATCTATGCTTAACCACGACTGTTAGTAATAACCACTAAATTGGCAAACCAGAGATATGGTGATTGATAGATCATCATTTCAACCATTGATTATGGACAGTGGCTAATAATTAACAGGTACATCGACGTAAATTGAAATGACTATCAACATTTAACACTGTCAATACAATACCTCCACATGCTCACAACTGTCGACTTTGTCAAGAGGTGTAAGCCACGTTCTCATACCAGCTCATTAATCCAAATGATAAAATTTATTAACTTGAAAAATGGATCATTGTACACTCAGCTAATCCTAACAGTCATCTCCATTTAATTATGTTACGTGGTGTCATGCAAGATAATAAAATCGCGCTCTAATGTTTAACAAGGCTTTGATAAAATAGCTAGACTTAATATCTATGCTATGTATGTACAAGACTAAGTTTTAATCCCTTCCAAACATCCTATCGATACATATCTAACATTAGATAGGATATTTAAATGATAAACTATCATAAGTGAAATTTTCCCATACAAACATCATTTATCCATTAACTATGATATTTACAAAAGGTCGTAGTATGGTATTACATATGATATCAATTTTGAAAGTCACTCTTAGTTTTATGGCTTAGGACTAGTAATACCCTACTCAACACAAAATGTGTTTTATCAACTTTCTCTTGGCACATTATTTCAAATTCCTTAAGTCACATAAATTTATCTTAATGATTTTAATAAACTCATGAAAAATTATGAAACTATTGACAGTTGTTAAAGGCCAAGTTTATGAGCAAGTTTCCTCCAGCTCCAGAATCATTATATCACTTTCCTTTGATTGAGAGTACCTTCAGAATCATTGATTCTGAAGGTGCTCTTTCATAATTTTGAATTGATAAATCACATGAAGAGTTGATCTCTCTTCATTTTATTAAGAAATGAAGAGGTTGTTGCTGGCTGCCAACAAATGACGACGACCTGGGTGAACCAGTTATCTTTGCTTAAATAAAATGATAAAAATGAAATCTTAAAACCTGTTAAAAATAATAAAAAATCCTTTATCCATATTAAACCATTATTTACTCATATTCATAAGTATAACTCAGAAATATTCCATCTTTTAAAACAAAAATTTGATTAGGGATAAACTTACAAATATCTTAGCCGAAACAAGTACTTCTTAGTAAAGATGACCTGTACCATCAACATAGAGTACTGATCCACTGAAAACTTTCTAGAATCTATTCCATACCATAATAATTTTCTTTTTTCTTGCTTTTGCTTTTCTTTTAAAACAATAATTCTTCCTGAAGACTACTATCTGGGTTTGGTATCCCAATGTGATAGTATCATTCACGAGAGTTGTCTGAAATAAGCAAGCCGGCTCATGATGAGACCTCCTGTCTTTTAATTTTTTAAAATCAAAAGCCATCACCCTGGTGATCAGAAATGAAGTTATTCCAGACAACACTGATGATCATGATTAGGCTGGCTCATTACTGAGACCTCCTATTCTTCAGAAAAAAGTTACATTTTTATTGCAATTTTCATTTTTAATTTTCTATAAAATGAGAGATCATTACCCAGCGTGGTAACCAAACGGCAACGTCAGTCATTAATATCACCAGAAAACGAATCAGCTGGCTCGTGATGAGACCCCTTATCTTTTGATTTCAAAACCAAAATCCATTACTAGTTTCCTAATAATGTCATACCAGTGATATTTGTGATTCTGATCGGACTGGATCATTACTGAGACCTTCCTTCTCTCACTTTAGCTTTTAATTAACGGGAACAGATGCTAGACAGTTCTCAAATGATAAAAAAAATGTTTCTAAGACTGATGATAGAGATCTGTAAGGGTTTTTCAAAAGTACAAGCTTTGAAAAAGGCATTTAATAAGGTATCCCCATTGTAAGAAAAACACAAGATGAAGAAAAATCTGAGAAACACTTATAAATAGAAACAATGAAGGTCTTTTACAGATTCAAGAAATTTTGATCATCCTGAACAAATTTTTAAAAGATTTCAGTCTAATATCATAATTTTTTTAGGCTGATGAGTAAACCGATCTTATTTATTTACATTAATTATAGCTGCTAATTACATATTTCTGACTAAATGACTGGTTATATACACAAATTTTAACAATCTAAAATATTTGACTTTAACAACAAATTGATTAATTTAACAGTCTACTAGTTTATATACAGAAATACAAATTTATTTACAAACAGTAAGTAGATATGTACAGTTTTAGACAGAAAACTATCAACAAAAATATTTTTTAAGAATCAGTCCATTCATAGGGAATGTTTCAGACTATCCTTCAAGTGTTTGCAATCGAAAGGTACTTGGACCTATTTTTTCAGAAATAACAAAGGGACCTAACCACAGTTTCTGAAATTTAGTATGATCACCCTTATCTTCATGAGCTTTATCCCATTTTAAAACCAGGTCTCATACCTGCAACTCTCGATCAGAACTAAAAGATTGGTCAAACCACGATTTTACAATCTGTTGATGTTTATTAAAGTGTTGTTTTGACTTTTCCCTATCTTCTTCTAATTTTAACAACGCATTAATTCTTTTTTCCATTGCTGGGCACTCTTCTTCCTGAACAGACTGAGCTAACTGTAACGAAGGTAAGAACAAATTTGGTGGAAGGATAGCTTCAATTCCATATACTAAAAAAAATGGTGAGTTACCTATTGCAACTTTAGGAGTTACTCTATCTGCCCACAGAGCATTGACCAATTCTGTATCCCAGTTCCGATGGTGAACTGAAACAGTTCTTTTAAGAATTTTCAATAAATTTTTATTTGTTGATTCAGCTAAACCATTCCCATGAGGATGGTAATTAGCTGAATATCTGACTCTTATTCCCTTCTCTAAATCAAACTGAGTTAACTCAATTGATGAAAAATATGATGCATTATCGAAAACGAGAGAATCAGGAATACCAAATCTTGTTATGATAAAGAATTCCAAAAATAGTATAACCTGATTGGTATTCACAACTTTTAATGGTGCAGCTTCATCCCAACGGGTGAAATAATCAGTTGCAGTTATTATATATTTGTGTTGCATTGATGAGGGAGGGTTTATTGGACCTACTATATCGATACCCCATTGATGAAAGGGTGTTTCGACTGAAACAGGTTGTAAAGGGAAAGCAAATTTTTTCACCTTTCCTGCAGCAAGTTGACACTCTTGACACTTTCTGACGAAGGTATAGGAATCACGAAACAAGGTAGGCCAATAATAACCAGCCCTGAGAATTTTGTGAGCAGTGGTCTCCCCACCAAAATGACCTTCTGCTGGTCCAGAATGTAATTCTTTCAGAATTATTTTTGTTTCATCTTTATCTAAACATCGAAGGTATACTCCGTCTGAATTTCTCCGAAAAAGGATATTATCGATTAATAAGTATGGAGCAGACTTCAATCTAAGTGCTCTTTTCTTTTTTGGTTCTAATTAATCAGGGGCAGTCCCTGTTTCCAACAGTAACCGTATGTCTGTGTACCAGGAATCTTGAGGTGGTGGATAAAAATAAATTTCCCTGGTAAGTAAAGCTTCATCAATGACAGTTTCAGCTTTATCATCAGGCAAGTGAGCCGCTTCAGCAGCTAAATTACATAGCCCTTGACCTTTGATTATCGTTGAAAGTTTTATTTCTAAGTCATATTCTTGAAGAGCAGTCATCCAAGGTGCCCTCTTTTCTCCTAAATCTTTCTGCACCAACAAGTTTCTGACTGAAGAATAAGGGACAATTATTTTCGTTTTAGATTTTAGCAAGTAAGGACAAAAATGTTTTACAGCTTTAAAAACTGCAAAGGCTTGTTTATCAACTTCATGATAATTGAGTTCAGCCCCTTTGAAATTTGAACTCATGAAAGAAATTGGGACTTCATTATTTTGCTGATTTAATTGGGTTAAAACTGCTGCATATGAAATATCAGAAGCAAAGGTGTACAATATGAAATCTTTATTAAAATCTGGACTTAAAAGACTAGGAGCTTCTGAAATGGCTTCTAAAATTTTCTGAAATGATTCTTTTTCAGTTTGTCCCCAATTAAACACAGTATCCTTTTTAATCATTTTCTACAAAGGACGAATAATCTCGGAAAAACTAGGAATGAATCTCCTAACAAAATTAATTTTTCCTAAGAACGACTGCATTCCTTTCTTGCTAGCAGGATAGGTAATCTTTGAAATGGCTTGTGTTCTTTCGGGATCAATCATGATTCCGTGTTTCGAGACTACACATCCCAATAAGATACCTTCTGAGACAGCAAATATTGTCTTTTTAGGATTTAAAGATATTCCAAATTTTCTACATCGTTCAAATACTTTTCTAAGATGATTAAGATGATCAGACCGATGTTTAGAGTATACAGCAACATCATCTAAATAGACAACGACTGAATGACTGGTTAAGCCTCTAAAAGCAATATCCATTGCTCGTTGAAATGTTGCTCCCGCATTGATTAACCCAAAGGGCATCTTGCAGTAGGAATACGTTCCCCATGGAGTTCTAAAAGCTGTTTTCAATTGATCATCTGGGGAGACCAATATTTGGTTGTACCCTGAGAAACCGTCAAGGAGAGATAGTATCTCAGACCCAGACACCTTTTGAAGAATTTGTTCCATGGGAGGAATAGGGTAATTATCCTTTTCAGAAGCTTTATTCAAATTTCTAAAATCCACACATAATCTAATATCCCCATTTTTCTTCCTAACTTGAACTAAGTTTGCTACCCATTGAGTGTGTCTGATAGGGAAAATAATCTTGGCAGCTAACAATTTATTCAGTTCCTTTTTGATTGTTGGTTCTAATGATGGGTGATATTTTCTTAAATTTTGCTGAAAGGGTTTTGATTCTTGTTTAATTGGAATTATATGTTGCATGAATTGAGTATTGAATGTTTTTAGGTCATCATATGTCCATGCAAATATATCTTTAAATTCCTTAAACAATTTTATGAAAGCTTTTTTTTCTGTAGGATTACAATCTATTCCTAGATTTATAGTTTGGGGATTTGATTCTGTTCCCAAATTGATGGTTTCATATTTCATCCGAGAGCTGTTTGTTTTACAATTAGGGACATACTTAAACTTATCCTACAGATCTAAAAAATTTTCTAATCTTAATACTGAATTGGGAACTGGTTTTACCTGTTTGAAAGCTTTTTCAACTGAACAGAAATCATTTATTACCGAAAAATCCCGCAGATTGTCATCATGAGTGACTTCATCTATTGCTGAATCTTTAAAGATATCCTCATTTGTTAGAAAATTCAGTACTTGCGTATCATTGTCAAACACACGCCAATTAAAAATATTATTAGGTATGGAGGGCCTAAAAATCAATTCAACAGAGAAGAAATCTGGTGTAAGATTTTCTGAAGGAATTAACTTAGATGCTACATTTGCCAACAAATCTGCTTCTTGATTTTGACTTCTAGGAACAGAATTTATGTTAAATGCATCAAAATGTACAATAAGATTCCATACCTCTTTCTAATAAATCTGTAAATGTTTAGATAAACAGTGAATGGAATTACGAACCTGTCTAACAATGATCTCGGAATCGCCATAAACAATTATCTCTTTGATTCCCAAATCAATTGCCCTTTTTAAACCTTGTATTAAAGCTTCATATTCGACTGTATTATTTGTACAACTAAATTCCATTCTACAAGCTATACAGGTTTTATTACCTTGAGGATCTGCTGGTAAGTAACCAGCTCCTGCTCCTTCTTTAGATTTTGCACCATCGAAATATAAAGTCCAAATAGAACTATGTACAATCACCTTACTTTCTATGATATTTACAATATTTACATCATTGACGGTTTCTTTGAGTAAACAGTTAGGAGAAATAGATGTTACATTACAAATTTCAGATTGCTGATTATTTTCAGAAAGAGTAGAATTTTCAGCTTTGAAATTACCAAATCCTAATTCATACATGTAATTTCCCATGATAGAATCAGAAAATAAAACAGGTTCACTAGGATCATGCAGTTCTGTAACAGTATGTTTCATATACCGTTCTTTATTTATTTTAATCTGATTTGACTTTCCGTTCTTAGGTAACCATAATGTTGACCAATTAGTGGCAAAGAAACCGTTCAGCTGTTGGGACCAATCCCTACTTAAGAACAGTCCATATATTGAATCTGGAATATCAGCAACAACAATGTCCATGATTTGATAAACTGAAGGATTACAAGCAATCCTAACTAAGACATCTTTCATCTCTCCAACAACTTTTACATTTGTCCTATCTAATTGAGTTATTTGTGAATTAGATGGAACAAATTTTCCATTCAATTTCTTACATACAGATAAAGGCATAACATTAGAGGATGCTCCTGAATCTACCATGCAGTTATGGACATTCCTATTGAAAATTTCAAAGGTAAGTAAGAATGGAGGTGTAGTTGACTTAGAATTCTTACCTATCAGTGAAGCTTTGTCGGCTGTTGCTTTTCCTTTTTCAGTTGATGTTGGATCATTATTAGAACTATTTGCAGCAACATTTTGTTTTTCATTAGGAACAATTGAACTTACTGCAGGATTTATAATATGACTATTAGGCATTGGGTAGATTTGAAGAAGATCATACATACTGATGTTTGCACGTGTCTTCTTTAAATATTTGATTATATCATATTGTAAATCCAATTTTGGAGCATTTTGAATGGTTTGAGTACCTTTAGTAGGCTGAGTTTGCTTTCCAGATTGGGTTTGTTTGTTTGGTTGTGAGTTATTGTTGTCAGTATTTGTAGTAGATCTTGAAGCACCAGGAGTGTTTGCAAATGCTTTACTACGAGTATTATATGCATGTTGTCCTGAAGGTGGATTTCTACTCTCATGTTCTTTCACAAAACTATCCCAGAAATGACCGTTAACTTGTTGAGGTTCTTCTGATTCTTCATCATTTTTTGATTCCTCTTCTTCTTCGTTTTCATTCATCTCTTGACTAGGAGTTTCAGACAAAGATAGAACAGCTCGAATTGTATTAAATATTTCTTCATTAGCAGCTATGTCAGGGGGTGTGTTTGGGTTTTGTCTAAACTGATTTCTGAAGTAACCCCTAGAAGGAGAAGCTTCGGAATTAGTCTTTTTTAACCCTATAACTTCATTAGTTAATGTTCGAATAGCGTTTTGTAGCTGTTCTACATCGAATGCTTTATCTTTATCTGAACTAGGTTTTTCTGTTTTCCTTCGAGGAAAAGAATTAGATTTCCCACTTCTATCTGGTTCATAAGACATGAAATCCTTTTCTACTTTAATGGCTTCCTCAAATGTTTCTATTAGTGTTCTTTTTCCAGCTCTCTTCACAAACATTCCGGAATTCCTAGGTAAGGCTGACGTATAATTTTCAATAATTATGTCTTCCGGAGGTTGGGAAGCAACTGGAATTTTATTTTTCAAAGTTAGAAACCTTTGATTGAAATCTTTGATTCTTTCTCTAGGCTCCATTTTAATTCTAGATAACTCTAGAGCTAAAAGAGCGGGTGTTTTATCCTCCCCAAATTTATCGAGAAAAGATTTATTAAATTCCTCCCAATTTGTGATAGATCCTTGTACTAATGAAAAGTACCAGGTATAAGCTCTTCCTTCAAAGGTTAGAGGAAACAATCGACAAACTACATCTTCATGCTGAACGTTTAAAGTTTGAATAGCCAACATGAATTTGTCAATATGCACCTCTGCAGGTTCTTTGTCATCTGGATTAAACTTAGGAAGAATTTTATCTGAGTGTTTCGGCAATGGATGTTGTACCCCAGGAACTGCTACAACGGCTGCCCTTAACCAAGGGAGCTGTGGATTGGGTGGATTAGGTGGAGGATTACCACCTCCTCCTACATTTCCTGCCATTGGACTTCCTTGAGAGCTAGAAGAACTTCCTGAATTGGAAGGTCTTGGACTATCAGGTGGTGACTCGGGAGGAGAAGGTGGCTGATTAGAGCCGCCTCCTACAATTAGTCTTCTAGCAGTATTGGTTTGTGCAATCTGCCTTTGATGTCTTTCAACCTGATGATGGGGAGTACTACCAGTTATCTCCAAATCTTGTGTAACTATGGTCAATTGTGGATTATGTCGCTGTTGTCTAGGAAGACCATAATCTATTGGAGAAATACCTAATTGATTGGCGTAAGCTCTAGTAAGGATATGTCTAGATTCTTCTAGAGTTTGAGCACTTTGTGCGGGAGTAAAGGGAGAAGTGACAGGATCACGTTCAAGGATATTCCTAAAAGTTTATATAAAAGGGGATCTACTGACTTCTGGAGGTTGTTGACTGGTTGGAAATGTTTCATTAGTTTCACCTGCCATTACACATTGACAGGCCCTCCTTCTAGCGCCATTTGTTGGCCCAATTTTCTTAATCTAGGCCAATAAGGAGGTTTTGTCCACACAATCAGCTTAAAGCAGCGTCCGGTGTGTTTGAATTAACAAAACCTCGCAGGTTGTGGTCCTGCTACCAGCTAGTTTATCTCTTAGAAGAACTTAAAACTAGCAAAATCTAACCTATTCTAATATTTATTTTTACCTAAATAATTACATTAAACTATCTAAACTGTCCTATGGTTGCTTTCTTAAGGAAAGACTTTGATTTTTGGAATTTTTTCTGAATATAAGACTTATACAGAGTATGAAAATTAATTTAACAGTTGTTAATTAAACTACTTCAAAAATAAAATTTAATCTAAACTATTCTATTTAACCCTATCTCAGCTGAGAGCAAATTTAAGATTATATTAACTATTAATCAATAAAGATGAACAGAAAGACTAAAGTATAATTTAAACAGACACATTTAAATTATAACTAATAAGTCACTCTGCTATATGACAACAGAGTTGAAACATAGTCTGTAAACACACAGTTAATTTCAACTGTCTGATATTAATTAATAATTAATTATCGAGGCAGCTATTTGAATTTAAGATAATGCCTATTTAAAAGTCACTGTCAACATACAAATAAAATTTTAAATAGACAGAAAATTATATCATTACAACTTAGGTTTATAGTAAAAATACTAATAAACAACATCATAATGAAATATTCGTTCAAAATACTAACTTGAGTTGATAAAGTGAAAGATATAATTGAACATCAGTATGTCACATCACACTGAGTTAATATAAAGACAGAAGATAACAAGCTGAAATATATATATATATATAAATCCAAAAAAAACAAAATACCAGTAACAGTATCTGTCTGCAGATGTCCAGTAGCATTCACACCAAAGGTTCAACTTCGAGTATGAGATAATACCAGTAATAGGATATATTTCAAATAAGTTTTTCTTCCAACACTCCATCCTTGAGTTCATCAAAACTCTTCACTTATATACTACTAAGATTCAGTTTTCCCTATTAATGTTGCATGCAACATTATAGGGATTATCTAACTAAAAAGGGCATCTAATTACACCTATTACTATAAACAGAAATTGACTAGCTTGAGTTGAGGCACTTCAGAAAATTCTTGCCCATTGACAAAACTCCAGCTCATCACCAAACAGCCACATCTCCATGTCAACGTATAACCATGTCCTGAATTTCTGGAAAAGGGTGGTGATAAATCCTCCTGCATTGGATTCAAACGAAGCATCTTATTAAAACCAATTTAACACAGAGATAACAGAAATAACTTGTAATTATAAATGCATGCCTGTTAAAGCTCCGATTTTACAGGCATGCAAAACTAGAACGATCATTACCTGTTTTGCGGCAACATAGGAAATGAGAAAATCATCAAGTTTCACTATGAATTTGACTACTCTTCGAGCTTCTGCTAGTTTAGCCTTTAACCTGATAATTTTAATGTTTTGCTTTTCAATTCGTTCAAGTAGCAGCTGGTTAGTACTTATGATTGATTTCTTGGATTTTTTGTATTGATTCTTCTTAGCGCTCATCTTTTTCCATCTATCAATCCACTCCAGCAACTCTTTTCTAAAGGTTTTGTTTTCTTCTTCCAATAATGCTGTGCTGGATAGACAATGCTTGAGTTTTCCTTTAAACTCTGTAATTTTATCTTGGTAAACATTACCTAATACCTGTTGCAGAGTTTCATCCTCTTTGGTTACCTGAGGAGAATGAGGACTGTCACAATGTTGACTATATGATGGTTCAGGATTTGCAACGTTTGTGTTTGTTTCTGGTTGATTGCCCTCGGCCTCATCTGATTGTGCATCACTTCCCTGTACGATAGCAGAATTACCTACATCCATTGTATTAGGGACAGAAGACGGGATGTCATCCTCAATATCTACAACTGCAAGTTTAGTAGCTGTAGGCTTAAAAGCCTATTGATCAACCTTATAACCTGAAATCAAATGGATACTATGCATGCTCGTTGTGACTCTTTGTGAAAATGATAGATTTTCAAAACCAAGCCCTTCCTTGTCACAACAAATCTGAGCCAAATGATCTAATCTATGCATAGATTCTTTGTTAGATTCATCAGGTTTATTTGCTTCATATGAATTTTTACATTCAACATTATTATCAATTTCACCTTTGGCTAATCCTTCTTTTATTTTTGCAAGGTTGCTATCATTCTTACCAGATAAGGGTTTATCCAAGACTTCCCTAGAATTGCAGGGAACTGAATCCCTGTCGTCATTCTCATTAATCCCACTGTTTATGGGCATGCTTACGTCCTCGAATCCCTTGACTTTTGAACTATTAACCCCAGGATTTATGACCTTTCATTTCCTACGAGTTCATGGGGATGGATTAGGCCAATACTGCGTCGGCCTCAATTGACAGTCAACTAAAAACTTATCCCAAGACTCACCCTTGGCAGATAATTGAAATTGCAATATAATTTTTATCAACCCGTGGTGACAAAGACTACTGTCAGGGTTACTAAAATTTCTAACAGCCTGTGACATTTTCTTAAGACTTTGCCATAGATAGAAAGGCAAATTAAGCTTGTAACCCTTTACTGCTAACAACAATCGTAAATGGTATAAGTGCAAATGAGAGTACCGTCCACAACAAGACACGTACCTTACTAATATTTCGTAGTAAACTTTCCATTCGGGCTTCAAAAATTTTACAGGGATGCCTATCTTCAGCTTTGTATCATCCGGCAAGGGCATTAACAGAGCCAACCATTTTTTCTTATTGACCATGGTGCCCTTAAACCAATGTTTTGCAACCTGTGGGAGCTTAGTGGCTTCTACAATCTTATCCTCTTTGATAACGAACTCAAAACCCCCAATTTACACCCTGTCATCTTCAAAATTCATGGCAAACAGCTTAGTAATCTCCACATGGTGACCATCAAAACTCCTAAAGAAATGTCCCCACCCCATTTTCTCGAATTTCTTGGCAACTTCCTGGTTAGCTTCTATAAGTTCAGACCCCAAAATCTCAAAACGATTCAGAGGAGACATGGTTTCTTCTGCACTCTCCTGACTTTGACCTGAAATTAATGGATAAGTGAACATAGATGGAATAGGTATCCACACATATGACATGATGGATAGCTTTTGCATGCTTCAAATCTAACGGAGATACAATCTCTGAACCTGCCATTTTAGCCGGATTTTAAGCAGTGATAGGTGTTGCAACTTCATATTTTATCATGATTCATGCCAGTTTATCTATGCTTAACCACGATTGTTAGTAATAACCACTAAATTAGTGAACCAGAGATATGGTGATTGATAGATCATCATTTCAACCATTGATTATGGATAGTGGCTAATAATTAACAGGTACATCGACGTAAATTGAAATGACTATAAGCATTTAACACTGTCAATACAATACCTCCACATGCTCACAACTGTCGACTTTGTGAAGAGGTGTAAGCCACGTTCTCATACTAGCTCATTAATCCAAATGATAATTGTTTATTAACTTGACAAATGGCTCATTGTACACTTAGATAATCCTAACAGTCATCTCCATTTAATTATGTTACGTGGTGTCATGCAAGATAATAAAATCGCGCTCTAATCTTTAACAAGGCTTTGATAAAATAGCTAGACTTAATATCTATGCTATGTATGTACAAGACTAAGTTTTAGTCCCTTCCAAACATCCTATCGATACATATCTAACATTAGATAGGATATTTAAATGATAAACTATCATAAGTGAAACTTTCCAATACGAACATCATTTATCCATTAACTATGATATTTACAAAAGGTCATAGTATGGTATTACATATGATATCAATTTTGAAAGTCACTCTTAGTTTTATGGCTTAGGGCTAGTAATACCCTACTCAACACAAAATGTGTTTTATCAACTTTCTCTTGGCACATTATTTCAAATTCCTTAAGTCACATAAATTTATCTTAATGATTTTAATAAACTCATGAAAATTTATGAAACTACTGACAATTGTTAAAGGCCAAGTTTATGAGCAAGTTTCCTCCAGCTCCAGAATCATTATATCACTTTCCTTTGATTGAGAGTACCTTCAGAATCATTGATTCTGAAGGTGCTCTTTCATAATTTTTAATTGATAAATCACATGAAGAGCTGATCTCTCTTCATTTTATTAAGAAATGAAGAGGTTGTTGCTGGCTGCCAACAGGACCCCATGGACCTTTTTTATACCTTTTATGTTTCCAAGATCATCCCTAAAAACATGCTTAATTTGCTATACGTGACTTTCAAACTCTTTCTCGCATATATACGCGGGTTTGACCCCTAAAACCGTGTACATCGGGATGTGTGCAAAAGGCCAAATTCTTTTGGAGTTTTCCTTGACATGGATCTAACTCACTAGTCTCCTGGCCTTCCATATGCCTTGAGATCGCTCGGATTCGACCCTTCATTGACCCATTGAAGAGCTATATAAGGAACCCTTTGGGTACATTGAAGGATATGTGATAATTGTGAGCAAAGAAACTATAGTCCATTGTTGCCGGAACTTATGCTTGAGTCTGCATCCCTTTGTCCCTTGGAGCACTTTGGTGTTCTTCCCAAGCTTGCCTTTTTCTTGTGAGCTTGCTATCGAGAGATGGACGATTGAGGTGGTGGATGCCCAAGTGGGGGAATTCAATTTCTTCGATTCACAGACGTGCCAACAGAGGTTGTATTCATTGTAATCTCTGATTTTATATTAATAGAAATATATTTTCCTGTCCAATAATGTATGTTTGAATGAATATTTTATCCATGGATGATTTCAAATGCTTATACATTGTTGATTATATATGCTAGAGTAGATCTAACACCAATATAAATAGCATGCTTGTCTTGTTTACTGATTGTTGAGGAAGTAATTTATCAATTCAAGCTGGAGTTGGAAAGCTCAATGGAGATCTACTTCAACCGTTCGGAATAATGTATGAGTTTTGATCCTTTAGTGTTAGATATTTGATTTTTGTTGCATATTGGAAAGGATTGATTTCTAGATTCAAGCTGTCTATTGTGGCACCCCAAGCCATAGGAATTTCCCTCCGTAACAGAATTGGTGACTCCGTTGCGGATGTTCCTTGTTTTCATTTGGGGTTTGTGGGAACAATGGACTTGATATTCTTGACTTGCTATTTCTTTCTCCTTGTTTCTATGTTGCATTTTATAGTATGTTCATCCATTGACACTCCCCTTTATTGGTTTGACCCTTGGCCTGTTTTTTACCACTTTATTCTCTATATACGCAGGTTTTTGGCAGAAGTCATGTACATACACGGATTTTTTGCCAAAATTCACGTATACACATAGGTTTTTGTCCAAAATCCACGTATACATGTAGATTTTTGGCCAAAAGTCACGTATATACGCAGATGTTCTCTAAATAGTCGCGTATATCCTCCCTTTTGGTGAGTTTGATGTTGTGGGAAGTTCTTGGGTTGGTTGTGAGTGTGGTTGGGTCTTCCTTGGGTCTTATGTTGTCTGTTGGATGCTTCTTTTGTGACCAGAGATCGATTTTTCATTGAAAGTAATTTTAGTCATTTATCCTTTTTGTTTTTCCATTAGTGCATTACTCTTTTTTGTCTCGGTGTCTTGTTGGGCTTGTGTTTTATACTTGCTATAGAGACTAAGAGTTTTAGATGACTTTTATTGCATTTTTCATTCTTTTATATTGAAAATTACAAAGTAGTTGCACTTTTAGTTGCATCTTAGATATGGATTTGAGGAGGTACTTGCATTGGATTTCTTGGATGAGAGTTGTGTTTAGGCTTTCATATAGGAAGAATTGCATTGGCATTCGGAAAGGAATATATAGTTATGCATCTCATGTAGTGGAATACCTTATTTTTCATTTGACAAAGATTGCACTTAGCATTGTTTTTTATGGTGTGCATATTTACTTCACTGTTGAGTCATAATTTCATTAGTTGCACAACCATTTCCCTTTGAGTAATTATAGCCAAATACAATCAAAGCTTAATTAAAATGGATTACACTATTTTCTTTGATAGGGTACACCAACAAGATTAGGTTTTAGGGTCTTGGAATAGTTCATTGTGAGTAAATTCTCCAAGACCACTAAACAACAACATGTATGTGTCTTTCCAGGTGAGAGTGCAAAATTCCTTGGTATAATTAGTGTTTCTCAGGATCCTCCTCTTACAAGGGAGTTAAGCACGAGGGATCTTACAAGGGATCCTGCGACTGTCTTCCTGAGCATTGGTTATATTGAGGTGGCCTTAGTTTCCTTACCTAGGTATCATAGGGGGTACTTGCAGAGGTTATTCTGTAGGTGTCCTGGCCAGGTAGAGGTCGGATAGCACAGTCAATTTATGCGTTGAAGCTGAGGGCCACTATAATTGGTTATGTACCTCTGCTTGTAGTATATGGGAGTTTCGAGCCTCTCCTAGGCGAGACATACCTGCTGCATTTGGGAGCTCACATATCCTCCCCTTGGTTTGCTTGTATTTTGGCTATAGATTTTCTTAGGAGTGTGCTCTTTGTGCGCTAGTTGGCCTTTGGGATCGCAGTTACTTGAGTATATTTATGCTCTCTTGAGTTCGGGTCTTTTTATTTTCGGCATGCCTCGTATCCTATCACTCGTCCTTGGTCCTAGTATGGACCTTGGTGTCAAACATGGGGGCATCACAACCCCTTATCGTGCTCATAGATTTGGGAGTGGTCGCATTCCTCCCTCTACTCAATTTGTGGAGGATTTTTATTCTGTTCGCTCGATATTTACACCGATCACTACAACAAAAACTGGATTTAGCGTCTCTTTTTGCATCCATTTTTGCGTCTAGACCATCTCTCAATGTATTTTTCTTCATTTTTTGGACAAAATGGTGCAATTTCATGGGTTGGTGCTATTTTAGGCATTTTTTGTGTCCTTTTTCTAAATCTGGCACAAATTGCGACGTAATTTGCACCAGGTTTTGCACCTGGTTATGCACTAGATTTTGCATCAGGTTTTGTGACACGTTTTGAGCCTACTTTTGCACCTAATTTTGCGCCTAGTTTGTACATCTACTCTTGTTGCGCCCCCTTTTACGTCCATGTTTGCCTCAACTTTTACGCCCTTTTTTTCATCCACTTTTGCATCCTTTTTTACATCCACTTTTGCATCCACTTCTCCTTCTTTTTCTACATCCCTTCCTGTGCCATGTTTTGCATCAAATTTTACATCATGTTTTGAGTCTAGTTTTGCATCTCGTTTTGTTTTAGCCAATTTTGCATCCACTTTTGCATCCATTTTTGCGTCCCCTTTTGCACCCACATTTTCATTCCTTTTTACATCCCATTTTGCATCCATGTTTACATCTTTTTTTGAATCTACTATTGCATCCATTTTTGCATCCACTTTTGTCGCATCCCAAATCACACCCATTTTTGCGCCTACTTTTACACCCACTTTTGCTTCAACTTTTGCATCCAAGTTTCATATTTTTTTGTATCCAATTTTACATCAGTTATTGCATCCCTTTATGCATCCATTTTTGCATCGAGTTTTGCGTTGGGTGTTACAACTACTTTTGCATCTACTTTTGTTGCATCCACTTTCACATCCCATTT
>LPNX010931311.1:306063-331877 GCA_001517045.1 Pseudotsuga menziesii | reverse complement strand
CTTTTTTCATCATGTTTTGCTTCCACGTTTGCATAATTTTTTGCATCCACTTTTGCATCACCTTTTGCATCCATTTTTGGTGCACCCCATTATGCGCCCACTTATGCACCTACTTTTGTTGCATCCATGTTTGCATCCTTTTTTGCATCCATGTTTTTATCCACTTTTGCATCCAGTTTTACACCCAGATGTTGAACATAACAATGAGGATAATGATTATGATATTGAGGATGGTTATGATGATGATGATGATAATGTTGTTGATAATGAGGAGAATGATGACAATGATCATGATGAGGATAATGAAAATGATGACATTGGCAATGATTATGATGTTGATGATGACAATGACAATGATGATGAATACAATGAAAATGATGATGTTTATCATCTTAAAAAATAAGTTGTTATTTGTCATGCATAAATTGTATGTGTCCTCCATGACCCTTTTCCACTAATCATATATTTTGGGTAGATTTTATTTCTTATTCCAAAGATAATGATGAATAACTGATGAAAATGCCAATAATGATGATGATGATGATGTCAAGGACAATGGTGATGATGATCATGTCAAGGACAATAGTGATGATGATGACATGAATGTTGATTATGCTGATGATGATGACTATTGTGATAATCATGGTGACAATGACAAAGATGATGATGATGATCATCATCATCATCATCATTTCCATCATCTTCATCATAAAAAACATCATCACTGTCATTGTCATCTACTTCATCATTATCATCGTTTAAAGCATATGGGATATGTTTACCATTTAAAGCATGCATAACAAGTGGGATATAGTTACAATTTTAAGCATGCATAACTTATAACTATGATTGAGCACATTTTAATCTTGGAGCTTGTAGTGAAACCGGGTTTCCTTACCTCTACCAACACTTTCTTATAAGGATCATCATCATCGTCATCATCATTTCTCATGTCATTCTCATTGTCATCGTAATTGTCATTGTCATCATTACTATCATCATCATCATCATAACCATATAATCACATCATTGTCAACTTCATCGTCATTGCCATCATTTTCATCATCATTCATGTCATCATCATCATCATCATCATCATCATTGTCATTGTCATCATCAACAACAGCATTGTCATCATCATTATCATGTAATCACATAATTGTGAATGCCATTGCAATCAAATAAATTACATTTATTGTTTCCACTTTAGCACCCCAAATCAATTACATTTATGTTCTCCTTATGCTAGTCTGTATAGGTGCAAAACTAGGTGGTTTATATCATCATGATGCTAAAATGGACACAAATTGCGTCCACTATAACATCCCAAATAACTTACATTTAAATTCTACTTGTGCTAGATTCATGTTTAGGTGAAAAAATAGGCACATTATATAAATATCTTGCTAAAGTGGAAAAAAGATGATTTGTAAGGGTTTGTAGCCCTGATTTCACTACGAGGTTTTATGGCCATGATTTTTCTTTGAAATTATTGAAACATGGTTTTATGTGGATGATTTTTCCTGCAATCATTTCCCTGGACCCAAATTCAGTTGGATTTTTTTAAATCAAGGTCCTCAAACCCCCATACAGTGCTATTGTCTGTAGCGGGCATCCTCCATTAAGGTGCAAGGTTCAAAGCGTAAGTCCCAATAACATGGGGTAAAGTGTTAGATATTCTTCCTTTCCAGGGAAGGATAAAAATAAAGGGGAAATGTTAGATGCTTCTGTCCTGTTGTAATGGGTTAATCGGAAAGAGCAGCAGTTGAAACAACAGTCAAGTAAAGAACATAAGGCAGTATAAAGGAAGGAAGTCGAACAAAGGAACACAGTCTAAATACGGTAATTCATAGTTCATCAGATGGTTCTTTTTTTCTTCTTCAGAGTATTAATTCATCCATGAGGTTATATTTTGCTATCCGCCCTCCTTATATATCAAACAATTTCCATAAATGAATTTCTTACAGAATTTCCCAACAATGTTTAAAACCATCCCAGGAATTTCTTACTAGTGTTCATTTCCTAGGAATGTGTTCATTTCCTATGAATGTCCAGGATACCCCCATCAAGATAAAAAAATTCCTCCAAGGCCTTTAAAAGCCTCAAAAACTCCCCTATGCAAAATTGGGGGTAATGAGGAGGAAATGGGTCCTTTGAGAAAATATTATATGGTTTCATTTCAGAATGGTAGAGATAAAGAATCAGGTGTGCATCAAAAACAAATATGCACACTCAGAGAAATGGATGGATTTGGTCGAAGAGGCATGCTCTGAATTTAATGAAAATAAAATTCTTGTTTGCTAGGATCTGAAACTCTGTAATCCCATTCGACAATATGGGGCAATAGTAGTAGATAGGAATCTAGTAGAGATGCAGGTTGATGGATTCTATCAGGAAAATTCCAAGTGGCATGAAGGGATGTCTTGTGGCCTGGGTCAAGGTACCAAGCAATTTGAAGACAACATGGAAGAGCCCTCTATTTTAAATGGGGACATTCAGTCACAGATATTCATTGATTACCCTATGGCTCTGATGCATTTTTTTCTTGAGATTCATGGCTCTACTACAAAAACTATTTCTAGTGTATGCCTCAAAAGGGTTTTGGTATGTATGTCTAGCTTGAGTTTCTTTATGCACAATGATGTTATATCTTCTAGAATGCTAAACTAGAATTA
Source organism: Pseudotsuga menziesii (assembly GCA_001517045.1). Taxonomy (NCBI): domain Eukaryota; kingdom Viridiplantae; phylum Streptophyta; class Pinopsida; order Pinales; family Pinaceae; genus Pseudotsuga; species Pseudotsuga menziesii. The sequence continues at coordinate 329,202 of LPNX010931311.1, read as the reverse complement.
GAATTACATGAAAATAATAAAGAACAATTGTACTGCACACATTTTTTATAGAATTAAGTAAAATATTTGTAAAATAATATTAAGGGAATATCCCAAAAAAGTAAATAAAATGAGGAAGTGCCTCTCTCTTTATAGGAGAGGCTAAAAATTTCTATACAATAAAATATAATATGTTCCTAAGATCTAGCCTTCTGGGTGGGGTAACATAATACAAAAGTCCCACCACAACAAACTAATACGATAAAATAAGGTGGTCAATGCCACTTGTACAATGATGATATACATGGGCCCTTAACAAATGAAAAATGCTCCAATAAGCAAGGAAACGAGATGGTTGGTGATGCCACATGGCCTCCAAAGGACCCCTCCAAGAAACTACTATCCAGGAAATGTCCACAAGACAACCTAAATACCGTTTTCAAGTGGGTTCTTTAGCAATCCAACTCCTCCAAGCAACCAATGTATCCACCTACTAACCTCCAAATTTTTATTCAAGATTACCTATTGATCAAGCAACTTCGTAAAGGGATTGGAAACCCATAATGATTGTCCATATGTCCACACATGTCTATTATCCAAGGGATTCCTACATCACAATGCCCATATAGAAGATCACATTACTTCCTAAAAGGGGTACTCAAAGCGAGTTGTGTAAAAGGAAACCAAAGCACTTTTTCACTTTAAACCATTTCTCTAAAGCTTGGTGCTCCACAACAAGGTTTTCCACCTTCACCAAAGAATATTTCACTCTAAACCATTTCTCTAAAGCCTAGCGCTCCACAACAAAATTTTCCACCTTCATGTCCATGTACCAACCAAATAAATACAATGGTGTCCACAATATAACAATAACAAGAAGGGGTTAAAACTCAAGTCTAAACCCAAGAAAAAGGCACCTTCATGAAGAGTTCTCTAATTAAAATATTCCACTTCCGAAACAAACTATCAATGGTATTGAGTCCCTTAGTGAAACGCAAACCATGGAGATTCCCCCTTCCTTTAATCAAAATATATTTATATTTTTTAAGAGACCTCCCACATGGAATGGTCCTGAATAACTATTTTTTAAGAGACCTACCACATGGAATGGTCCTCGATAACTTCGATAAATTGTATGGTTTGGGCATGACCCCTTCTATAGCTAAATTTCACAACGAAACCACTACTGATGATCCCATCACTCTCGCGTAGCTGCTTTACATCAAGACATGGAAGATGCTACTTTACATCAAGACATGGCAGATTCTATGCTAGGATAAAATTTAGTCAGTAAGAAAAAGCCCCCATGAAATTCCCTCTCTTTGAATAAAAATAAGGGAATATTAGACAACCCTACGAGACATACGATGTCTTCCATTGGAAAGATAGAAATCCCTTTGTTAGTCGTCACCATAACGCTTTGATGTTATGTAATTTTTTTCTAATTGTCTACTCTTACTGGCCACTGTTCTGTGATGATACAATACGGTAAGGCCCTTGCCCTGCATAGTATACATGGCTTATATACTTCGATAAAATCCTATAATGCACATTTTTTCTCTGCACATTTATTCTCTGTTTAAGAAGAAGAGTAGCATAGAAAACCCTTGGAACTTTAGGGATTTTGATGAAAACCCACTAGGGATATAGGTTCATTTGAAGTCTTACATCTGTCACATGGCAGAATAAACAATGGATGTTCCATCTACTCCTCCTCCATTTGCAGTTGTAACATAAATTAAGAACACGGATGGTTCATTAAGAATTAGTGAAGGAAAAAACAAGGGAATGGAATCACAGAAGTTCGAGGTGGTGAAGCCCTGGAATGTTTATATAGTGGAGCAGGCTCAGGAACTGAAGCGAATTGTGGTGGAATCCACTGATTCTACACTACGATCGGCAAGGGACCAAGTTGGAGAGTTCAAGGCGGTTTCCACTATTCATTATAGAACAGTTTTGGTAATTCCCAACACCCTATTCCCCTAGCCTGCAGAATGGGGTTGACATATGCAAGTTTAGTTCCAGAAAACTTCTTAAGCATCCATGGTGGTTCAATCCCTATTGCCATAGGATTAAAATTGATTAGGAAGAAATGCATGGAGTATGAAAATTAGTATAACACATGATAGATGATAACAATGTGAAGTGCTTACCAATAATATCTACGAGTTTTGAAATCTTACCATCTAGATTGAATATGCTTGTGAGATTTATAGTCTCGGTATGCTTTGCAAAACCTTTACCAACCTATCGACAATGACTGAAAGCTTAGCATATGTCCATAGGATTGAAAATTGTCTAAGGTTAGTAGGTAAATCCCAGGGCTCATATTACTCATGACATTTGAGCATTCATCAACACTGTAAAGCTAGTTTTTGTAATGTTTAATGTTAAAAGCAACAATTGGGGGACATAGCCAACTAGTTGTTCGTTCACTAGTGAACTAGACAGAGTGGTAAGCTATATTCCTGTGTTCCATTATTGCTATGTTCTACCCTACCATTATGGCATACATTTCAAAGAGTTGGTGCTAGGTGCAAGTCACCCATAGTTTCATGTATAGTTATGTTGTTGAAAGTTGGGAACCCATCTTTCTATGGATGGGAAATTTGGAAAGAAACTTGACCCAACCTTACACACTCCAGTGAAGAATAGGGTTTGGTGGTAACCTGCCAAAGCCATATGATAATCTGTTCAAAGTCTACATCAACAATATTCAATATAATCAATAGAAACACCTACAAACCTCATGCAGGGAAGGATCACGCCTGTCAGAATTTGAACCCTATTTTTTGTCACAACAAGTGCTCCAAGTTGCTTCTAGACCATAGCTCGATGGAGATTTTTTTTCTTTGAGGAAATAGCCTCATCCCACCCTCACACACTCTAGCAAAGAATAGGTTGTTGGTACCATTCTATCCCCTTCGCGAGCTTCGCCCCTTCTTTATTGGAATTTACAGATGGAAGTCAGATTGAATGCCAGTTGCACAGGCAGTAGGTAATTCCAAAGGGCCTGATGAAATTCGATCTGAGACCTTCATGAACTTTGCACAAGAGAATCTAACAATTGAGCTAACCCTCTGGGCTAGTTTCATTGAGCATATACCCTTCAGACTTGGAACCAATGGAAAAGGAAAACCATTATTTTGAGTGCATCCCCTTGGGGCACATTTATTGAAACGCTTCTAGGAAAATCATAACATAATCTAGTTGTAGGTCTACAATCTTTATTTCTGGAGAGTGACCATGCAATGTTTCATAGGAATTGTACTTTTAGAAGTGCATTTATCCTCTTATAGGGGGCCATTTTGGCAATCACAAAACTTTGCAACATCTTAGAGGTATTAATATTGCCATATGGCAAGCCATGAGAAAAAAATAAAGAGCAGTACATCAATAAAGGTGCATTACCTTAAGAAAAAAAAATGATGTGCAACACTCACTGTAGAATTATTTTTCTAAAACATATGGGTACATTACAGATTGCCACCATCATCATCTATATTTGAGATTCTCAATTCCTTAATCCACTTTTGACGATCCTTATGGGGATTGTTAGATTGCCAGTTATGATTCTCTAGTTCTTTCCATCTGCAAATCGATGGTTAAATAAAGTAATAACTATAACACTTGGTTGTGATTTATGGTTATATTGTTAATCTAACAAACAATAGGATAAATGCTTTCATGTGCTTTAGGATAGCTCCAACATTACCATAGATTTTTCCGCTAACCATTTGTTTGTCGAGGTCTATTATGGGTTTCAACCTTCAACACAATATGTATTATCAATAGCATTGACAATCACATCCAAGCTAAGCCATCAAAAAGAGCAAGACAAAGCCACTAGTTTTCTAGACCAGCTGGGCATAAGTCATGCTAAGGTTGAAGATATTATTTGATAAGACACAATCAAAGTACAAGGCTATGTAGGGAAAACTTTCTTTTGCACCTTATTTTCAAGATGGTGATAAAATTTGGCTACATCTTGATAGGATAAGATTTGGAAAACAAAATCATGAGCTCAAGCCCATCAAATGTGTGGGCCTTACCCTATTTTTCAAAACAAAGATCAAAGTGTTACTACAAAACCTTGGAAGACTTGAGGTTGAAGGAGTTTCACTGGTATCAAGTTGAACATGTTTATTTTCAGTTGATGGAAACTGTTTATAGTTCTTTGAACCTTAAAATATGAGGAAAACAAAGCATGTGGGTGGGAAATATGATGCTCTCATAAGAAAAACACTAAGATGTTGGAAGATATACCTCTAGGGAAGAAATCCATTAGCTACAAATGGATTTATAGGACAAAATATAACACATGTGGTTCATTGAACAAACAAAAGCAAAGGAAAATAGCCAGCAGTTTTGCTCTGTAGAAAGTAGTGCAAAAGGAAAAGAAACTTGCCAATGGTTTTGCTCTGTAGAAAGTAGTGGATTATGAGAAAAACTACTCCGCCAAGGAATTTGGTCCCAATTAAATTGGTGACATCAATGGAACATTCTTTTGGTGTAAGATTTATAAAATGAATGTAGAGAGTGCATTCATAGATGACAATTTGGAGGAGAAAGTTTTGGCACAAGGGTTCCAACATGCCAACAAGGAACATTTGGTATGTGCACAGATAAAGCTCTTTCTGATTTGAAACAGGGTCTAAGAGCCTAATATACAAAATTTTACCAATACCTTATACAAGATCTGGATTCAAAAGAACACCTTTTAATCCAAATTTCTATGTCAGAAACATGGATGATGATTTTAGTAATTGTAATGGTTTGTCTAGATAACACAATCATCACAAGTAGAGAGGTCAACAGAATTTAGAAAGTAGTCTTATTTGTGTTCAAATTTTTACATGTGTCATTTAATCCTCCTTCATCACTTCCTAGGTGTAAACTTTTGAAAAATTAATGGCAGTTCGTTTCTATTATAGAGTATACCAAGAGTTTGCTACAGAAATTTAGGATGGCTGATTGTAAATCAGTGACAATACCTATGGAGATTGGACTGAAATAATCATCCCCGACCGAATTAGAAGTGGTAAATGGATCAGCATACAAACAATTGGAGGGAAAATTGATCCATCTCACAGCCACCACCCCAGTTTTGACCTTTGTAGTTGACTACATTTCCGGATTTTTGACAGTTCCCAAGGCTAATAATTGGATGGATGCCAAGATAAACTTAAAGGATGTGAATGGTATCTTGAAATTTTACATCATGTATGGCAGAAAAGACGATTTCAGACTCTTAAGTTACACATATTTAGACAAAGTCTAGCTGATAACAGGAACTACACCACAGGGTATATTTTCAGCCTCGATACAAGTGTAGTTTCATAGCTAACTAGGCAGCAACATCATGCAGTGTCATTTTCCTCTGACATAGAGTACAATGCAATACTTATAAGTTATTATAGCAAGTGGGGTAGTATGTTTGAGAAAGATACTTATTGATTTGAGAAAGATACTTTTTGATCCTACAACACTTTAGTACAATCACAAAGAACTTATTTTTCATAATCGACAAAGCATGTCACAAAGTTTATTATCACTTCATTTGACAGCTAGTGGATAATAACGAAATAACAGTACCATACATTACAACTAGGGAGTGTACTGATGATATATTAACCGAGCCTCTGGGTCTAGACAAATTTGTGCAGTTTAGATATAACCTTGGTGTAATTTCTAGTGTGACCATAAAAGAGATCAACAACGTATATTTAATGGTCACTTTATACATTCAAGTAAAAAAGTGCACTTCAAAATAAAGTGAAATGTATAACCACATTTAATGGTTACTTTATACATTCAAATAAAAAAGTGCACTTCAGAATAAAGTCAATGTATAACCACTTTCGATGGACTAAAACATTTAATTATCATGTAAATTTAGTGAAATATGAACAATCACCTTCTCTAGGTACCACAGATAGACTATTTTTTAGAACTAGTGAAATTTTATTCGAATGTTCTCTCACATTTGCTGGTCTAAACTTTCTACAACTGTTGTATGTATTTTTAAATACAATACTTGCAAATATGTTAATGTGAGTGGAAGAACAGTTGCAATTTGGGTACATCGAGGCAACAACTAAATGCTTACCATCCCTACTTATGTAGATGCATATTGGACTTCTACTCAAGTTTATAACTGACCTTAAACTTCCCCGAAGCTAAATATAATATATATAATAACATTAAGTAGTGGTTCCCTATCTTCCCTTAACCTTACAAAACATTAAATAGAAAGCACGCACCGTATAACTAGTTTTTTCTAGTGATTTTGTTGCTTTAATATAAAGAAAATTTTATATTATTGGTTTTTCTAATTAGGTTTTGAATGAGAATAGAAAGGGGATTGCCTGAAAAGATTACACAATAACTATCAAGAACTCCACTTATGTTAAATGCAATGCCACAATTAATCACATTCTTGAATGTGTCATAGATTGCATAACTTAATACCATATATTTCACATGTCACCTTCTCCATATCTCTATTGACCACCTTCTAGAATTCCACATGAGTGAATGATGACTAAAAAGTTCAACCATCCACCATTATTGTAAACCCTAGTTTTTTCCATAAATGGGAATTGTATCTCCAATATTCAAAGTTCCATGTGGAACTCTAATATAGAAAGAAACAATGAGCCAGTTGGCTTTATAAACCACTCCCCTGTTATAATTAATATCTTCCATGTTCATACACTCATAGGTTAGAAGCATAGGTTAGGTTTTATCTTGTGTTTTTTTTTTAAATTGAATTCTGTGAGTCCCCAATCCACCGTCGTACGCCAGAGTATGGACCGACCAGTTTTGGCCAGTTCCGTACCCGGTTTGGAAAAAAATCCGGTCTGAGGAATTTTTTTACTGACCAGACCGGCCAAACCTGGAAACCAGTCAGACTGACCAGTTTTGCTGGTTCCGATAACATTGCATACTAATGACCCAAGTTCAAAACCCAATGGGAAAAGAGCCCTCGGTTATAAGCTTGTCTTATTTGATGGAAAGACCACATCATTTTTCTGGTCGAGACTTCCAAGTATGCAAAAGACGATCAAACTATGAGAGAACATAGTATTTTTATACATGATAAATGGGGTAGAAGTAGAGATTGGTGTAGATATGTCGTGAGATTTTCCTCCCCTTCTGCATTGATGATTTGACTTTGAAAGAGGCTTAAGCATGTTGACACTTATAGATGACATATGGGGTGGACTTAGAGGTTGATGTAGCTTTGGTAGTGATATTTTCCTCTCCTTACAGATTGATTATTTGACTTTGAAGGGTGCTCAAGCATGTTGACACTTGGATTGCATATATGAATGGAATCCATGGTAGATGTACTTAGGTTCCATCTAAAGCTCTGTCCCTGTATATTTTCCTTTATATCTTTGTTATTGCGACGATGTTATTTCTTCCCATGGAGTGAAGTTCCAGATGCAACGACATGATGTGTAGTGTGTTCCTTCTGAGGCTTGGAGATGTCATGATTGGGAGGAAGAGCCTGGCTCCTTTTTAAATATGCTTAGCATAGAAATAGACCTTCTCTTATTCTATAAACTTATTAGCTAGATTATTCTCTCTTTAGTTAAACCTCCTTTGGATGTGCGTTATGTGAAGTTAACTGAAATGATAAATAATGCATTTAGGTTTCTTAGTCAGGGACAATATTATTTTTCCTATAGGGCGCCAGCCCCTTGTGGATTGAAGGAAGACTAGTTTGGATTCACCCTACACAGAGGTAGTGTTATATCCTCTTGCAATAGCAGTTTGTAGTATGTACTATGTAGAACTAGAATTCAGACCTTGTATAGGGAAATATATTGCATTCTTTCCCATATTTTTCTTGACAGTGCAAATAATAAAGCCATAAAACTCCTTTAGGACTAACATACCTTAAATTTCCCTCCTTATTACTTATTGTGAATTGAACTTGCTGATGCGCCGATTTGCCCTTCAATTAGTCAGACTCATATGGGATAGGTGTTCTGTGCAGGATATGTGTACCATGCGAGACTCATGGGAATGACATGTCCCTATAAGTTAGCTTTGCAGGATGGAAAAAATGTGCCCAACGGTGAAATAATGGGGCATTTTTACCCATTTCACTGATAAGTTTTCAAAGAAACCCTAGCAGAGAAGGATATTGGAGAACAGAGAATGATATAGCACCTACAGCCTACTATTATATTGTTGTGTTTGTCATTTCACTAACAGTAGTGTTCTTTTACAAATCAAATTAATGCCTCAATCATTAAGGGATGCTACTCAAGCTCAAAGGAAGGGGAAGAATATTGATGGTAGTGGTACTCCTCCTCCTCCCTGTCCAATCGACAGTGGTACTGCTGCTGTTACTGCTAGGGATTCATCTACTTCTCTATTTTGTATTTTCCCATGGCATTCTCGAATCTCATCTATCATTTTATCTATGTAATACTTTGATGACATCGAAGGGAAAGCCTACAGTTTATGGTTACTTCTGAATCTATGTTGTACACTGTATTCTTAGAATTTGGGTTTGATCATTGATGAATGTCTATGTGGAATTTGTAACTATTCAAAAAATTCCCATCTTGATGTTTACATAATTATATTTTATTTCTGTAATTAGAAAAAGAAAATTGTATATATATATATATATTCTCATGGAATAAATCTTAGGAAACCCTCCAAGTTCTTTGCCTCATTTTGTGGATGGTACCTAGGATAAACCATTGGTTGCAGTTTTGGAAACCATTAGGGACATCAAGCGACTCCCTCAATGTTCACATAGATAGCCAGCCTGGGGACTTGACCCCGTGACCTTCTACTTGCAGTTCAGAACAATCAACCACTTGAGCTATATATATATATTGTGACCCATTTTGGGGTTTTATGTGTCCTGTATGGGATACTTGAATCACTGTAGAACTGTGTTAGGTGAGTTATATTTAGATAGAATGATTCCAACCTATGCCACAACTGGATTCACTCTCAAATCCTCTTCAAAGTCATGATGTAAGGACCCATATGGATTGAGCAGGTATGTACGGCTCTCCCTGTGGAGGTTTCCCATTGATTAATCCCTTTTACCTATAGCCTCTCCCCTGTGAGAATGACCAATGGGGGATGAGAGGCCTATTGTGGTTCATAGACAAACAACAACAAGACAACATTGGTTTCCAAATGTGTGTCCTAATGTAGGCACATTCCTGGGTGTATGTCAATTCATGATTACTAATATCTTGGCTTGGTCAACCAACAATCCCTCCTTGCACATGATACAACCCTATATAACACCAAACATGGTACAAAATATGTACTTCTTAATATGTAGCAACAATTAAAGTTTATATGTCATTCTCTTTGACTGAGAGTTTCCGCAAGCAATTTAAATTTTACACTGGTCTCTTTTCTTTTGATTTTATCCTTTAGGACATCTCAAAGAGATGGGACTCCTGGGTGTTGTCATAGATTGGAAGGGATTCCTATTTTGAGCCAACTAAATTTTCCGTACGGTCCATACCACTGGTCTTCGATAAAAAGTTCCAAAACAGTTTCCATTGGGATTTCTTTTGTTGAATTGGGGTACTTCAATTTTCATTTGCAGGTCATGACTCATATATTTGTAGTTTACCTAGCTTTGAATGCCACTTTGTTGACATCCAAAATGGTCCTAACCATCTCAAACTGTTCAAGAAGAAAGAGAAGCAAGAGATGAAAAGATGAAATGAGGTTTCCTGCACTCTTACACATGATATGTCAGCTAACTCTCACATTTCCTTTTTTGTTATTCAATATAGCATTGTTCCCAAGTGAACACTATCTACAAATTATACTTTTAATCCAAACCTGTATGTTGTTTCTCTTTATGAATTTCTATGCTGTATCATGGTTTGCAGACTGGACAATGTTTCTCCTTTTTATAGAAACACTATAAAATGTGTGTGCATCTGGATTCTGTACAAGTCCAACTTGGTTAGCTTGGATTTTAACCAACTATGTTCTTCTTTCTGTAAGTAAACATAATCAAGTAACTTGAGAATTTGATTTCTATAGAATTCATTTTAGCATTTAGACCCTAGGATGACCTTTAAAACTTTTCCAATTTCCCTTGCCTATTCCTCTTTTCTTGCTTTAATTCCAAATGCTAGTTTTCCATTACATGGTTTAGTCTTTTATAAAATAAGTATGTTTTTGTGCTATGCATTAGCTTTCCTACAAAAACCACCAGGAATTACAGTTGGCCTCATTTCCTTGCCTTGGACAAACCACCTAAACTTGTTAACTCTCTCTCCTGCAAAAATTACTAGGAATTGCAATTGAAATTGGGGTACTTCAATTTTCATTTGCAGGTCATGACTCATATATTTGTATTTTACCTAGATTTGAATTCCACTTTGTTGACATCCAAAATGGTCGTAACCATCTCAAAATGTTCAAGAAGAAAGAGAAGCAAGAGATGAAAATATGAAATGAGGTTTCCTGCACTCTTACACATGATATGCCAACTAACTCTCACATTCCCTTTTTTGTTATTTAAGATAGCATTGTGCCCAAGCGATTACTGTATACAAATTATACTTTTAATCCAAACCTATATGTTGTTTCTCTTTATGAATTTCTATGTTGTATCATGGTCTGCAGACTGGACAATGTTACTCTTTTTTATAGAAACACTATAAAATGTGTGTGCATCTGGATTCTGTACAAGTCCAACTTGGTTAGCTTGTATTTTAACCAACTCTGTTCTTGTTTCTATAAGTAAACATAATCAAGCAACTTGAGAATTTGATTTCTATAGAATGTAGTTTACAATTTAGACCCTAGGATGACCTTTAAAACTTTTCCAATTTCCCTTGCCTATTCCTCTTTTCCTGCTTTAATTCCAAATGCCAGTTTTCCATTACATTGTTCAGTATTTTATAAAATAAGTATTTTTTTTCTATGCATTAGCTTTCCTACAAAAACCACTAGGAATTATAGTTGGCCTCATTTCCTTGCCTCAGACAAACCACCTAGACTCGTTAACTCTCTCTCCTACAAAAATTACTAGGAATTGCAATTGACCTGACATGCTTGCCTTGTAAAAATCACCTAGACTTATCAACTCTTTCGTATATAACAAGTTAAGTGGATAACAAAACAAAATGGCTGCATATCTCAATGAAAAGTTATTCTGTACACTTGTAAGGAAACCAAATCCAAGTATTCTGTAAAGGAAGTAGTAATATTTTATGATTCAGCTTCACCTTTAACAAAATATAATGGCAGAATATTCGTGCCAGGATCAAGTGCAGGTTGTTGCAATGCTGGCCATCGTCTTCTTCTAGCTATTGATCCCCTTGCTGAAACATCAAACCATCCATTTTTGTTGTTTATTATTGAAGGATTTTCATGTGTTGCTATCTCTTCCTTTTGAAGGGGAGGGCATCACAAAAGCATACTCTCCCTAGCATTATCTCGAGTACATATGAGACCTTCTATAGCAATAAAGGCTAGTAGATGTATACAAGTTTCCCAGAGTTCTGAATCTACATCTTGCATAACATTTAGCCATGTCACTCGGTTCTTTTCAATATGGCACATAAGAGTAATGGCATGTTCTGTTTCTTGTAATGCGACGAGAGAAGTTTGGGGCCTTCGATGTTTAGTTCTCTTCCTACCAAGTGCATTGGCTGCAAGGTCGAGGGAATCTAGTGCACACAAGATATAATATTTTTCAGAATAAAAGTAGGTCAATGCATTGTCTAGAACTAAAGCACCAGCATCATTTTCTCCAAGAGAGTTCACCATTGCTATTACAACAGCTAGCCCTAAACCCCATAACCCATCACATAGTCTACCATTATGCCACGCAGATAATGGACCCTATTTGTTTCTCGAGCCTAATGAAAGTTCATCTCATAGGAAGTGACTAAATGTTAACAAGCATGAAAAAAAACCAGCAGACTGCAGCATCTCAGCACCTCCTCTCACACGTGCTAAAGATAAACATAAATTTAGGATTACAGCAGCTGAATCTCTCCAACTATCATGTCGAATCCGACCAATTACACACTGCATAGGAAAATGGTTTTGCAAAATAGGAAACCAAGTATTAGGTGCCAGGAAACATTTTAAGAGTGTATCAATTACAGCTAAAGATAGGTTTGCAACATTGTTGTTTTCAACACAACTGCAAAGACCAGGTAGAAATCCCAAACTCATAAGAGAAACATCAGAAAAGACATCTCTTCCACATTCTGCATATCTGTCTTTGATTCTCTTCTTTCTTGGTACTCTTTATTTTGAGAATGAATAAAGTCTAATGATGTCAGAAGTCCTGCCAGAAGACATCTAAGCATTGTTTCAAGTTTGTTTGGAATAAATGGTTTTATATCCATCAATAATTTTAGGCTTGTGATCACTGTTCTGATCACTTTTGCATAGAGTGGACAAGCATGAATTCTCTTTGTTGTTGAAATTATATGGCTGCACATCCACCTCACAAAAATAAGCAAAAGTTGGGCCTGTGTTATGAGAAAATTTAGCATGTAATTTGTTGGATCGCTAAGAGGGCCTAACAACTGCATTGATGTCAATAGATAATTGCAAAGATCTTCAACACACAACCTTATCGATTCTTCTGAGAAAGCTGCATTTAGGGTTGTTGAACCTAACTCTGTCCCTTGTTCAACAAGAAACAATATGAGGTATTGCAAACAAAAATTGAAGTACAAAAACAAACTGATCCAAAAAGGCTATAAAACAGAAATAAGGAAAGTAGGTATTCTTATGCTCTAGAAACATAACAAGCACAAAAATTGTTTTGGATAAGTATGATAGCTCTCAAGCATGAATGAACTTACAACTATTTTTTCAAACATTGACAAAGCTAACACAGTCATCCATGATTTTAATGCATTCAACTGAAAATCTGCAAGACAAGAGGCCCTGTTTGCAGCACTCAAGATTTCTAGTGTCTTTTCTGCTGCAGCTGTGAGTCCTTTGTCATCTGAGTGAGGCCACCACTCTATACCCAATTCTGTTTTAAGGGATTTGGTATCATAAATATACTTATCTTCACATAATGGATGAAGCTCTTTTAAACGGAAATGTTTAACAGTCTGCAAAATTGAATCTATCTCCAACTTTATGAGGTGCTCTAAAACTCTCTGAAAGGAACCTGGAGGAATTTTTCGACCTTCTAACTCCGCTTGAAGATGATAATATAAATCATTTACAATAAAAGCATGGAGTTCCATACCATAGTTTCCAATCGAACATAGATTATTCTTCAGCTTTCAAATACACAACATTATATATAGAGAATTACCAAGAATACTATCAAAATTTTATATAGCTAAAGAAGATATGCTACACAATACTGAGGAAAAATGAAGCATATGGAAACATTGAGATAGGTGAACATAATACTTTTTCAGCATATTATAGTACGTACATGCCAACATACAACGCACAGAATGCAACTGCAAAATCCCATCCTGTCCTTCAGCACTCATATATGACTTCAATATTAAAAGTGAACACAGAATGCAAACACAACCCTGAACATTAAATTTCTGTATGCTTCCCTTCTAAATCCCTATGTAAAAAACCATGCATATTAACAATCAATATAAGCAAAATGAGAGAGTAGTATGTATTCTTTGGATCACTGCCAGTGATAATTCACCACTCTTCATATTCCAATGTAGGAAAGCAGATTTTCATAGTCATGCTTCCCACAAGATCATCCCATTTTCTCTCAATTAGGTTCAATATAGCCTCAACCTGTTCTAGAGCAGTTAGAGATGTTACTATAGCCCAAATATTCTCCAAGGAGAAAAACATGAAATCCATGTGAGCAGGTTGAAGGTTCCCAATTAGGAATCCTCCTTGATCAGGCATCTAATTAATAAGCCATGATGGAATTTGCTCTGGATAAATATTGAATTTTTTGACAACATCAAGGGTATATTCTTTTGTCTTGTATCTATAAATTTCATTGAGATTTATCGTACATCAATCCAATAATACTCTCTAATATGAAAAGCCAGTGCAGTTAGCGTGCTATTTACAGCCCTCAGTAAGTTCTTTGATCCATCATCAACAATCATTATTTCTCATGCACAACGAAGAGTAGAGTAGAATAAAGCCTCCAATGCTACAATATGAAAATAGTTTCATAATTTGTGATTCAGGAACACTAGACATTAATAGATTGGAAAACTAAATGCCACATATACAAGAGCAATAAAGCAACCTTAATTGTCAATATTGTTAAAGTTAGTGCAGTTGCGAGACCCATTATCAGAGAATGGTTTCTTAGTCAGTTGACTAGGACATAATAAGACCCTAGAAGATACCCTAGTGCCCCCAGTAGTCTCCTGGGGTTCTTGGTCTAGGACCAAGCAGGTTGATTCCATGGCAAAGCCCCTAGCATGTGGCTAGGGCCCCTATATGCCTCTAGGGGTTATTTTGGTCTGGGACCAAGGATCTGATGTCCAAGTAGAGCCTGTAGGTAGAGGCAGAGATATATTTTGGTATAGGACCAGGGACATGATGTCCAAGTAGGTACTACAGGTGGTTGATCAATTTTCAGTGTGAGACTGAAACTCAACTTAGTACTGAGAACCATTCTGTGAGAGAATGGAGGACCCGATTAGGGTCCAGGGCTTGATCAACTTGATTTAGTGTGAGACTGAAACTCAGCCTAAGGCTGAAAGCCATTCATTAAGAATGGAAGATAATGATGTCCCCTCTCCTAATCGGTTATTGCTAGGTTGATTCTCAAGGGACTGGCCACCCCTTGATGATGTCCCTAGTACCTAACCTTTTGGAGCAGTGTCAAGGACAAAAGGATTGTACCATTCAGTTGGATCTTCCCCCTTATACAGTGATGACAAAATATATAAAACTATCTACCTTGAGAGAGAGAACATTATTTGGTCTTATTGGTCCTATTTGATTGATTGTCCACCTTTACGGTTCACCTTGATCTTGTGGTTGTTGAATCTTGGTCCTATTCTTACTAGTCTTAGCACTATTACTTGTGTGCACCTTTGACTATGATGACTCCTACTTTATGGAGTATATTTACTTGATGATTTATTAAAAATCATTCAACCATTTATTTTTATGGTTACCTTATGTTGTTATTATAATGACCCACTTATGATTTTGGACTTTATGTTGGACCTTTGGACTTTCATTTTATTATAATTTCATTAAATAATTATTTTAGTCTTATTAATAAAATCTCATGATTTTATTAATAGAATTTTTGACAATTTACTTTTTAATTATATTAAAATCTTTTTTGACTTTTGTTGGGACGGTTTATTCTTTTGGGATACCTAATTTTTATTTTTATGATTTTTTTTATTTTTGTGGGCCTCCGTTAATTCTATCCTAAGTAATGTTTTTTATATACCCTAACCTATTTAAGGAAGAGATTAGTTTTAGTTTCAACACATATGATTTTGGGATCTCACCATGGCTTACCTTCACGGGATTGGATTTTGATTTTTCACGCACGACTTTCTCCACAGGCTTCGATTTTGATTTTTCTCGGCACGGCTTTCTCCACGGGCTTGGGTTTTGATTTTTGATTTTTCATGGGCTTGGATTCTGATTTTTGGTTTAGCTTATCTTTCTTAGGCTTGATCTCATGGGATTAATTTCTCGGTCTGTTCATCACCGATCTCTTTCTCGGTCTAGTCGTCACCGATCTCTTTCTCAGTCTGATCTTCATTGATCTCCTTCTCAGTCTGGTCTTCATCGATCTACCTTCATGTGTTATTATTTTTTGGTGGCTGTCTGCGTTTTATTTGTGGGGCTCTCTCTGCCGGCTGTCTGCTATCTGCATTTTATTTGTGGAGCTCTCTCTGCCGGCTGTCTCCTGTCTGCATTTTATTTGAGGGGCTTTCTCTGCCAGCTGACTGCGTGATTTTTCTCATGGCTTGGCTTACCTTCATGGGCTTGGATTTTGATTGTTGTTTTTTATTTCATGTCTTGGCTTACCTTCATGGGCTTGTCTTCTCAGGATCACTCTGCCTAGTCTTCATTGATCTCTCTTCCTGGTCTTCATCGATCTGCCTAGATTACTCGGTCTGGGCTGCGTTTTTCTTTCTCCACGGTAGTCTACAGGTTTTACGTTTGTGTTATTCTACATGGGGTTTACTATGATCTATTCTCTACACAAGCTGAGTTTTTCTGTTTGATCCACCCTGACTGGTTTCAGGAATTTGTTCATCATGAATCTATTGGTAGAGTGCTTGAATGTACATCTTTCACTATGAGTGCATCTGTGTGATTCTCCTTGACTGCATTACTAAATTGATTGAATAAACTAAGGTTTGTTTACTCCCTCTCTCTCTCAAGGTACGTATATGGTTCAACTAATTCGACTTGTCCTTTTAGTGACAAGATCAAACTTAGAACTAACTGAGTATAAGGCGGATCCAACAATGGTTAAGATTCTTTATCTTCTGTAGTTTACTTGAGATTTAGTTTACTGCACATGTTATTTATTATTTTTCTGTACATGACAGTTGATGAAACATTTCAATGATCAACTTTAATGCAGTGACCAGTAGAGCGTTAAGTTAACGCAGTGACCAGCAGAGCGTTAAGTTGAAAGAAATGAAAGTTATGTTGTTACGTTTTATTACAGTTTGAATTTTACCTCAATTCTTTATATGTTCATGTATTGAATTTTAGTACTTGTATTAACACTCATCTAACTTGTTAAAATCAACAAATATATTACATAGCTTCAAATAGGTGAAATGGATAATCAGACAAAGCATGAAGACTTTAAAGAAACTTAAACTAGGAAATGAATCATGAGAACTTCATAGTATCATTGTTGAATAGAATGTTAGTGTTGCTATTATGAGGCTCTATGATAGTTATATGACAACTTCCCACATCTTAGATGTTTTCTCACTTCATCAGGAGCACTAATTGGGTTAACCAAGGTTGCCCCCTATCCCTGAAATTATTTCATATTTACATTGATGCAGTTTGGATTTAAACCGATGGACTACAAAAAAAAGATACACCTCTAGAACAACACCCATGCTAGTAATGGTTTCTTTTTACACCATGTCCTAACTGCACTACTATTGTTTGCATATGATATGGTCCCTTTGGGGGAACCCTCTTTATCGGCCACGAGAACCTGGAATAAAAGAGTTTCCTGATAGTGATGGATATTATTGTTGTGGCTGTGAAAGTGCGGGGTTCAATCCCTTTTAACCAATTTGTCATCTTCTCCACCTTTTCAAGCAACAAAAATTCAATTCTTCAGGAAATTGAATTTTACTTCAATCCTGGCTCTATTCCATACCCACAACACAAATTGCAATTGAAGGTATCGATGACCAGATTGTTTTGTGTAATTTCATGATAAATTTTCATTTTTTCTATGTTATCTTGGCATTTGATTAGCCTCTTCCTAGTTCCATTTTAATTCATTTGTATTTGTTGTATACATGATTTAGGTCTCAGTCCTGCTCTATCGATCATTGATCATCCATTGTAGTATGTGAAGTGCTCCTCAGTTTCCAAATTTCTTTGTGTAAAGCAGTGGGAATTCTATAATTTTTTTTTTTTGTTTTGGTTGGAAGACTAACCATAATTATCAAATATTTAGGCCTTACTGAAGAGGACTTGCTAAGAATTTTTGGTTGTATTAAATACCTCTTGGCATACAAAGTTCAAACTAATCAAGCTCTTGTTTACAACAAGTTTTACCTGGCATACAAACTAACCAAGCTCTTGTTTACAACACGTTTTACCAAGTAAGTAAACCTACTTGACCCACAAATCAAGACCCATTGACAACCTAGACTACATTTTTACTGTATCTAGGCTCTGTGATCTCCGTGCTCTTCTTCACCATTAGTGTTGTTTTCTCTCTCTCCTTGTTTCTTCTATGTGAAACCTCCAAAACCCATTTCATGTACCATTCCCTTTTCTTTTTGCATTTCTCATTTCTCATTTTTGGTAACATAGTATTACATATGTAGGCATTTTTGTAGGAAAACCAAGGTGGATGTGCAATCTATCAGAATGGAAACTAATAGTTTCCATATGCAAGTGTTTAGAATCCTGCTACTTCAAATGTGTTGGTTCTGGATGAGAAAACATAATAATATTTAAATGTATGTCAATAGGCATGATAGGAAAAACACATGACAAATTATACACAAAACAATAAAGGTGAAACAATATTTCAGGGATGATGAAATTTAATGTGTTAATATTGCTCATCTTCCCGATTCGTAAAAAGTTCTAGCTCAATGGAAGAAATCCTGCCTTATAAGCAGGAGGTCGGTGGTTCGATTCCTCCATGCCTTAATGATATTGCAATGTATTTCTAAAAATAAAAAATGTAGTAGTGCAAGATTGATGCAATATTAGACACAACACTAAATGCAAAAGATGATGTAAAAGTAGACGTCACACAAAACAAAAAAGTAGATGCAAAATTGGACCTTATGTCAGACGCAAATGTGGACACAAAAATGGATGCTACACTAATCACAAAATTAATTGCAAAAAAAGAATCAACACTAGACACAATTAATGACTCAAAACTAGATGCAATACTAGGCCCAAAACTAGATGCATCAGTAGATGCAAAAGTGGACTCCTAACTAGATGTAAAATTGGACATTAAATTAGGCACAAAATATGGTGTATTGATGGACATAAAACCATGCGTAACACTAGTTGCAAAACTGGAGGAAACACTTGGCGCAAACAAAAACTTAAAACGAGACACAATATTGGATGCAAGATGGGACGAAACATTGGATGTAAAACTAGACGTAATATTGAATGCAAGATGGGACGCAACATTGGACACAAAATTAGATGCAATATTAGATACAAACATGGTTGCAAAACCAGTCACAACACTAGGTGCAACACTGGGTGCAACATTGGACTCAAACATAGATGCAAAAAAAGACATCAACCATGATGCAACACTAGATGCAAACCTAGATGCAAAATATGACGTAAAATGAGATGAAACATCAGGCACAAACATGGATACAAAAAAAGATGTAAAACAAGATACAAATTAGATGCAAAACAAGATGCAATATTGGGCCCAAAATTGGATGCAAAGCTAGATGTAATGCTAGAAGAAAAATTGGACACATAATTTGATGCAAAACATGGTGCAAGACTCGATGAAAAACTAGGAGAAAAACAAGACGCAACATTGGATGCAAAAGTAAGCATCAAACTAGGTGCAAACAAGGATGTAACAAAGGATGCAAAAAAAGATGCAAAATTGGGCGCAAATAAGTGCGTAGCAAAAGATGCAAAAAATTGGGCGCAAAAATGGAGAAAAAAATGGATGTTAAAAAGGATGGGAAAATATATGCAATGGACGGCGTTTTATGAAATTGTTCAATAGCGCCAGGTTTAGCTCTAGATTGTTCACCAAAATTGGGAAAAAATTACACTAAAATCCGGCACTAAATCTAACGCTAAATCCACTTTTTGTTGTAGTGGGTGGTCACCCTCATGGGGGTAGCAGTGGATGCGTGAACATTGGGTATAAACCTTACTTTCCTTTTTATGTCCCATCATTCATCGCATTGTTTCCTTTGGGTGTAGTTGTCATGATCATTCCTCCCTATATCATATAGTTTGGATTCTTTATTGGCTATTTTGGGTTGTTTTGGACTAATATGGTTGTCATGTAGGGTCCATTTTTTGTACACTCTCTCCGACGTTTCAACCCATTCGTTCTTATCACATGTATTATTTTTGAATTGGCATATAGGTTAGGATGTCACATCCACTTGCACTTATGCATTTCCTTATGACAATTCCATCTTAACCTTAGGTATGAACCCATTCCATGGTATCACAGAACATTCATGTTGTTTTTATAAGTGGTACTATGTGAATGGTAGAGATTCCCTATACATGGGTGTCCTAGTTAGCTCCCTTTTGCATTTGGTACCCATGCTATGAGTCCTCTCTTAGGTCCAAGAGTCCTTTGTATAGTACCACCATTTCCTTGAGCAAGAGCTTCATACTCCTCTTGATATTTTTGCTGGCCCTTTTCCCCAGGACTCCCTTATGTCAAGTTGTAATTGCATTATCATGAGCTTTGCCTGCCTTCTTGAGCCTTACGCCAGCTTCCCTAACTTTGAGTTTCAGCCATATAGCCCAAGTTTGTCTCATGTCTAGCCATGCAGAGCCATATTTTATATCCTTTGCAGCTTGATTCCCTATTTTACCAAGAGGGTACTTTCCCTCGAGTGTCGCTATCCTACACATGTATCCTTTCATTGAGCATAGGTATGTTCCACTACTTGGAACTAGTTTGTTTTCCTGTATGACACTCGTCTCCTCCTAGTCTGTAACTATAAAGCAGTTTTATTCTTTTTCAAGCTTTTTAAATATTTGAAAAAGTCCAAAAAAAAAAAATTAAAAACCAAAAAGACGGGCAAGGAAAGATGTTATCTTTGGTAGCTGTTGAGTCATGTCGCCTTCGAACAGAGCACTGTATATCACATCTGTCGGTTGGGTTTATATTTTGACTTTAGGAGCTATACTCGTTTATCTGATTTTATCTTCACCGACTGGTTAAGCTTCCAGTCCCTATGGAGCCTCTGTCGATGCCTCCTATGTCGCAGAGATGTCCCAGTTTTGCATGTCGAGTCTATGTTACCTACATTCAGTCACCATTTTCTGTTATGCTCTTGTTCGAAGGAAGTTGAAACCTGAGTCATCCATTCCTTAGTTATCTTGACTTTGCATGTTGGCCATTCCCGGTACAGTTACTGGTTCATGCACCTTATGATCGACTCCTTCCACATTATACAGCTTTGCTGAGTACCTCATGTTGGATGATGGGGGATGCCTTAATTCCCTCCTTCCAACTGATTTCATCCCATCAACTTCAGATCATTTATTCTGGGATTGGAATCTAGAGTCATTTTTTAGTGCCTTGAGACTTGCAGTCATCAGTGGCAGGTTCTCTTGCCATCGACAGTTCTTTGGGAATATATCAATTTCCTTTGATCAATGGATTCTCTCAAGTTTTTGACCTCAACACATTTATTCACACTTGTTAGTTTGCACTCTAGTAACTTGATTCCCATTATCATTATCTGTGGGTGATCTCACGTCTATTAATGGTATACATCAATGACCGGTGATCAGATGATGGACTACTATGTTTGACCTCGACACCTCTATTCACATAGCGGGACTTGTACTCATAGCAGTTTGTGTAGAAGACCTTCCAAATTGGTGGCATCTCTTATATGCTACCTCCTTGATCATGCCAGTGTTCATGATATTTCAGCTCTCATGACTTGATTCCAGTAGATGTCAGACATTTCCAACCATTATGGAGATATTGATCCATTGTATATCTTCATCCATTATGGAGATCTTTATCCTTTCTATATCTTCATCATGGAGATTCTGGTCTATGTATATTGTACGTGGTGATGACCACTTATGTCATATTTTGTATCATGCGTATTCATGGCCATTGTACTCTTATGTATCTGGGACTGCTATGTGTATTTGTAGTTATATGCAGAGTTGTACCATTGTACTATGCTAATTGGGTGGCTGGTCTTCCAATGGGTTCTTCATCACTCCACTTCTGGGATGGACTTATAATGTATTTTGGCCATCGTATGACCCCTCTGACCTCACACTTTAGGGGGCATCTTTTATAGCTTATTTTACCACACCTGGTGAATCACACTTGTATGGCCTTCCCCTGTCCCTCTATAGACTCTTTGGACCCCATGGACCTTTTTTATACCTTTGATGTTTCCAAGATCATCCCTAAAAACATGCTTAATTTGCTATACGCGAATTTCAAACCCTTTCTCGTGTATATACGCGGGTTTGACCCCTAAAACCACGTACATCGGGATGTGTGCAAAAGGCCAAATTCTTTTGGAGTTTTCCTTGACATGGATCTGACTCACTTGTCTCCTAGCCTTCCATATGCCTTGAGATCGCTCGGATTCGACCCTTCATTCCCCATTGAATAGCTATATAAGGAACCCTTTGGGTACATTGAAGGATATGTGAGAATTGAGAGCAAAGAAACTATAGTCCATTGTTGTCGCAACTTATGCTTGAGTCTACATCCCCTTTTCCCTTGGAGCACTTTGGTGTTCTTCCCAAGCTTGCATTTTTCTTGTGAGCTTGCTATCGAGAGATGGAGGATTGAGGTGGTGGAGGACCAAGTGGGGGATTCAGTTTCTTTGATTCGCAGACGTGCTGACAAAGGTTGTATTCATTGTAATCTCTGATTTTATATTAATAGAAATATCTTTTCCTGTCCAATAATGTATGTTTGAATGAATATTTTATCCATGGATGATTTCAAATGCTTATACGTCGTTGATTATATATGCTAGAGTAGATCTAACACTGATATATATAGCATGCTTGTCTTGTTTACTGATTGTTGAGGAAGTAATTTATCAATTCAAGATGGAGTTGGAAAGCTCAACGGGGATCTACTTCAACCATCTGGAATAAGGTACAAGTTTTGATCCTTTAGTGTTATATATTTGATTTCTCTTGCATATTGGAAAGGATTGATTTCTGGAGTCAATCTATCTGTTGTGGTACCCCAATCCATAGGAATTTCTCTCTGTAACATTCATCATGGATATTTTGATCTATATTGTACGTGGCAATGACCACACATGTCATAATTTGTATCATGCCTATTCATGGCCATTGTACTCTTATGTATCTAGGACTGCTATATGTACTTGCAGTTATGTGTACAGTTTGATTATTTTATTATACTATTGGATGGCTAGTTCTTCCAGCTGGTTTTTCATCACTCCACTTTTGGGATGGACTTGTAATGTATTTTGGCCATCATACCACCCCTCTGACCTCACACATTAGGGGGCATCTGTTATAGCTGATTTTACCACACATGGTGGATCACACATTTATGGACTTCCCCATCCTTTTGCAGACTCCTTCCACCCCATGGACCATTTTTGTACCTTTGATGTTTCCAAGATCATCCCTAAAAACATGCATTATTTTCCATATGCGACTTTTAAACCTACTATCACGTATATACGTAGATATGACCCTCAAACCCGCGTACATCGGGATGTGTGCAAAAGGCCAAATAGTTTTGGAGTTTTA
>LPNX010931311.1:266206-306022 GCA_001517045.1 Pseudotsuga menziesii | reverse complement strand
ACTTGTCTCTTGGCCTTCCATATGCCTTGAGATCGCTCAGATTTGACCTTCCATTACCCCATTGAAGCACTATATAAGGAACCCTTTGGATACATTGAAATGGAGAGGAATTGAAGAGAAAGAAAACTATAGTCCATTGTTGTTGGAGCTTCTACTTGAGTCTGCATCCCTTTGTCCCTTGGATCACTTTGTGTTCTTCCCAAGATTTCCTTTGCTTGTGATCTTGCTATCGAGAGATGGAGGGTTGAAGTGGTGAAGGCCCAGGCGGAGGACTCAGTTTCTTCGGTTCACAGACATGTCAACAGAGGTTGTCACTATTGTAATCTCTAATTTATATTAATAGAAATATATTTTCCTGTCCAATAATGTGTATTTAAATGAGTATTGAATCCATGGATGCTTTTAAATGCTTATATGTTATTGATTACATATTCTAGAGTAGGTCTAACACCATTATATAGCATGCTTGTCTTGTTTGCTGAATGTTGAGACAGGGAATTGCTAATACAAGCGAGAGTGGAAAAGCTCAATGGGGATCTACATCAACCATATGGAATAAGGTATGTTTCTAGATCCTTTAGTGTTAGATGTTTTGTTTCTCTTGCATATGGGAAAGGATTGATTTCTGCGGTTACTCTGTCTGTTGTGGTACCCCAAGCCATAGGAAGTTTTCTCTGTAATAGAAACATTAACAAACAAAATGAAATGTAAACAATATAAATCATAAATATTGCTTATCCCTAATTTATGAATTAGTTAACACTAAAAATAGAGGAAAATAGTGAACTTTTCAATATGCCATGTGGAGATGTAATTATTACATTACATACCTTAGGATCTGTGTGAAACAAGTGTTTGAAAAACCATTCAAAACTTTCAAGTTCACCATCAATAATATAGTAGATAGAATCTTTTTTGTTGAGCCTTGATAAATAGGTTCTTGGGACTTCTCGAATATAGGAACATCATGAATATCAGGGAGGTTGTCCTCATCCAATGGAGAAAATGTGTCTTAGATCAATCTATTTATCTTATAATCATCATTTGTATCAATAATGTCATATTTTTCCATAGGATCATTAAGAACTTCATCTTCAATATTATGTTATCCATGTTCATCACCTTGTAACTTAGTATTTCTA
Source organism: Pseudotsuga menziesii (assembly GCA_001517045.1). NCBI lineage: Eukaryota > Viridiplantae > Streptophyta > Pinopsida > Pinales > Pinaceae > Pseudotsuga > Pseudotsuga menziesii. The sequence continues at coordinate 304,880 of LPNX010931311.1, read as the reverse complement.
CTATAATTATGTGGCAAATAGATCTCCGGTGGTCGACATTTAGGGGGCATTGTCATTATAATTACAAACAATGTAATAAAATTAGTGTATAACATACAACACATAATTTTTTAATGATAAAACATTTTGTGAATACATGATCAGTACTATTACAAGAAGTACATTACCTAATGAATAACGTCTTACCAATGGACGATATTCAAAGCCCCCTTCAGCATGTCCCTTCTCCTTATAATGTTTCTCAACACTTGTTCTTAAAATTCATCTCGTTCACAAACCCCTGCAATCATTGCAAGGGCAATAACACTTTCCATTGCCCTTTGCCTCCAATGCTGCCTTAAACTAGGGATAATTTTAGGGGCAAAATTTAGCCCATGGGCTATTTTTAGGGGTTTTTCTCCAAAAACATATTCGCCATTTTGCATTTTTTGAAGCCCTCTTTTGCCCAATTTTGATTGGGTAAAATTTTTTTACCCTAAAATTTGCCAAATTATTATATAAACGATATAAAATCCTTGGAAATTAAAATATTTTTTGAAAAATATTGCCAAACATTTTATAGTTGGAGTTTTAAGAATTGGTAAGATTCATCAACATTTATAGACTTTTAAATAAGTATGGCTCCTTAAACTCAACATACCTCTTATTATTTTCACCCCAAGTATATTTCTTTGACATTCTAATATCATATAAGAACCAAACAAACTCAATCATTGTGTAAGTAAATTAAATAGACTATATATATATATTAAAGGAGACAGAAAATTAAAGGACATGACATGAAAAGTGACAAATATAATTAGTAAATCCAAGTTGACTTTACTTCGACATGCTACATATCGCAAACAATACCCCTCTTTTCCAAATTATTAAGGAATAAGTTAGTATGGGGGTCTATTCTTACCACCAACCACTATATTTTTTATATTTAGTGATAAAGTTGAAATCCCCCCCAATAGTTATGTTCTCCCAAGTTAGGAAACATGATTTCTCACAAGCACATGGGATCACAATGGTTAAACAATTTTTCATGTAAGATATTACCACATGCTAGTTTACCCCTCTATAAATAAGAAACTAAACAAATAAAACATTTCAAAATCAATGATCTTGTTTCCCTAATTAGTTCATCTTCATCTATTTTTAATCAAACAATGATTAAGAGACAAATCTCGATGACATTATATTTACTCATTCAAAAAATATTAGTTCACTAACCACAAACATCAATGCAAAACTAAAATTTTATAAATATTTTGAAATTACCTAAAACACCCATTAATCTAAGATGAACCCATCCTTTCTCATGTACCATATTCCCTAACAAAATTATAAACTCTGTCATTATACATTCAAATTAATACCTCTTAATCATCCATATCTTTCCATGTTGGTATTGGATGTGATAGTATTGAGGAGAAAATCAATAGTCAACTCACTTTATGTATGACCCTACACATTAAAGGACACAAAAAATTTAAAAATACTAACCTAGAAACCAAAGGAGATCATTCAAAAATTCAATGTGTTAAACCAGTACCAGACTCTTGCACTCACGGATCAAACAATCAGCAGAAAAATGGTTACAACTATAGCAAAACATTTGATGAAATATGTCTTAAGAACATGTATTTATATATCAAGGATCTTGGCTATAACAGCGAAAACGTACAATGGTCAAATTTCAACAATAAGAAAAAGTCAATGACCGTTACTGTGATGACCATTGATTTGCAGATGTTTAGAGTTCCGTCACTATAGCAACGAATGTGTGTCTTCATCACAATAGAGATCAGAATCCGTTGGTATAGCGACAAATAGTCATTTGCGTCACAATAGCAACAATGATTGGTGGCCAAAATAATTTATGTTCAAAATATTTATCAATTTATCCATGAAATAACCATTTTAACTTATTCATGGCAATATTTCTTGGAACTTTTGAGCCATATGTACTAGTGGTTTGTGTACTTTATATGCCACTGATAGCATAATTTTCTAGGGAGTGGAATATGAGTGTTAAAGGCACTTCTAAATGATTCTATGTCTTTCTAAATTTTTTAAGAATATCCTCATACATTGCCACCCATGTATTAATGACATCAATAGTTAAAAATATTAATTTATTCATTTTATTCTATTAATTCTCATATTTTTTTTTAGTGACCATTGGACACTAGTCATTTTTTCCAAAGAAAAATTACACTCATATATGCATTGAATAAATATAATGCCTCTTAAAGACCATGTTTCTCCTTTTGTTTCCCTTCTAATACATCTTAATTAGAATTACCATACTACTTGATTACATCATCCATACATTTGTTTCAGGAATCATACATAAAACAGAAATATCCATTAGCAATGTACATTCAATCATGTACCCTTTAAGGCATTCTCATTCCCTTACAAACCCCTTAAGTTATTTCTTGTATCTCTTTAGGAAGGACATCCATCCACAACTCACAACATCATATAATTAAATGCCTTTGATCATATACCAAATTATAGACCTATGTATTCATCAAAATGTAGGAAACTCCTTCTAAAATAAAAATACTCTATAATATTCATTGTGCCATATAATGGTGCTTGTGACATGTATTGCTTTGGATGTGATCAATATAAAATTAAGACAAGTTCCCATATTACTATTTCTAGTAATTTCATAAAAGTCACAATACTTCTTGATATTTTGACATATACAATCACTAAACATAATTTATAGTATACATAAAAATTAATTAAACAACCTTACAACCATAGATATTCATCTAATAACATACACAAATATCACAAATCTTGTGTGAGACTAGTGCATTCACAAATAGCTATGGGATATATATGATGAACATATGCATCCTCAAATTGGTCAGAATATGGTAATAATATTTTAAGGGTTGGAGGTAAATCTTTAGGATCTGTCAAAGTTTGAGTCAGGCAACTGATCAACTGTCAAAGAAGAAGATTTTAATAAAGGTTTGTGCTTATTAAGATATGATAGGACTGCTAGCGCTAACCTAGAATGACTTTTGGTCTCAGACCTTATATAAGGATGCCACCAAGGAGAGGATGAGAACGTGGAGCTCCAGTAGGAGGTGGTCGAGGAAAAAAATCCGTGGAGACATACACACAAAGGGAATTAAGAAAACTCCAAGAGAGGATGGAGGCTATGGACAGAATAAATTCAGAGAGTATAAACACCAGCGATGAAGGGGAATCCTCTTAATAAGAGCAAGAGGAGATTGCTGGAGAAATGAAGGTATTGAAGATGTTGGTAAAATATAGTAATAGGCCTAAAGTTTCAGTTCCCATGTATGAAGGAAATATAAATGTTGAAGAAATCATGGAATAGATCAATGCTCTAGCAAAGTACTTTGATTTCGAAGAAATTGAGGATAAAAAGAAGGCGAAATATGCAACGAACAGGCTGAAGGGACATGCAACTATTTGGTGGGATGAACTTCAGATCCACTAGGAAATAAGAGGTAAGTGCAAAATCAAAACTTGGGATAAGATTTTAGATAAAATTAAAAATCAATTTATTCCTAAGGATTATCAGTTGACTCTCATTAGACAAATACAAAATCTTAGACAAAATGGTATGACTATTAAATAATACACAGAGAATTCTTTAGGCCGAGTATTAGAGATGGAAAAACACAAGGGGACATAGAAAGAGTGGGCAAATATATAAATGGACTAAGATATGAGATACAACATGGGATCAACTTGTTGAATTTGAAGATTGTTGAACATGCTTATCAGGAAGCCTCAAGGGTCGAAGAGAAGATACTAAGAAGATAGAACTAGAAGAATCGAGGAAAAAGTATATCCAAAGGAAAAGGATCTCAAAACAAAGGAGGTAGGCTTCATACCTCTAAGGATGAGGCATAGGGTTCTAGTATCCAAACACTCCAAAGAGGAGGATTCAATGGAGGCAAGTTTAATTTTAGAGGAAGAGGAAGAAATAGCGAAGTGAAATGATATACATGTGGAGAAATTGGACACATTTCATGGGAGTTCCCAAAGAATAAACCTACAACTCAGAGGAATGAAAATACTATTGAAGCTCATGAGGAGTCCAATGAGGAAGAAAACATGAATAATTCTCCTAAGGAAGGAGAGTCTCTTATGATTAAGAGAGTTTTAGTGAAAAAAAAGAACAAAGCGCATGGACCATCGCAGAGGAAGAGTTTGTTCAGGACTAAATGCAAGTCACAAGGGAAGTGTTGTAAGATGGCTATTGATAGTGGTAGTACATATAATTTGTTCTCCACTGAGATGTTAGAGAAATTGGGATTGAAGAGGATGAAAAATCCCACTCCTTATAAAGTGTCCTGGTTACAGAATGGACATCAACTCTTGGTGAATTAGCATTGCAATGTAGAGTTTCAAATTGGTACTTATAAATATATTTTATTATGTGATATAATGCATATGGATGTATGCCATATACTATTAGGGAGGCCATGGCAATATGATAGAAACGTTGTTCATGATGGAAGGAAAAACACTTATTCTTTGGAAAAGGATGGAAGGAAGTGTACACTATTTCCTTTAAAAGATGAAGCAACCTAAGAAGAGTCAGAATCCTATATTTTGCTGATGACTGGGAAGGAACCATTTCAAGAAGTCAAGAGAGAAGAAGAACTACATTTTTCCCTTGTATGGAAACCAAAGGTAATTTTAACTTCTACAAATTTAGATGATTTTCCTATTGAATTTAAAATCTTGCTTAATGATTATGCTGATATTGTTTTGGATGAGTTACCAAATTCTTTACCTCATGTGAGAAATATTAGTCATCACATTGACATAATACCTGGTGCAAGTTTACCTAATAAGGTAGACTACAAATTGTTTCCTCAAGAGAATGCACAGATCAAACAATAGGTACAAGAGCTATTGGACAAAGGTTTGGTGAAATAAAGTTTGAGTCCTAGTGCAATACTCACTATGCTTAGCCCAAATAAGGATGGTGGATTGCATATGTGGACTGACTCTCTAGCAATCAACAAGATCACTATTAGGTACAAATTTCCCTTACCCTGCATTGATGAATTGATGGATTGTCTGAGTGGTTCAAAATATTTTTCAAAGATAGATTTGAAAAGGGGTTATCATCAAATACGAATAAGAGAAGGGGATGAATGGAATACTGCATTCAAGACTAACAATGGACTGCATGAATGGTTAGTAATTCCATTTGGTATTACTAATGCACCTAGCACTTTTATGAGATTGATGAATGAGGTATTGAATGAATACACTAGAAAATTTGTGATAGTGTATATGGATGATTAACTATTTTTTAGCCATAATAAAGAAGAACATTTAAGATATCTTAAATTGGTGTTGGAAACCTTGCAAAAAGAGAAGTTGTTGATAAATATGAAAAAAGTGTAGTTTCGTGAAGAAAGAATTGAATTATTTGGGATTCGCAGTTTCAGAAGAAGTGTTAAAAATGGATCCAGAGAAGGTGCAAGCAATTCTGAATTGGCCAACTCCAAGGAATGCATATGAGGTAAGAAATTTTCATGGTCTTGCAAGTTTTTATATAAAATTCATCAAGAATTTTAGTCAAATTTTTGCACCCATAATAGACACCTTTAGGGGAAGTAGACAACCTTTCAAGTGGATAGAAGCAATTGATAGAAACTTCAAATTGTTGAAGAAGAAGATCACTGATAAGCCTATTCTAGATTTACCAATTTCGGAAAAAGTTTTTCAAATAGAGACACATGCTAGCGGGACACCATTAGGGGTTGTTCTGAGTCAAGAACAAAGACTAGTAACATACTTGAGTGAGAATTTCAATGAAGAAAAATATAAGTATTCCCAATATGATAAAGAATTGTATGTTGTTGTGCAAGTTCTCAAGAAATGGAAACATTACTTGATTGCCAAAAAGTTTATTCTATATCTATATAATAATGGTTTGCATTTTATAAATAATCAACCTAAATTGAATCAGAAACATGCCAAGTTGGTGGAATTTTTGCAGAAATTTACCTTTGTCATCAAGAATACAAGCGGAAAATATAATAAAGTTGTTGATGCATTAAGTAGAGTAAATTTGATCTTGCAGGAGATTAAGGTCAGTACTTTGGGATTTGAAACTTTGGTTAATATGTATAAGAAAGATGTGGATTTCAAGGGTGTATATGCAGCCTGCGAGAATTCAGTTTCCCAAAATAGGAGTCAATGGTTGGACTACATGCTACAAGAAGGATTGTTGTTCAAGAGTAGTAAATTGTGCATTCCTAAATGTTTCATGAGATAAAATATGATACAGGAGAAACATAGTGGATGTTTGTTGAGTCATTTTGGACAGGACAAAACATTTTCTCGGGTGAGAGCTTTTTATTTTTGGCCAGGGATGCAGCAAGATGTAAATAATTTTGTTGAAAAATGCAGGATATGTCAACATGCCAAAGGGAGGAGACAAAATACTGGACTGTATCAACCCCTATATATTCCAACTAGGCCTTGGGATTTCATCATCATGGATTTTGTTCTAGGATTGCCTAGAACTCAAAGGGGGTATGATTCTATTTTTTTGGTAGTAGAAAGGTTTTTCAAACATGGCTCATTTTATTCCTTGTGAGAAGACCAACGATGCAACAAATATTTCTAATTTGTTATTTTTCAGAAATTGTGAAGTTACATGATCTACCTTTGAGCATTGTATCAGACAAGGAAAACAAATTGGTTGGTCATTTTTGGAGAACTTTATGGAAGAAATTGGGTATTAATCTTAGTTTTAAATTTTTCTTATCATTCTCAGATTGATGGTTAGACTGAAGTAGTAAATAGGATCTTGGGAAATATATTGAGAAGTCTTGTTTATGAGAATCCAAAAGAATGGGATTTAGCTCTTGTTCAAGTTGAGTTTGCTTACAACGATTCACCCACGACTCACCTAATAGGAGTACATGCGCGAGTCCTTTCCATATTATGTATGGAATGCACCCAAGACGAGTGTGTGAAATCAGAATTTTGGGAGGACACGAAAGGAGAAGTGCAGATGGTGAATATTTTGCATCCAGTATGCATGAGTTACAGGAAAATGTTAAAGATAAATTACAGGAAAGTGCTGGACAATATAAACAGAGAGAAGATTTGAAAAGAAGGGAAGTTCATTTTTAGGTTGGAGATTTAGTGATGGCATATCTTAGAAAGGAGAAGTTTCCTATGGGGACTTACAATAAAATGGAGCTCAAGAAGATAGGACCTTGTAAAATTTTGAGGAAGTTTCTGCAAATGCATATGAAATAGAACTTCCTTTCGACCTTCAAATTTGTCCAATTTTTAATTTTTAAGATTTATATCCTTTTAAAGATTCAGTTGTTCAAACATAAGAAATGATATTAGGTGAAGATAGTCAGTTTGTATATTGGAAAGGAAAATTACCACAGAAAGAACAACCACAGAATGAAGCTATCCTTGACAAAAATAATTTCAAAAAGACCATAAACAAATATTATTTTAAGTATTTGGTCAACCGGAAAGGTCAGCCATCTGAAGATACAGCATGGATGACTAAGCTAGATATTTCTGAGTACTATTGAAGAATTATTTTCTTCCCCATGGATATGATGCAGGAGCATCGATTCAAAGTCCTATGTTTTCTGATAGAGAAGGAAAAATTATTTTCTGCTTCCATGTACTCATTCTAGAAGGATAGGATTAGTTATCATTTCTTGTAGTTTTTTTTATAGATATACTTAGTTTGGATGTAATAATGGAAATTTTACACTAATGTCCTTGAATCTTACAAGAGGTTTCTCAAGGATAGGTTAGTTGTAGATTTACTTTATTAGGAGTTCAAATCCTTCTTGTTCGGATTTGACATGTTTGATGGAGTTCTACATTAGTGTTGAATGTAATAATCAAAGACAATGGTTGTTGATGGAATGAAAAACAAAGTTCCAATCCTCTACATGTATTCGAATATTTGATGTCTTATTTTCGATAACCCAAAGTATGTTTTAATTCCTTGTGTATGAATGAATTGCATGACTTTTTCAAGAATCCTTAGGAGTGACTAAGTTGGAGATTTATTCATACAATGAAAAAATAATGAAATGATCATTTCACTGATCAATTCATCTGCAACAGTCTGAGTTAAAAATCTGTAACTTTGATAGATAATACGTAGAGATATATTATGCAAGAAATTAACGGCTCACAAGAATTCTAGAAAGATACTTGAGGGAGAAAATTGCAAAAGCCCATTTTGGGAAAAGTGGTAAGGTACATCCGCATTCTGCAACTGCAAAAAAGTTATTGCAGAAACACAGTTGCAAAAATTGAGTTTCAGAATTGAGTGTTGCAGAAGAATTGTTGTGGAATTGAAAAATAATCACCACAAAAAGATCTCATATCAGTGAACCAGGGATCTTGTTAAGGATATAAATGGTCAAAAGTGATTTCGCTCAGGGAAATTGTGTTGAAGTTAGAACAACCCAGGGGATGCAAAATTCTAAGTAAGAATAGGGAAACTCTTGATTGGGATATGTCAAAGTTCGAGTTAGAAAACCGAGCAACTATCAAAGAATAATATTTTAATCAGATTTCATGCTGATTAAGATAGGATAGGACTGCTAGCTCTTACCTAGCATCAAATATACAACTCACCACTAGTAAAAATTAAAAAAATTATATAGTTGGTAGTTTTTAAAATCATAATATTTAACCCTAATGCAGTGCATATTATGCTATACCATCTTGGTGCAATTGATAATAAAAACTACATCATTGATGAAAATTAAAAATAAAAGTAATATTAATCCGATGCTTTCCACTATCTATTTTCCCTACATTTCTTTAACCTATGTGGCACCCTGGTGCACTTTGGTAATATAAACACATTGTTTGTATTTTTTATTCTTGATGGGGTTTCCATATGTGGTGCCATGTGATTTATTTGTATCACTAGTGCATTATTTTCATATACACACCGATGTGTTTATGATGTATAAACATAAGGAAAACAAAACATTTACTAAAAACTTTTCCTTCTCGCCTCTGCTTGTGACCTCCACTATAAAGGGATATTTGGGCTCTTTTTTGAGTAGCATCCACCTTAACCTCCACAAAAGGGCATTTTTATTGTAGTTCCCATGGTTAAATTGAGATATGTTGATGCCAACAAATAAAAACGACTCTTAATTACATCCCATCCTTTAAGGGGATTCTAGATTTTCTCCCACGTCCATAAAAATACAAGAATTCTCAAAAGAGAAAAAATACAAAAAATATAAGTATATATATATACTTATCAATGGTTTTGGGACTAGAAAGTTAAAGTAAAAAGGGTTGTAAGAGGTAATTATAACGAGGCTATAGATTTATATGGGTAACAGAGTCATGCTTGTGGTGTTAGCCTATGAGGACCACACATCAATGTTTAGTCATCTTACAAATTGTCCCCTATGGCGATGTGCCCAAGCAAAGCACGTGTATGAAAAATGATAGATAAATGAACCTCATACCTTAGCTTACAGAGGATAGGGGAATATTACCTTAAGAATATTATTTTCTATTCATATTTTTCAAAAAGAAAATATTATGATGTGAAACCCATAGAAGAGGATGAAACTATATTCTACAAAATACTTGATCTTAAACACTCTATTGTGCGATAATATACAATTACTTCTACAAAAAGATAGATACACTTGGTTGTCCCATGTGTCGCCATTTGGTGTTCTTGTAACAACTCCCATTGGTTTATTCTCCTTAAGGGGGGTGGGGAATCTAGTGCCCTCCATACTAAATTTGTATAGTAAGTTGTATATTAGAAGAATAAGTCTTTGCATCATATTAGTTTCTATGGTAATGATCAATTGTTATTGGATTTGATTATTCTTTAAAGTTTTATTCTTGGATTAATCTACCCCATATTGATTGTTTTATCATTAACTGATGTTGTTCTTTGATTTTAGGGTTTGGGATGATTCTAGTCACCTTAATATTATTGATATGTTGGGTTTTGTCACTTATTTATATTCATATAATGAGGAGTTGTAATGATTAATTCAAGTCAGTCATTTCTATGTTTTTTGGGTTTATCATCTCTATTTTTTTGGATTTATGACTTTTTCTTGTTGAAAATGTATCAATGACAAGAGATCACCAATTTTTGGATGGTTTACCTTCTCTAAATGACTTAGTTTATTTTAGTTTGATATCATCGGTTTCTTCTAGTTGGAATGATTTTATCTTATGAAATTTAGCCATTCTGATGGAATTATTAGAGTTTTCATACCGAGATCATTGTATTAGATTTCCCATAACATATATTTCTCAAAATTCTAACGAGGAACTTCTGACAATGATCGTCTGGTGAACTTTATCAGACTTATTGAATCAATTTTGTCCCGTTGTAATTTTTAATAATCTCCTTCACTGAAACTCCAATAATACACTTATGATGAAAATCATTCGATGGATGTCATTTGGATTATCGTATAGACCTATCTATGTCTACTTTTTTTTGTTAAACTCAAATAATTTATTTAGGAAATGGTACAATATTAGAGTCAGCTTATCATACTTCTCTAATAAAATTTTTATATAGTATGCTATTAATAAGAACCTCAATAACATAAATTTCCAATGATAGTCACCTAATGAACTTATCAAAACCAATACTACATATTATTTTCATCGGATTTCCAAGCTTAAATTGAATTCATTCGAGTGTGTCACTTTTATCAATACACGATAGTATGATAACATAATGCTTTATCAAATATGTCTCATCGGGTCCACCTATAATGCCACCATCTATGAATTTCGTATGGATAAATTTCGACTGACCTATATCAATTTTTTCATATTAGGTCTATATTTTCCTTTCCAATAGTCTCAACAAATATCACCTGACAACGCATATCCAATATGGTTGTCATAGGATTCCTTCTCATCAGACTTTAGTTTTTGTATTTAACTTATCTCATCAGATTTGTCTCACGTATATACCTTTCATAAACACTATGGTTCCTCTCTAATCTCTTTCGATTGATGTTATATCATATTCCCCCCTTAATAGATATATGTACTAGCCCTTATAAAAATGTATCACATTGAGCCTATAATGACATACCTATAATGACATACCTACTCTGATCCAACATGTGGAACATTTTTTTTAGGAAACAATATCTGTGAGACTATACCCTCCATTAATTTTTTTCCATAATGACATTACTTCCTGAGAGTAGTGTTTTTTGGATGTTGTAGAGACTATTTACCATCGATTTCCATTAGATTTTTATTTGTTTAACTTGTTAAAGAAATTAAAATTTCTATCTCGTTTCCCTACTTCTAAAAGTTTTCCAAACTCCTATCTCAAAGTTAAGGTACAATTAATGGTTTCTTAGAAATCATACATTTGATGTTTTTATTATATCAAACTAAATATGGATGATGACTTGTTTCTATTGTAGGATTCCAATGTTCAATATGTCAAAAGCATAAGGATTCAGTGGAGAAACATATAAGAGTGAGGTTTAATATTTTGTTCATCCACCAGGGCATATATGTATAAGTAATGTTGCTGAGAAGTACAAATGATCTCACAGGTTTACAGGATGACCCTTATTGGTGCAAAATTGTTGTCAAGAATATTGCACCTTCTGTAGACAGAATTTGTTCCTCTGGTTTGAATGGTTCAGATCCAGAACAAATGAGTGAACGACAAAGGATGAAGACCTTCCCTGAATGTTGTAAACACTTGGAATAATGCTTTGACGACGAACCTATGTACCTGTAAACATGTCAAACAAACAAGAACATTAAAGCTACCAGAACATTATTCACACATCCATACTAGTGACTAAGGATTCCATTAACATATACATGCGAGATCGGTACAACAGATATGTGGGACGAAAATCAGCTTTGCATTAATAAATGAATGAAGAAGCTTACAACCATTTCCTTAGTGTTGAAAAACTCCTCCACAAGACAAACACCTCATCCCTGATAGCTCCAACTTGCTCTCTTGTGCTCTCCAATGGATTGGACTAGATAGTCAATTCAACATCATAACAATACCATTCAGTTCTCCTGCTCAACTATGGATATGATCTTGTATTTATAAGTCTCAATGGATAGGGATAGTTGAGATAATTGTGGGTGAGGTGGCTCTAATATCCTACCAAGAGGGATCACGAGCTCAAACTAACCCGTATTAATAGGGATAAGGGATCTAGATCTAGAAGCCTTGAGAAACTTCTCTTTTTCCCATTTTACCCAGGGTACTGCTTTTGTTCCCTTATGACAGAGCAGTTTAGGTGAGAACCGCTTTAAAAACAAATCGTATAGGCTGTGGCACCACTTTTCTATAACAGGATACAGGCGGTGCTAAATAAGGTACCACTCATCAGCCAAAGGGAAAGTGCGGTGCTAGGTTTTTTCATCTAGAATTAGTATCCAGAGCAAGTTTTCCACTTCAAGTTTGGAATTTAGGGAAAACATAGGGTGTTAAGGATCTCATCACATGTTGGTGACAGGATTTGGGTATAACAGAATACCCCCCAAAGCATGAGGCTTAGAGGGATACAATAAGCTATAGCTTTGAGAGAACAAGTTGTCACTTCGAGGTAAGAGTCAGCTTAGTGAAAGAGTGTCATCGAGTAGGCATCTGCAATACATCAATATTTTTGACTCATAGAAAAATGTAACCAACTCATGGCTACAGACCAATACAAGGCAGATCCATGAGAGGAATAAACTATCATGGCTACTAGAATACAGCGTAGATCCATGTGATAGAGGACTCAAACTTGGACATAGCTACTAGACATACACCATAGATCTATGTCATACAGACACAAATTTGAGCATAGCCATGACCATACAAATGTGGATCCATGCTAGATATACAAAACTCCATCGCAACCTGGGGAAAGCAACAAGTACCCAAGGTCTTCATCTCGTTTTCCACAAAGTATGATTCTATCCATGTGATTACAATGTTCTGAATTTGAACATGGTAGAAACCACTTGATTACCGGCCAATGATGTGAACCATTAACAAGTGCGAGGGAGATCACCATTAATGTCAATGATTCCCAAGGTACCCTAGTATAATCTACTGAGTGTGAATACATGTCTTAATGTCGAACACCCAGTCGATTCTATTGATCAAAGGTCAATGATGTGAACCTATTTTGAGAGCGAGAGAATATGTCATTGAGGCATACATATCTCAAGGTACTAAACTTGTTTCTAAGACTATTTCCTGGATGATGAGATGATGTTGATAGCAATAGTCTCATCGAAGGAGGGCCATGATGAATACCACATCGATGACACGAAACTCAGAACAAAGTTCTGGAATGATGTGAATGAGGTAACCATAACACTGAATCGAAAGTACTAACACAGAGGATTTTTTGACTGCATATGTAAACCTCTTTCTACCTTTGAATATCGGGCGACATGACAAAAGACTTGGCAACATGACTAGACCAGACAGACACACAGTGCGATAGTGGAGGCTGCATTCTTTTGAAAGAATGAAAGGAGTGACATGACTCATGAAAGTGGATCGCCTTGGAAATCAGCCGAATACCCAATTGACTGAAAAGATATGCAAACAAGTGCCACGTTCAAAGGTAATGACAAACTTCCATTTATTTGCAAAAATGATTCCCTTCCCTTAATTCCCCCATCATGATTGATGAGTGCCTCTTTTTATTTTTACGATTTCAAAGAGGGTAACAAACACTCATTGTAGCTTGTCTGGAGACAAGTCCAAACTCATATGTTTTACGAACCTGAGAGAGGAGGGTTCGTTCCCCCCAAAAAAATGTCTCTAAATGTTTAGTTTAATGAGTCCAATGAAAGAAAACTCGGCGTAGTTCATGTTTAGAGAGTCTAAACAAACTAAAGAAAACTCCAAAGGGTCCTTTTTCATATGATTTAGTCCCTAAGGCCCGAAAACGTATAAAATAATACCTTAGAGAACTCTTCTAGTCATGATTGGATGGAGTGTTCCTTTTTTGTAAATAGTCCATTCGAACTGAAAAAGAGATAACCTACCATCATAGAGACGACTCTTCAAATACTTTTACGAGTATGAACAAGACAAGTACTCGACAATATTTTCATATTTAGGGAGTCTGAAAAGAGTTCAAAGGAGACTCCATTAGAATTTTTAATGTTTGAATCCATAGCATGAAAAAGTAATAAACTAAGCTCAAACTACTTTTCATGTTTTAACGAGAGCATGAAAAATGAAAAATAAGCTCAACACCATCTTACTGTTTTTAACGAGCTCGAAGATCAGTTGAAAGAATGATCGAATATTGGTTTCATTTTTATGCAAGCTTGAAACCAATGGGTAAACTATGCTTGAAAATCCCATTAACATGATATACAGAGGTTGGAATCCTGCCCCCAGCATGATTGCTAGCGAATCTTACCCCTAGCATGGTTGCTAGGGGCTCGACATGCCCCCCAAGCTTCGTTTCGTTTGACGATTCTTCTTCCATACCCAACCTAAAAAAAATGGTTACTAATGTGAAAATGTTGACCAGGGGGGTAGGAAGAATGAGAATCAGGTAGGTGAAAAGAAGTTTCAAGTTCTAACACTAAAGGGAAGACTTGACTCAAGGGAAGCGGATCTGTTTCATTTTTACACAAGATTGAAAGAGAAGGTAACTATGCTTGGAACATGGTTTCATTTTTATGCAAGCTTGAAACCAGAAGGTAAACTATGCTTAAGGAAACCTACTTCATTTTTTAACGAGCTTGAAATAGAAAATGAATATGCTCATAGACATCTTTTTCATTTTTTAGCGAGCATTACACAGAATGGGAACTTTGCTCAAAAATCTGTTTCATTTTTTACCGAGCTTGACAGAGAATGAGAAATTTACTCAAGAATGGTTTCATTTTTATGCAAGCTTGAAACCAAAAGGTAAACTATGCTTGAGGGGATCCATTTCATTTTTTAATGAGATTGACATAGAAAAATAACTATGCTCACAAATGGTTTCATTTTTATGCAAGCTTGAAACCAAAAGGTAAACTATGTTTGAGGAGACCTACTTCATTTTTTAACGAGCTTGACATAGAATAAGAACTTTGCTCATAGGCATCTGTTTCATTTTTTAACGAGCTTGATGCAGAATGAGAACTTTTCTCAAAGGCATCTGTTTCATTTTTTAACGAGCTTGATACTGAATGGGAACTATGCTCACCACATGGTTTCATTTTTATGCAAGCTTGAAACCAAAAGGTAAACTATGCTTAAGGTGTGGTTTTATTTTTTAACGAGCTTGAAACCAAAAGTAAACTATGCTCTCGAACCTGCTCCTACCCAACATGATATCCAGAGGTTGGTAGGTTTCCCCCATTTCATAAAATCTAGTTGCTTAGATCCATTATGATGTCCATATACTAGAGCCATGCCCCCCATTTTACCTATGATGGGTAAAAGATAACTATAAGAACGGGAAGGAATCACAAGAACATGCAGCACATTCAGGGCAGTCTGATTACTAGGAGTGATGCGATGGTCAGGTGTAACAAAAGAAAGCTGATCAATGGTCACAATATTCCCATCATGGAGAAAATTCATAACTCTAAAGAGTGTGGAAACACCAACCTTCATGGCATAAACATAATCATGTCCAAGGAGTAGATTAAAATCTAAAGGAACTTGGACCACCATAACATCAATATAGACAGTTTTCCCTCCTAATGTAATAGGTAAATAAGGAAGGGTCCCTAAAGGTGTAGTAGGTCTTTGATCAAAAGCTAGTATCTGATTGGTAGCTAGCACAAGCTAAGGTGAACCTAAATATTGCCAAGCAATTAAGGATATAATAAAAACAGAAACCCCTTCGTCAACAATAGTGTGAAGTATCTGCCTAGCAGTAACATTCAAAACTATCTGGAAAGGAACACTCAAATGAAGATGAGACTCTGTTAGGTTACTTCATTCAAAGGGAATAACCTCATTACTTGGAGAGGGTTCTGTCAAAATCGAAAAAATTTCTTCTTATCGAGAACAATCAGAATGAAGCATAAAAACTTCAGCAGGTTTCAGTTCATTCTCTACTAGAAGAGAAGAACAAGACAAAGATTTGGTCAAAGAGACTACTTTAGTCTTAACACTCTCTAATGAAAGAGAGGGACTGGGTGGAAATGACATCTACTCAACCACTTCACTCTCCAAAGGAACAGTGGGATCAATTATAGATGAAACTGAATCGATCACTTGGTCAACCAGCAAGGAATTGAGGGATAACTTACTATCACTTGTTGGAATCACTTGTTGATGATCAATAATATTTTCTAACCAACATGAAGCTTCATCCATGTCTGGACAAAGAAAAGTACGATGCATAGCCTTGAATATCAAACAAGGATACAAGACTTTACCCTTATGACCTTTTACCAATGGGTCACTGGTTGAGGGAGTATCATCAACATGATGATCAGAGGTTGATGACACAGACGGTTTGGACCTTTTATACCACTCTTGTTGTACATGGGAGAGACCAGGACACTCCTTAAGAAAGTGGTCCCCCTTGCAAAGATTACAAGGGAACTTGGGTTTTCCGAGAGTTCTCTCAGAACGAGCACCATCAAGAGCAGATAGTTGCTTCTTTTTCTCTTTCTTATCCTTCTTCTTTTTACCCTTCCCTTTCTTCTTCTTATCACCATGACTACTAACCATAGAGATTTGGTCAAGCGAAGAAGAAGAAAGAGATGAAGCCACAACCGACGAAGAAGGAGATGGATTAGGTTGAGGTTGATCCTCTCTCGGAGGAGAGGTGAAATTTGAGACATTAGGTGTAACAGGAATTACTGGATTAAACAGACAGACCAGTAATCCTATAGTTAACCTAGGAAAATTTAGGGTGGCAATAAAGGGAGGAGCAATACCTTCACTTGGAGGGAATACAAAAGGTACACCTTGGAAAGGGACCTCTTGAGTGGTAGTCCCAGATGGGGATGCCATCTCTAAACTCTCTAGAAACCCCCTAACTACCATGCACAATCAATTACTACCCAAACTAAAAGAAACAAGCAAACATGTGAAAGGAGTGGATAAGAGTCAGGAACCTCACATGATTATCAAGACTTTACAAGATTTGTCTGTAAAGCCAAGATGGCCAAAAGGTTAACTCATATGGTTTGAGGATTCCTAAAAGGGTCTCTCAATATACACTAGGTATGTGGGAGCTCAAATCGGTAGCAGTGTTGTCTAATGCACAACCGTTCACAAGGGGCCTTCCGATATACAATCGAGTACGTGAAGTACCTTTATATATACCTCAAGGGTATGTGAAAGACCGTTCGATATACCGATGGTATGTGGAAGAACCACGTGAGTCCCGAGATGTAGTGCGTACAAGTAACAACAGCTCCTACGCTTAATGACACCCGAACACATCTCTAACTTATCACTCAAATTGCTAAAAGTTTTAACCTAGTACTACCGTTAATTTTATCTTGTGCATTTAGGTGGAACCATGGAGTGAAAACTTGAATTTAAAGAAGATGCACATTGATCTATATGACAATGCAAGTTTTCCTCTTCAATGAAATTCTACCTAAGAGAGGGAGAGAGATTTACTTTTCTTCCAAATAATGCACACTAAAATGCAAATGCAATTATATCTTTTCAAACGAAAAGTGAAATATCAATGCACCCAAATCAATCTTCAAAGCAAATAAGAAACAGATCTAGAGAACATCAAACATAAATAAACCAAAAATGTTCCCTATCTTTACATGCTCAAAAAAGATGCATAAAAAATTAATGGAAAGAGGATTTCACTAAGGTTTCCAAACAAAACTAACTCTAATGCACGCAAAGCTGAAAACATATATTTCTTCTTAGCGAAAGTAAGATCTAGAATTTCAAACAATCATGCACAAAACAAGAATAAAATCGTTCAACAATGCTTTCAAATAAATAAAAGGAGAGAGAAAAATAAAACTTCTTTTTGAAACAGATAAGGAAATGAAGAACTAATATTTCCTACCAAGCACTGACAAAATCTGCATGCAAAAGGAAACAAGAATCACCCAAGCAAAGAAAGAATCAGAACAACATGGATCACTCACACATTCCAAGTCCAAAACAAAACCGAAAACTACACATTAAAATGAAATGTATATTTCCAATTCCAATGAATAATATCTATAGAAAAGAGTAAGACGTTTCAAGCAAAGAAAATAACGCAAAATCCAATGCAAGAAACATAAACTCTCTTTGAATGCAGAAAGAATACAACAATCAAAGCGACTACAGAAACACACAAAAATAAAAATACAAAGTTTGGAACAGGGCCTACCTGGAACCGCACTGGAGGGATCTTTGAAAGAGTGGTTATGGACGAGCACCGCTTCTAGATCACTACTCTCAGGCGGTGGCACCACTTATGGCTAAGAAAGTTCAGGCGATGGCACTGCTTCTCGCCTACAACACATGCGTGTTTCCCTGAATGTATCCAAAACACAAAGAGAACGAGATTCCAAGTTAAAAAATGCTCAAATCAAGGTAAATATTGATGAATTGAGAATAAAAAAGAGCATATGAGGTCAAAGCAGTTCAGATCTAAACAGATCTGAAAGTTTCAAACCAAATTTCACTAATTCAGATGGTAGATCTGACTGAAGAGAGTTGTAGACTGGAGCCTGGATTTGGACAAGGGTTCAAGGACTGAGGAAGATCACATCAACTGAAATTTGCTTTGTTTCCCAGCAAAGTCACTAGATTTGTTGTTAGGAATATTGCACCTTCTACGGACAGAAGTTGTTCCTTTGGTCTGAATGGTTCAGATCCAGAACAAATGAGTGAATGACAAAGGATGAAGACCTTCCCTAAATGTTGTAAACATGTGGAATAATGCTTTGATGATGAACCTATGTACCTGCAAACATGTCAAACAAAAAATAACATCAAATCTACCAGAACATTATTCACACATCCATATTAGTGACTAAGGAATCCAGTAACAAATACATGCGAGATCAGTACAATAGATATGTGGGACGAAAATTAGCTTTGCATTAAGAAATAAATGAAGAAGCTTAAAACCATTTCCTTAGTGTTGACAAACTCCTCCACAAGACAAAAACCTCATCCCCAATAGCTCCAAATTGCTCTCTTGTGCTCTCCAATGGATTGGACTAGATAGTCAATTCAACAACATAATAGTACCAATTAGTTCTCCCCCTCAACTATGGATATGAGCTTGTATTTATAAGGCTTAATGGATAGGGATAGTTGAGAGAATTGTGTGTGAGGTGGCTCTAAGATCCTACCAAGAGGGATCTTGAGCTCAAACTAACCCATATTGATAGGGATAAGGGAGGATACGAGGCTCATGATATGGAAGCCTCGAGAAACTTCTCTTTTTCCCATTTTACCCAGGGTACCACTTTTGTTTCATTATGATAGAGCGGTTTAGGTGAGAACCGCTTTAAGAACAAAGCATATAGGAGGTGGCACCGCTTTTCTATAACAACATACAGGTGATGTTGAACAAGGTACCGCTCATCAACCAAAGGGAAAGCGTGGTGCTGGGTTTTATCATGTAGAATTGGTATCCAAAGCATGTTTTCCACTTCAAGTTTGGGATTTAGGGAAAACCTAGGGTGTTAAGGATCTCATCACATGTTGGTGACAGGATTTGGGTATAACAAAAATGTATTGTATTTTTGTGAATGATGACTTCCACAATGATGATGAGGACCTCAATGTGATTCAAAACATTAAAAAAGTATATATTTATTATATCACCACTGGGATGACAATGTTACCTTATAACGATGTTGTGATATGGCTATTTAAATGCATTAACTTCAAGACTGAGCCAATGGTTAGAGAATTTGGTGTGTGTATAGCATGTTTGCAACTAGGTGTGATTATTTAGATGGACAAGTTGAAGAAGCCTGAAGTGTTACTCAACAAGTCGTTACTGGAAAAATTCATGGATGAAAACCCTAGAATGGGTGATATCCTTAAGGAATGGTGGACTAAAGACAAAACCTTCATTAATAAGGAAAATCAAATGTACTTAGTTCAATATCTGATTTTTCCATACCAATTGTTTGTTTTCATGATTTGCAGGTTGTATAGTGAAGAGGGTTCTACCCATTTCAAGTTAGAAAGGAAACGATGAGCTCACCATGTGGATGAAACAGGAAATGTGATTGGTTGGGAAAATATTCTGATGTTTATCCTATTGAACATTGTGAGAATAATTAAATATGTACATGGGATAAAAACTCCCTAGTTCTTATATGTATGTATTTCTTCTAGATTCAATCCATTCTTCAAATGGTTTGGGATAGAAACCTTAGTTTACCCCCCTATTCATGTATATTGTAGTGAGATATGGGATTACAACTTTAAGAGTAATTTTTATGATATTTGTGATAATTTTATTGCCCCTCTATTCTCCACAATATTCAACTGACCAACCCCTATCATGTTAGAAGAATCTAGGGAAACCATCCAAAAGATTGGGGATTGGTATATTTAAGATTTTTTCACCTATATTAGGTTTTTTGGTGTCTTTGCTACCCATTAAACCAAAAAAATTTCTTAATGCTTGATCCCTTAAATTCCATTGGACAAATCATCTTTTTGGGTACTTGCTTCTCAATCTTAGGCAGTTGAACACACCTTGTTTCCTGGAACAGAGCATCATACATGTATGAAAGCTCTTGTCCACTGATGTAATGCCCCGATGGAACCTCTTATTTGGCCACAAGGAGCATCGATGCACCTATCTTGTTGAAGGCACCCTAGTTGTCTCTAGTTCATAAATAATAAGGTTAACTGAATTCAAACTGGTCATCATTAGTGGTTGGAGGTGCCCTAGTTGTCTACAGTTCATAAATAATAATAAAAATAATTAAATAAATGAATGGAGGCACCTTCACCAATTGGATTAAATTATTCTAACAATCAGTTAGCAATTAGGTTCATTTATGACACTCAGATCACTCCAGAATGGCTCCCCGATTGAAGGAGGAAGCCCAGTTAGCTTCCCTGATTGAAGGAGGAGACCCAGTTATCCTCCATGATTGAAGGTAGGCATGGGTGTGCTCATGCTGATGTCATAGTGTGCTCATATGATGCTGATTAAGTCAATTAAACTTAGGATAGTTGTTTAACAAGGCCAAACTAACCAAATTAAGTGTTCATGTTGGGTAAATGACTCCAAGAGGTTCTTGATTTTTTGATGTTTAGATCTGCAATTTTGGGTCATTTTTGGGGATTTTTACTGTTATAGGTGTCTTAGGAATATTCTTAGATAGGTTTTAGACAGTACTTACCTCTATTTCATCAAGTTTTAATGGATTTCTTTGAATACTATTGAATTTTTGTATGCATATGGTTGAAATTTGAAAAATGCACGATTCTTGATTTTTGATGGTCAAATATGCAATTTTTGTTCATTTTGATTGATTTTTGCTGCTGTAAATGTCTTAAGAATTCTCTAATAGAGGTTTTAGAAAAAAAATTCTTCCCTTTTATCAAGTTTTAGAGAATTTTTTGGAGGATCGTATGTTTGGTGTGCATTTTTGGCTTGAGTTTGAAATTTGTGGAGATCAATGATTTTTTAATTTTCATTGAATTATTTTGAAACTTTGAAGAACCTTGATTGACATCATCAAAAACTTGATAAATCATAATATTAACTTTTAGGATCATTTTTGAAGCGTTTGGGGACATTTTCCATCAATCTTAGAAGGCTTGGAAAACTCTTTTTAAGAAAAAACTAGGAAAAAATCACTTTTAGGAGGAGTTTTTTTTAGTATTATTCAAAATTGTCCTTGAAAATAATGCTCAGATATGAAATTTTATGACATGTTTTACCTTTAAGTCATTTAGTTCAGCCTTGAATGTCTAGAAATTTTTCTAAATTGGGCATTTTTATCAAATAGTGACATAAGGAAATTGTTGAAAAAAGTAAAGAGCATGACATTGTTTCAAGTTATAAATTCTTGTGACCATGAATTTTTAGTCCACATGGACTTGCTGACCTACCAAAAAACTTGTAATCACCATTAAGACACTCTTCATACCATCATTTAATATCATTTTCACATAAATTCTCAAAATACCAGCCTACCACTCAATATTAATTCAAACAAAATAAGGGGATTTTTTTGTGATTGTCAAGCTTCTTAAGATAAGTTGTGTTCAAACCATGAATATCCTCTTCACTTGCACTTTAGGGAGGTCCTATGAACGAGAAAGTGGATCTAAAGTGTAATAGATAGGTTTATTTTTAGCAAAATTTTGAACCACAAGTATCTTCTTCACTTGCGCTTTTGGGCGGTCCTGTGAACGAGAAAATGGATCTCAAGTGTAATATGAATCCTTTAAAACTTTGAAGCATATTGTCAAGCCACGAGTATCCTCTTCAGTTGCGCTTCTGTTCGGTCCTCTAAATGGGAGAGTGGATCTAAAGTGTAAATTCTAGTCATGGAAAACAAAAATTGAATCACGCTCTTACATGTACACATCGGTTTAAGAGACTTATTGGAAACAAGAAAAAAAATTGATTATTCAAACAATTTTCATTTCTAATTAGTGATAATTGAATCCAACCTCTTTAACCCTTGCTAAAAATTGAGAGTGATTTCAAAATTTTGAAAGTGATTTTATTTTTCAATATTCACATCTGAAGGATATCAATGAACCTCTTACTCTCCCATAGTATAGAAGTTCATCAAATGAAAAGATAGGTTTAAAAACATATGTGCATTGGTTTGGTTTAGTATCATAATTCACAACACCATCAGTTTCATCGCCACTCATCGAAACTAATCGAATTAACTTTAAAATCAACGCTGAATATAAAAACAACCATGATTTTATATTTTGATATCACCAACAAGATTAGGCTAGGGTATTGAGTTAATATGGTGAGTTAACATGGGCCAAAGCCACAAAAATTTGAAACTAGCATTGATTAACAAGAGTTAAATCAATTAGTAGCAAAGAGTGCTAGCTGAGAAAGCACTTCTAACACAAGATTTAAGCACGAGGTCAATCCGAATTAGTAAGGGTGGTACCCTTCTTTGGTGGGATATGAGCAAATTACAGTGTCTCGGTTAAGTGGCAAGTCCTCAGGGTGACATCAATTTTCTGAGATAGCTAGTCTATGTGACTTATCCTTGACTCAGGAATGTCCTACCCAGTCACCGATTGTGAATTTGTAACCATAGTTTCTTTTCGTAGGGTATCACACAAACAGTTGTGAGTGGGGGACACTTGCAATTCATGAGACAGACACAAGGTTTTTTCAACTCCTTGGGAGTGTGAATAGCCAATATCTAACACTTTCACCCCTGGCGATTGAAGAAAAACATAACTACTTCTCGTACCTTCACCATTTATTAATTATTGAGGATTAATTTCCCTTAATGACTACTAGTTTTGGAAGGCCCTATAAAAATTCAAGTTTCCACTAAAGCTCGATTTTTTGGGAAGAAGCTTGCTTGTTGTTTCCTTAAGGAATTTTTTTAGTGGTGTGGACACTTTTGTTTCTGTTTGGAGTCTATATTGCTTCTAGAATTGATTGATTACATTTTTCATATATATTTTTCAATTCTAAAAATTTAAAAGTCAAAGTGGCTTCTCTCCCAATCCGCCAATCACAGAGGCAGCAAGGTGATTCACCAGAACTTGAAGGCCCCAATAAAACATGGATATAGATACAAAAAGACTGTGAAACTTAACCCTTTTTAATTTCAATTAACAATAACAGAGAAGATCAAAATCAACCCAGTATTGAAACATTTGCAGAAATAGTTGATAATATTGCTCCATTTAACATTGAAAAAATGCAAAACCATACAGCTGATCCTGCTAACCCACCATTACATCTTTCAGAACCAGCAATACTTGTGGTAAATGAATCAATGGATAACCTTAACCCTCTTTTCACATATCGAAATAACATGCAAAATCTAACACTTAACCCTTTAGCTTCTTCCGAAGCTCCAGGAACCATATCGGTTCAGCCCCAAATGGTGGTTGGAGGAGGTAATACCTTCAATTCGACCCCAATAAAAATCCCAATAGTTAATGTTCTTGTTAATAATATAAGTCTAGCCATCACTTCAGTGCTAGTTGGTACAGTTCCAGGTTCCAATCCTGGAAGTACATCCACTTCATATACAGGTATCCCTACTGGAGGGTGTACCTCGCCAAACATGGGTTTCTCATATGACGGGGCTTATCAAGGTAAAAATATACAAGGAGTTAATTTGAATCCTTTTGGTCAACATCATACTGGTCTAGGTTCTACTTTTAGAGGAAAATATACACCTTGGAATGGTAATATTCCTAGTGGAGGATATGGAACTTGGAACATGAATACCAATTGGAGGCATCATCTGCAAATGACTGGAAATGTTCTAGGTGGGTATCCTCCTACCAATCATAGTACAATGTATGGGGGTAACCCTGCACATCCAATGACCACTATTCCAGGGGGCATTCCACCTATGAATTATGTCTTAAACTCGAGTAGTATGGGTATCGGAAGTAACCAATATTTCAGGAACCTTCCCCCATAGGGAGGGAATCCACATTGGAATAATTATCAGTTACAAGGAAAATATCCTTGGATTGGTAAAATCCCAAGAAACTATCAACCTTGTTGGAGCCCACATCCACAAGGAGGTAATTCACCTTTCAATTCCATCCCACAATGGAATGGGCAAACAATTGGGAAAAATAAATCTTTTTGGGGGTCCTTCTATTCAAGGAGGTAATCCACCATGGAACATAAATCATACCCCAGGTTAATGGAACTATGAAGTTCCACCCACATATCAAACACCTATGATGACACCTATCAGATCACCATTTCTATCCACATTAAATCTACTGGATTTATCTCAGCTGACCAATGATCATGTTCTACATATGAATGGATGGCCAACCATACCAACTAAACTTCATTCATACATACCCAAGTTTCATAGATAACCGAGGACGATCCGTCAAATCATGTGATGAAATTTCATTTATGGTGTTCCAATTCCCTAGTCAATGATAGTATCAGGTTGAGATTATTTCAGCAGACCCTCACAAGAACTCTTGCAAAATGGTACATTGAATTGCCGCATAATACATTCATAGATTTTTCATATTTATCCTGTTGATGTATTTGTAACTTTGGAATGTAATCATCCATATACATTATGTATTGTACCCCGATGTTTATTCCGGGAAGTGTTTTTAATGTATTTGAGTCATGTCATGCCCCGATGTTCCTATCGGGAGATTCAATAATGTAAACAAGTCATGTAAAGTCATTGTGGGTAACCCTCCTATTGATCAAGGGTTAAAGTCTCCACAGTTGTGGGGCACTAGGTTATTAGACTCTCCTAGAGATGTCGACCCTATTAAGTAATTGTTAAGTGTGTCCGACATGTTGAAGTGGACATTAAGTGAACAAAAGAATATAAATAGAGAGTGAACCTCTCTATTTATTATACACACACACACTCATTGGGATGCATGAGTGAGAGAGAACAAGCTGGGATCAGAAAGAGAGACTACTGCTATCGGGAGTCATCTTTATGTTTTTGGGTTTTACTTTTGGTGTTAAATCTATCTATGAGGAAGTTGTGGGGTTTTCTCCTTTCTGGTTTCCCTAAGGAAAATCTTTGTGTCGATTGTCTCTTGTGTTTGATTGTTGTGCTTGTTATTCTCTCAGTTAAAGATCCTAATATAATGCTATCTTGAATGATAAAAATCTAACATGGTATCAGAGCTAACCTGAGAAGAAGACATTGTCTAGATGCAGAAAGATAGGGATTCTTACTTTTTGGGTCTCTCTCCACAATCCATCAGCAAAAGTATGCTAGGATGACTCTCCATTAAAGGGCGCATCTTTCTGTCGAAGCATAATTCGATTTTGGACATTTTTAGTCTTTGGTGCAGGAAATTAGGGGTTCTTACAAAAGAGGAATTTTTGAGTGATCCCATCATATGATTTCTCTCCTCATAAGAATTGAATTTTAGAGACCTTGGTTGATATTTTTGGTTGGGTGAAACTTCGGAAAAGTCAAACCCTAGTTTGACCCCGGGCTGGAAAAACCCTAAATACTAAAACGAATAAGTTTTGGTACATTTTCTATATCTCAGATTGCATAAGTTTGAGGGGCTGAAAATTTCATAGGTAGAATACAAAATCCTGATGTACACTGTGTCCAATTTTTCAGCCTCATATTCGCTATATTCTAGGAGACATGTTTCCTCCAAGTTAGGGTTCTAGCCTCTCCCAAGATTCATCCCAAAATAGGACACTTGGGGAGAATTGATATATCTTGGGATACGAAGGTCTAAATGAAATTTATGAATATGTTCCATAAATTCTATGGACTGTACTTTCTGTGGTCCAAGTTTCAGACCCAGAAGATGAAACAGTGACACATGGCAGTCCGTACAACTTCGCTATGTTGAACAGTCTTGAAACAGGTCACCTTGAGAAAATGATCATAAGTCCCAATTGGTGAAACTAATTCTAATGAAAACTATGGTGTTTGAATAGGGATATGAGGGGATACCTTAGTGTAAAGTTTCATACATATAGGAGAAGTAATTGCAGAGATACCGCAGAAACAGTATCAGGCATTTCTATACAAGAAATTGGAAAACTAGGGGTTCCTGTTCCGAAAGCTTCTCTCCACTATTTTTAGAAAAGGTGTACATTGGACAAATCACATTGAATAGGTCTATCTTTCTAGCCAATCAGATCTGAAATATTCCAATTTTTTAAAATTAGGGTTTCTCTGACAAACCCTAGAACAGCCAGCTCTGGAACAAGGATGGACACGTCAAATCGGTAAGATCTAATCTTTTACTATTTCCATTTGAGGTTCTCATTTCAAAGTGATATATCACATCATATTGATGATAATATTGGTGAAGTTGACAACTTCCAATCATAGAAGTATATGATCTATCTGAAGAAAATGAATTGGACACCTACATAAGTAGAGAGGTTCCAGTTCCAGAGGGAGATGAGACTAAAATCCTTACACCAGAAGAACTTGGTCAAGGCCAAGAAGATCATTGCCGATTCAATCACGGATCACCTTATACCACAAGTTTATTCCCTAAAGACACCGTAAGAGATGTTTGATTCTTTGACCAAGATATTTGAAGGGAAGAACATAAATTGGAAGATGACCTTAAGAAAGTAGTAGAAGAATGTAAATATACAGAATGCAAAGACCATACAATCATACTTTACAAGGGTCTCTCAAATCAAAGAACAACTTGAATGATAAAAGAAGAAGTGGATAATGAAGAATTGATGATAGCCACCTTGAAAGGCCTCCCAGGATCATTAGATTCATTCATGCGAGGAATGTGTGCCAGAATGAAGTGATTAATTTCATCAGAATCTGTGAAGAAGAAGAAGCTCGACCCATAATAAGAGAAGAGAAGATGGGAGCAACTAAAGATCAAGCTCTCACCATCCAAAGAAGATCCTTGTAAAGTCCTTGACCCTCTGACCAGGCAAGAGGACACTACTAAACACCAAACATCCCGGCATCTAGCCCCATGAACATGATCATGCATATAATGCTGAAGCATGTAACTTAAAATCATAAAACATACTACAATGCATAATTGTTCATATACATAGTAGAAGCAAAACAACATTCATTCATTCATATACAATCTCGCATTCAACATGCCTATCATCATAATTCATTAACAGTCAATATGATTCCAAAATAGATTAGTCAAGAATACTTATCTTTTGAGAACTGTCCCGCAACCAGCTACGTCGCTGCAATGTTCCACCCAACCATAGGTCAGCATGCTCCTTAATCTCTCAGCAATGCTACCACCCCCGATTCGGGGATGATTCCCAAAGGAATAAGGAACTAGCGAGCTTAAACATAGGCAAGGATAATGGCACCATAAGGAAAAACACAGTTTAGCCAAGCCAACATAGTTGGGTTTATCAGGTGAACAACGGATCTGCCAAGCCAACAAAGTTGGGTTTATTAGGCCATCCAGGAGCTCGAAAAGGCTAAATGCTAAGCTGGTGATCTCATTGAAGAGCTAAGGGCACCTACACCAAAAATAGCCTAACTTCTAGGACACCCACACACACCCAACACAAGGAAATCAATCCCTTCTCTGCTACGTAGTCCCTTAGGCCCTGACTTCCCTTCCATTGCTATTCAGGGGTTGTGGAGAAGAAAGCCATCCCTCTATCTCTATCTATTTGGTTCTGAGACACACCAAGTTTTTCAAGCAACTCAGGCCCTCATCACCAATCCCATGCAGTCCAAAGACCAACCACTGCGTTCATGTAGCAAACAAGCACTTCATAGCTTGAACAGGGGAAGAAAAATCCCTGAATTGTTCTTGTCCCTATCATGTCCAAAACGATTCCTCAGCAACCTACAGCAGCCCAAGTTGCAAAGGAAACTCAGCTAACAAATGTGGGGAAACAACGGCCAATGAGCAACCAGAGAAAGCTACAGCAACCCAGTATGTAGGGGAAAAGCATATACCCCACACCATCCACTAAATTCACATGGGAAGACACCCCGAGCAGAAAAACGTAATGACAGCCCAAAAACCATTTCCCTTCTTACTGCATGAGCCCAAAATAGAGAGAATCCTCTGCGTGAGGAATAGAGCGCCTCTGCCTGTGTGAGGATGGACGATGGGGAATACCAACCGGAGCATGAGTAAACTGAGCATTTTTTAGTGAAAAGAATGGCATCTTGGAGAGAGTGCAATTGTGTGTGAAAAATGGGGATAATGGGCATAGTGGTCTTCGTGCCAGCATAAGAGTCATCCTGGTGGAGTGTGCGTGTGGGCAAGGAGTGATAGTCCTACCACACTCCACTACTATCAATAACTACCCCAACTAATCAACATAACATTTTATGTGGTGGTTGGATGAGGCAAGGGAAGGTGAGAAAATCAAACAGGGTGGTGACATATGGATTTTCCCCCATGGGTTCAAGGTTTAACATCCCCACCCTTAACCTTAGGAAATCATGCCCCTTTTGAATATGGTTGCAGTGAACATAGCTGGTTGGGTTCATTTAATTAAAATGCACATTTACATGATGCCACAATTTAATACGTGTCGTATGTCCCGATATACCATCGATGACAATTCCAATCTGAAACATAACATAACCAAATCGATAGTGGGGCCTTGGCCTTTAGCTATGCACCATGATTATTTACAATGTACATATATGTCATGTATATTTAATGCATTGGGGTCAAAACCGGGGATGTTACAATCCCTCAAGCGATGAGGAATACGAAGGACTCAACTCTTGAAGAAACTCTTATCCATGTTAGAATTTGGATAAGAGATGATGAAGCTGAAGGTTCAAGAAGGAGTCTACCCATGAAACAAATAAAGATAAGTATTCAATTGTCATTTCATGATATTTTTTTGTTATGCATTTGTTTATATTCAATTGATGTATTATGCATGGTAGGATGTTTGCATTAATGACATTGAATGTGATGGGTAAGTAGCTCATGGTGCTATACAAATCTCCATTGCTACTTATCTAGAATGAAACTTCTTTGCTGACATATTGGATTAGTGCACAATCTCAATGTTGTCCTGGTAGAGATGGAAGGAATCTAGAAAGTTTCTATGAGATATGGATGAATGTTGTATTGGTTAAATAGTTTCATGATCATATGTTTATGCATAAGAATTTTTCATTATGAATATACCTTATGAAATGTTTCTAACCATACAACTAATTCATTTGACTTGTAGGAAAGATAGCGTAAAATATCATACAAGAAAAGAAGGATGAGACTTGTTCTGAAGAACAAGTGACGACAGTTCAAGATGAAGAATAATATGACGAATGCAGTGACATCTGATGTAGAACCTTCCAGCTATGAAGAAGTAACCAAGAATAAAGGGAAGACCAGTTCAAGAAGAATGATGTCTAGGATATAGTATCAATACGTGAAGGGAATTTCATAGTTCCATCATGCAGTAGATGGAAACATCGTGGGATAGAAGGAAAGATTCATAGCACGAGGCTTCTCATGAAAAGAAGGCATAGACTATGAAGAGACATTTGCAGCCACTGGAAGTGAATTCACATGATAGGAAGAATCATGTGTGCAAATGAAAGAAGGCCTTGTATGAGCTCAAAAGACACCCATGGGATAACAAATACATGATGAGCTTGATGAATATCTTAACCTTTGCTACAAGGTTGAAGATGAAAGCCTATACAGGATTACAAAATCACAAATGGGTGTGAGAATAATGTTTTCAAGATACAGGATCTTGGTATCCTGTGATCCTAGATAGATACATAGAATATTAGTAGTAGAGGAATCTAATTGTCACTCCGGTACAGAATGTTTCAAGCATAGAGTACGAAAAAAAAAGGGAGAACGATGTTCCGCTTCAAAGGGAGTGACTGCAGAAGAGCTTGAGGTTCAACATGATATGACAGGATGGATAGCTTACTGATGGCTCTAGGATTTACTAAGAGTAAATCGGGTACCAACCTTTCCTTCAAGGTTGAAGGCAGAAGACCAGTGATGCTTCTGTTATATGTCGATGATTTGTTCCTGACAGAAAATAGGAACTCATTAAATTTGCAACAAGGAGACTTGCCACCAAGTTCGAGATGAAGGACTTGGATATGATGCACTACCTTCTAGGCATGGAGGTGTGGCAAAATGTGGATGGAATCTCCCTGGGACAAGGGATGAGGGAATGCAAGACCATGACCACACTTATGGCATCAAACCTAAAGCTATTGAGTTATTCTTCATTAGAAGTGATTGATGATATGATGTATCGTCATATGATTGGGTCATTAATGTACCTAATGAATACGAGACCAGATATTTTCTTTGCTGTGAACACCTTTAGCCAGTTCCTGATAGATCTGAGACATGTTCAGTTGACTACTGCAAAGCATATTCTAAGGTACTTGAAGGGTATAGTTGATTATGGTCTCAAGTATGAAGCGAATCAGAATATTGACCTAGAGGGTTATGTTGATTCAGATTGGGTAGGCAGTGCCATTGATAGGAAGAGCACTTCAGGATGCTGCTTCAGTATGGGATCAGGTGTGATCTCTTGGTTTAGCAGGAAACAATCTTGCGTGGCACTGAGTATAGCTGAAGCAAAGTATGTCGCAGCCTATTCAGCCAGTTGTGAGGAAGTATGGTTGAGGAAGCTACTGTCTGATTTATTTGATCTTCAGTTGGATACTACTTGTATATATTGTGACAACCAGAGTTGTGTGAAGTTGTCAGAGAACCCGGTGTTCCATGAAAAGCCAAAGCATTTCGAGATCAAATATCACTATATCAAGGATATGGTGTAGAGCAGAGTAGTGAAGCTCCAGTATTTGAGACGGATGAACAAATAGCAGATGTGTTGACTAAGCCATTGGCCAAAGTGAAGTTTGAGTACTTCAGGGAGAATCTTGGTGTTCTCCATATCGAGGTTCCTTCCAAGGGGAAGTGATGAGTCTGTAAGACATTTTGACATGGTGAGAGGATTGGTTCCTTCCATGGTCAAATGTAAGGGCTGAGCCATTTTGTCATGGTGAGTGGATTGGTTCCTTCCATGGCAGATGTAAGTGCTGAGCCATTTTGATGTGACTGTAGGATTGGTTCCTACATGATTAGAAATAAGTGTTGAATGCCATTCTCTGAATAGAGCCACCTAGTCGGTTACCAAGAATTTCAGTCTAGGACTGAAGCTTAGCTTAAGTGCTGAGATGCCATTCTCTGGGAGAATGGAGGCACCTGGTCAATTACCAGGAATTTCAGTCCGGGACTGAGAGCCTTTCTTAAATGGTTGATAAGATGTGTTCCTCCCATGGTAAGATATAAGTGTTGTGCCTTTCTTACATGGTTGATAGGATGTGTTACTCCCATGGTAAGATATAAGTGCTGTGCCTTTCTTACATGGTTGATAGGATGTGTTCCTCCCATGGTAAGATATAAGTGCTGTGCCTTTCTTACATGGTTGATAGGATGTGTTCCTCCCATGGTAAGATATAAGTGTTGTGCCTTTCTTACATGGTTGATAGGATGTGTTCCTCCCATGGTAAGATATAAGTGCTTTTCCTTTCTTACATGGTTGATAGGATGTGTTCCTCCCATTGTAAGATATAAGTGCTAAGCCTTTCCGATATGGTTCTTGGATGTGTTCCTCCCATGATAGGATGTGAGTGCTGGGCCTTTCTCACATGACTGGATTGGTTTCTCTCATGGTCAGATGTGAGTGTTGGGCATGCCTTTTTGATATGGTGTTGGATGTGTTCCTCTCATGGTCAGTTGTAAGTGATGGGTGGGCCAATCTGAATTAGGGTCAGATATAAGCACTGAAGTAGACCTACATGGAGGCTAGGCCTACAACCAACATGAAAAAAGGATGGCTCTGTAGAACTTCCTGTGACGAGAAGAATCAAGAGATAGAACCTGTGATGATGATCTAGTAGAGATGATCCAGATCCAGAGATGTTCCAGATCCACTGATGATCCAGATCGAGTGATGATCCAGATCCAGTGAAGATGAAGATGATGAGAACTCAATGATGATCCATATGATACCGATAAGAAGACTTGTTCTAATAAATTGTGTCAAGAGAATACCTTCCTAGTTAAGAGGGGGTGTTGATGTATTTGTAACTTCGGAATGTATTCATCTGTATATCTTATGTATTGTACCCTGATGTTTATTTCTAGAAGTGTCTGTAATGTATTTGAGTCATGTCATGCCCTAATGTTCCTATAGGGAGATTCAATAATGTAAACAAATCATGTAAAGTCATTGTGGGTAACCCTCCTATTGATCAAGGTTTAAAGTCCCCACAGTTGTGGGGCACTAGGGTTATTAGAATCTCCTAGAGATTTCAGCCCTAGTAAGTAATTCTTAAGTGGGGATGACATTTTGAAGTGGACACTAAGTGAACGAAAGAATATAAATAGAGAGTGAGCCTCTCCATTTATTATACACACACTTCCTCACTGGGGCGCATGAGTGAGAGAGAAGAAGTTGGGATCAGAGAGAGAGACTACTGCTATTGAGAGATCATCCTTATGTTTTCAGGTTTTACTTTTGGTGCTAATTCTATATCTGAGGAAGTTGTGGGGTTTTCTCCTTTATGGTTTCCCCAAGGAAAATATTTGTGTCTATTGTCTCTTGTGTTTGATTTTTGTGCTTGTTATTCTCTTAGTTAAAGATCCTAATATATTTCTAGCTTGAATGGTAAAAATCTAACATATCCATGATATTTTTGAAACATTTTCAGTTACTTATTCACTATGATACAAGTACTGAACCATTGACTTCGCTTAGGCAATCCAATTCTACTCACATCTCCGATCTTATACATTATTGGAGGAGGCATCGAAGGATTATTAAGGCATAAATACCAGATCAATTCTTAGCATATTGGTTTGTAAAATCACTATTGCCTACTCTTTCCAAAGCTGTAGCTATGTCGGGAGCCATGATTGAAGAGAAACTCATTGAGAGTTCCCAACAAATGGATTTTATATATTCACAATCGGTCACACTTTATGATTTAATACCTCTTATTGTGAGACCCACATCCGATCCAAAAAGGCCATCGAAAGGACCTCATGTCAATGGTGTGATTGGTTCTATTAGTTAAATTGATCGACTTGCCCAGCGAATGGGACAAGTATCAGTTCAAACTTCTCAACCCACAGATGGCCATGAAAACCAACAACCTACAAATCCTACCCAAACTTTGGAAACCATCACGGTCTAAACCATAGACCAAAAATGAAAAAAGAAGAAACAAAAGAAAAATACAAATATTAATGTTGGGACAGGAGATGCATCTAGAATGAATACTCAACTAGAAGGTAAACAGGAGAAATGGAAAAACAAATATCCTTGCAAAATCTATCAAATAGATAATCCTACTCACCTATTCCCTCATATGGATGACATTCATCAAATGTTGTTTCAATGCAATGGTCAACAACAACCTACCGTGTTGACTCAACCTTTTCCACAACAGCAACAAAATTTTGTTGCAGCTCTAGTACTCCCGCAAGGGGGAAACCAAGAAAACCTTCCTCAAGGAGGAAACCAAGAAAACCCTTCGCAAGGGGAAACCCACTCATTTTAGACATATTTGGACTAGATCATGAGGTCAATATTCAAAAAAGAGATCATTCATACGACACACCACCTAGTGTTTCAGACTCATCGGGATTAAAACCAAATGTAACACCCCGGTTTTGACCTAGTTTGCATGATGTATATAATGTAATTAATCGTGGTGAGGAGCTAAAGGCAAAATACCCACCATCGATTTGGTTGTGTATGTTTCAGAAATGGGGATATTTGCTTATGGTATATCGTGCTATTCGGCACATTATAGTTTGGCATCATGTAAATATGCACATCAATTAAAATAAACCCACAACCAGCTATGGCAATGCAACGTTAAAAATGAAAAGGGCATGATTCCAAAGGATAAGGGTGTGGGGGATTTCAATCCTTGGTCTATTGGGGGGGGAAAGCCATGTGTCATCTTCCCTTGTCTCATCCAACCTCTTTAATGTCTTGCTGAGTGGCTGAGGTAGTTATTGCTGAGTAGTGGCAGCTGTGGAAGGACTGTCAGTCCTTGCCCACATGCCCACTCCACCAGTGGATTCTTCCTCTTCACGTCGCTGGGGCAGAGGAGCGACATTCCATTCTCCCCACTCTTTCCACTCTCTCCATTCCTCCATTTTTTTGGTCTGGTCCATCCTCACGCGGAGGGTTCTCTTCACGAACAGGTGGGAGATCTTCGTTGTTACCCTCACGCGGGAAGGGGTTGGCTCTCCATTCTTTTTGGATGAATATGGTCTGTATAAGTTCTTCCCTTCACGCTGAGGGATAGTTTGGCTTCCTCACGTGCACCGTTTGGGGGATTCTCCATCAGTTTTCCATCCACCCACAGAGATTCATTCTCTCCCCTTCTCATGCACAGGAATTCTGCGTTGGTTTTGCTCACGTAGGGAGCAAGAGAAATCGTGGCTGTCACTCAGGATTTTCGGGTGCAAAAGCCATTCACACTCAGGGATGTGTGCCTGTGGGTTCCATACCCATTTTGGTGGTATGTGTATGTCCTCTTGCCAATTGTGGCCATGAATTTTGTCTATTGTGGTCTACGTGTGTGTTTTCCTCTTTCAATGCTAGGAGTTCAGTTTCTTATCCATTGAGGACTGTGGATTGTTGCCATCATTCATGGTGAGGTTGTGGCTGTTGATGTACCCTGGTTTTGGGTTGCTGTTGAGTTGTTTTGGCCATGCTAGGGCCAAGAAAAACTCTGAGTTGTCTTGAGGACTTGAGCTGTTTCACCTGTTGGTTGGGATTGGCACCTGGTTGTCTTTTCCTTCTTCACAGAGCTGTGAAGGGATTGTTTTACTGCAGTATGCAGTGGTTGGTCTTCAGACTGTTGAGAGTGGGATTAGAGGCTGTGTATGCATGAGAAGACTGTTGTTGAGGCCACCAGATTGGCATTTATCCTGTCCTAGCTCCTTGATGACTTGGTAGGATCCTGTTGTGTGGGTTTGGCTAATTGGAAAACCTTGGCTATGTGTAAGCCTGCATTGACCCTTATTCCTTGAGGAATCATGCCCAGCTCGGGGGTGGCAGTGTTGCTGAGAGATTGATGAGCACGCTGTCCTATGGTTGGGTGGAACGTTGCAGCGACGTATCTGGTTGTAGGAGAGTTCTTCATTAAAAGATAAGTACTGTTGACTATTTCATCTCTGCGATTATATCTACTGTTTCATGAATTATGATGAACATGTTAAATGATGGAATGTGTGTGTTGCTTTCGCTGAATGTTGAGTAACTATGTATCCTTGTATGTTTTATGCATCTTATCATGTGTTATGTTAAGCTTTTTAATCTCGGCATTTATCCTTGTTCATGTTCATGGGGCTGTTTTCCTATTTGAGTGGTGTGGGTAGCGTCCTCTTCGCTGGTCGGAGGGTCGGGGATGCCACAGAGTGGTATCAGAGCTCATGTTGTAGCATGGGCCTGAATGGACCACCAAGATGCAGTGACAGAGGCAGGATTTCTCTCTGCCTAGAAGAGATCAGAAATGGATGACAGAAAACTTCCACGAATTTTCCTAAGTGTTTGAACAGTCAGTTCATCGGAACACTTAGTGGAACTGACTTCTGATGTAGCGGAAGAGCTAGAAGGAAGCATGCTCGACGGAGAACAGTTGGAGGGAAAATTATGAAATTTTTTCTAATTGTTGACGTTTGTTGGCATAAAATAGATGTTGCGATCGTCGACACTGTGAAAGAATTTAGCGGTTGTCTGTCCATTGTTACGACTGTTGAAGGGACTAAAACGCCGATGTAGCAGAGTTAGTGGATCCTATTGCCGACAATAGGAAAGTTTTGAAATTTGGCTCAAGTGTTAAAAGCATTGGAAGCATAAAGTTGTTCGAGCGCTCGTTGTTTCAGATGGCTAAACAAATACATGTCCAATGGGTAAGGCCTCCGACTGCCGACGCCATGAAGAAAGTTCAAAAAACATTTCTAAGTATAGAAATCGTCGGCTATCGGAAGAAGATAGTGGTTCATACACCCACCGTTGCGGAAGCCTAGAGAACTAGACTTCCGATGAGAAAAGATTGCTGATGTCGATCAAAATTAGTTCACCGATTGGAAGAAGATTGAAGATCGTGTTTCGTCGTTGCGGCTGCTGATGGAACTATTTCGCCAATGAAAAGAAGATCAAGCGGCGGAAGAAAGTACATGATTGAGCCGACGTGGGTGAAAAATTCAAAAATTCAAAAATTTTCTAAGTGTTGAGATCATCGAAAAGTGTTAGCTGTTCAAGCAGCCGATACGTCGACTGAGTTAGCCGAAAGGACTTCCGATGCCGCCGGCGGAAGAAAGTAGAAAGGGGAAAATTTTGAAAAGTTGAAAATTCGTCTAAGTATGGAAACCGTCTGCAAAATTTAGCTGTTTGAGTAGCCGATGCAGCAGCAAGTATCGGAGGAAAATAGAAGATGAGGTTGCCGATGCGGCAGCGGAAGGAAGAAGAAAGATTTCTGAAAATTTTCTAAGTACAGAAACGTCGAGAAAATTTAGTTGTTCCAATCGCCAATGAGTTGTTTAGACACGAAATCCACAGAAGGTTTACTGCCCAACATTGCGAATGCCTAAGGAACTATCCATCCGATGGATAGTGGTTCCGGTCACCGACGTAGTGGAAAGGATTGTGGTTTGGATCGCCAATGAACATCGGAGAAGCTAGTTGTTTCGACTACCGAAACGTCGGACTGATAGTCGAAATGAGAGCTGATTCTGCAGAGGAAATTTTGAGATTTTCAAGTGGGATTTTCCAGCAGATTTCGACTGTTTTTCAACAAGATTTTTCAGCAGTTTTTCAGTGGGGTTTATAGGTGGCTGAAGTTGGCACCCAGTCCAAAATGCAATCGTGTGTAAAATGCTGAGATTTGGTGAAAATCTTCATTTTTAGAAGTGGTGTGGTTTTCACACCTGAGGTCGGAATGAAGCATGTGGATAGGCGTTGGAAAGCTTACCCAGTAGGGAACAAGGGAAAGTCACCAGAATCTGACCATGGAGTAGCAAAGTGTTAATGATGGCCGCTACTATCAAATGGAAAAATCTGGAAAGTTGCATGCCCAGAGGTAGCAAGGACTATGAAGGCTAACCAGATGTTGTGTGGAAGAGGAGTTCCATGCAAGGATGTGGGACTTGAAAAGGGAAGTTTCCTTAAACCCTATCTTGCTGATTATAACTATATTCCTAAGTTTTATACTTGAAATGTATGAGGATATGTATTGCATGCATAGGATATTACATGTTGGTAATAATATTGAAAATTATATATTTATAACGAGCCACTAATGATAACTATTGCATTGGTGTTGGCATTAGTGGAAAAACCAACGGCAACATGGACCTAGCTGAGTATGTTGCTGATGCCAATGAATGTGACCAGCAACCCTATGAAGAAAGGGATAAGGCAACTAGTCCATAATCAAAAGTTGGTGAGCAAAGTCTGCAATCCTCTGCGAGATACCGACTAAACTGGTAATGCCAAGGGTGTAAGTAGGACCCATGAAGGTAAGAGTTTGATTATGACAAACTCCAAGGAGTGGTAAAGGTAAGAGACCTCATACCATGTGGATATTTGAATATAGAAAGGTGTCATGCCTGTATATATTGGTTGAGCTTAGTAGCCCAAGGAAAGTAAGTATTGATGATCTTGATTATAGTAATGCATCCTATATGAAGTAGTCATGGTTAGGCCATGCATGGTATGTTGAATGCATAGTATTCCTGAATCAATGCAAGGTATCATTGAGTGGATATGCATTAAAAATATTTTATGAATCTTATAGTCATGCATTGAATGTATGCATGTGAAGGGTGTGAGTGACTGATTGCATAAGTATAGGTGCAAATGTTGTGATGTATTGCATGAATGTCTTGAGATGAATGCATGTGATATTATGAATAACTAATGGCTGAAATGATGAATTGATGACAATTCAGGAACCATTTCAAAAGCTATTGTGAATGCAGGATAGTAAGTGCATAAAGAGGATAGTCATGATCAATTGGCTGCTAGAAATT
>LPNX010931311.1:252547-265971 GCA_001517045.1 Pseudotsuga menziesii | reverse complement strand
TTAGAGCATGGCAATGAGAGTAAGACCATGACAAATGCCAGAATCTACCATGTGAAAGAGCCAAACCTTATGAGAAAAGTCTCATGGCTGTGAAAATAGTTGCTATGCATAATGGGTTGTTAAATTTGAATTGTGAATTTTGGATTTAAGAAATTGTTGACGACTACTATTCACTATTGTCTTGCATAAGATTGTGTCAGGAGGATGCATTGTAAGTGGGTATTCATATTATGCTAGTAAGAATAAAAATTATAATGGGCATAGTAGTGCTACTTACAAGAGACCCACAAATGAGGATCACCTCATTGCTAAGCAAACTAATTTCTGTAGTAGACCGAATTGCAAATTCTTATTGAATTTAATTACTAATGTCATTGCTTGGTTATGGAAAAATCAATTTGGATTGTATTATCTGATAATGATTTACTGTTTGGATATTTGATGAATGTGCCATGGGTACACACTGCAGGAAGATCATGTGTGATGTCCTGCAAGAGCCAAACTTCATGGGGAGGTTTTCCCTTATCTTGGAAATGGGTTTCGGGTGAAACTCCATTGGACATTCTGGAAATGTCTCATCTGCACTAAATGTTTGGTAAGCAACATGAGTGAGATGGTATATATTATGTCGGTAAGACATGTGTGGATATGAACTGTAAAAAGGATTTGGGATGGCTAACCGAGGGACTGTCAACTCGGAGAAGGGAGCCCCCATTCCTCCTTAACGAAGGAATACTGCGTCGGCAAATGGACAAGTATTATGTGACCCTTGCTAAGAATATGCATGTTTGATTGTTAAATTCCATATGCAGAACATGTTTTGATTTTATTTCCATAATGACCAATTGCTTGAGTATGAAGAGGGCCTACATGGCACACACCGGAAAAGAGTGCACACTTTTCTGATGTCGGATCATGAAAGGGTTTTCAATATTGATTACACCCTAGGGAGTGGATGCACTCCTAGTGTCTCAATACTTAATAGTGAATGATATGAAATATGGTTACAGCTTTAGAGCAATAACACTGATGAGTTTGCTTATATTGCTTGTGTTGACAGGCTAAATAGATGCAGTTGGGTGTTGCACCCTAAAGGTAAAAGGTAAAAGGTAAATGGTTGTTGTGAGGGGTTGCAGAGTAAGGGTTATTGTTGATATAAGTGTATTGTTGATATAAGTGTATGTTGGTATAAGTGTATGTTGGGATGTTATATGCCTGATGATCCATAGTAGATCCTAGACCTAGAAATGGTCGTGGTAAAGTTCCAATCCCAGTCAACATGTGGATGTACTGGCTGGACATTAATTATTTGATGTTGTGGAAGTAGCCTGCGTGCTGACCTAACATCCAAGTCCATAGGCGATCCCAAGTCTTGCAAAGCGAAGCAGGATCCCGTGGACCAACAAGGAAACGTACAATACAAATAAGTATTGGATTATTTTGCTTATGAATACACATGTGTATATGATTTGGTTATGATGTTTTAAGCTCTTGTCCTAGAGATAAAACCGATGAGAATAAACTGAACATGTGAATCTATTCAATGTTTGGATATAGGTATCGCTGGGAACGAGGACTATGAGAGCATCCTAGGGGTGCATGCAGGCATGTGACTGTCCTGGAGAGCTCGAAATGAGCATTAATGAAAAAGGTGCTAGTAAGACTGTGGAGGTCCTAGCAGCCGAGACAAACCATGTGGAGAGACTCCATGGTTTAGAGGTCTGGAATAGACTAGAGACACTAAGTGTCATGACCAAGAGGGATTGGTCCAGCATTCATGGTGAAGTGAAAGAGGTTGAGAGCATGAAAAGCCACAGTGGCGGTGTGGGTTCCAGGATGGAACAAAACAAAGAGGGGAAAAACTCTTGCTGCTCTCTCTTTCCCTTTTTAATTATATATATATATATATATATATGCATTGTGAAAACAAAATATTGTTGAATGCATGTATGACTGAAAACGGAATGTGTGTATTTGCTGAAAGTAAATTATGAATGCTGGAATAGTTAATTCCCTGCCCAAGAATGGACATGAATGAGCTCGTGTGCCTATTGGGAAGGCATGAAAAATATGAAAGCCTCCTTGATGAGACTTGGACTGTCATGCCGATTGGGTAATTAACTAACTGATTTTAATGTTTATATTATGCTTGGTCTGACAGGATTTCAATGGTGCATTTCACAGGTGAGAAAAGTGAAACCCGGTGGTGCACATTGATCATGGAAGCAGGTCAAAAATTGCTAGACTTAGCTGTAAGTCTCCTTCAAATGATTACCAAGACCTAAGAAAATATTGGGAATATGCTCAAGATACAGAAAAGGCAGAATGAAATGAACCACCAGATTTTGTAAGACTCTATTGGTTTGGAAAGGGAGGTGAAAAGCCTTCTGGGAGCAATCGGCAAAGGAAAGGAAGGTGGATCAGTGATGGGGCATTTTCCCAAGTGACCCGTTAAGAAATGGTCCAGGAATGAAGACTCAAAGGAAATTGAGCAGGTAAAGATGAAGCAGCTAGTGAAATGTTGGGAATGCGGAGAACATCATTTACGCCGGGACTGCCTAATGAGGGAACATGATGAGGGCAATAGCTGCAAAGTTCCTAGACTTCAGGATAAGCTAGAAGCTGAGAACCAGCAGTACAAGTCCGTGGAAGCCAAGGGGCTTGGTCTTGCACGTTCATAGTGAATAATTGAATGTGGGACAGATCTACAAAAATTTTGAAATTTTGATGTGCAATTGTATATATATTGTATATGTATTCCTATGTATTGGAACACCGAGGACGGTGTTATTCCAAGGGGGAGGGGAATGTAACACCCCAGTTTTGACCCCTTTTGCATGATGTGTATAATGTAATTAATCGTGGTGAGTAGCTAAAGGAAAAATCCCCACCATCGATTTGGTTGTGTATGTTTTGGCATTGGGGATAGTTGTCGATGGTATATCATGATATTCGGCACATTATAGTTTGGCATCATGTAAATACGCACATCAATTAAAATAAACCCACAACCATCTATGGCAGTGCAATGTTAAAAATGAAAAGGGCATGATTCCAAAGGATAAGGGGGTGGGGGATGTCAAACCTTGGTCTATTGGGGGGGGGAAGCCATGTGTCATCTTCCCTTGTCTCATCCAACCCCTTTAATTTCTTGCTGAGTGGTTGAGGTAGTTATTACTGAGTAGTGGTGGCTGTGGTAGGACTGTCAGTCCTTGCCCACGTGCCCACTCCACCAAAGGATTCTTCCTCTTCACGTCGTTGGGGCAGAGGAGCGACATTCCATTCTTACCACTCTTTCCACTCTCTCCATTCCTCCATTGTTTTGGTCTGGCCCATCCTAATGCGGAGGGTTCTCTTCACGAACAGATGGGAGATCTTCATTGTTACCCTCACGCAGGAAAGGGTCGGCTCTCCATTCTTTTTGGATGATTGTGGTCTGTATAAGTTTTTCCCTTCACGCAGAGGGACAGTTTGGCTTCCTCACATGCACCATTTGGGGGATTCTCCATAGGTTGTCCATCCACCCACAAAGAGTCATTCTCTCCCCTTCTCATGCATAGGAATTCTGCGTTGGTTTTTCTCACGCAGGGAGCAAGAGAAATCGTGGCTGTCACTCAGGATTTTCGGATGTAGAAGCCATTCACGCTCAGGGTTGTGTGCCTGTGGGTTCCATACCAGTTTCAGTGGTATGTGTATGTCCTCTTGCCAATTGTGGCCATGAATGTTTTCTATTGTGGTTTGCGTGTGTGTTTTCCTCTGTCAATGCTAGGAGTTCGATTTTTTATCCATTACGGATTGTGGATTGTTGCCATCATTCATTGTGACGTTGTGGTTGTTGATGTACCCTGGTTTTGGGTTGCTGTTGAGTGGTTTTAGCCACACTAGGGCCAAGAACAAATCTGAGTTGTCTTGAGGACTTGAGCTGTTTCACCTGTTGGTTGGGATTGGCACCTGGTTGTCTTTGCGTTCTTCACAGAGCTGTGAAGGGATTGTTTTGCTGTGGTATGCAGTGGTTGGTCTTCGGACTATTGAGAGTGGGATTAGAGGCTATGTATGCATGAGAAGACTGGTGTTGAGGCCACCAGCTTGGCATTTATCCTGTCCTACCTCCTTGATGACTTGGTAGGACCCTGGTGTGTGGGTTTGGTTAATTGGAAAACCTTGGCTATGTGTAAGCCTGCATTGACCCTTATTCCTTGAGGAATCATGCCCAGCTCGGGGGTGGTAGTGTTGCTGAGAGATTGATGAGCACGCTAGCCTATGGTTGGGTGGAACGTTGCAGTGACGTAGCTGGTTGTAAGAGATTTCTTCATTAAAAGATAAGTATTGTTGACTATTTCATCTCTGCGATTAAATCTACTGTTTCATGAATTATGATGAACATGTTAAATGATGGAATGTGTGTGTTGCTTCCGCTGAATGTTGAGTAACTATGTATCCTTTTATGTTTTATGCATCTTAGCATGTGTTATGTTAACCTTTTTAATCTCAGCGTTTATCCCTGTTCATGTTCATGGGGCTGTTTTCCCGTTTGAGTGGTGTGGGTAGCATCCTCTTCGCGGGTCGGAGGGTCAGGGATGCCACACCAAATGGCTTTATCACTATCGAGAAACCAGCCATTGACATAGTGCCTCGACCCCCAAAATGGGTGTTAATTAAAACAAAACCTAATCCTAATGCAAGAGTAGCTCAAAACTATCGTATATTGGAGGACTTAACTCATGCACCTTGTGCCATGTTG
This sequence comes from Pseudotsuga menziesii, assembly GCA_001517045.1. Classification (NCBI taxonomy): domain Eukaryota; kingdom Viridiplantae; phylum Streptophyta; class Pinopsida; order Pinales; family Pinaceae; genus Pseudotsuga; species Pseudotsuga menziesii. Next base: position 261,230 of record LPNX010931311.1, on the reverse strand, counting down.
ACCTTAGAGGTATTACAAAGTTGTCCAAATCAAATAAAAGCACTATTATCTTCCATTGGTGCAATTGACCTGAATGATACTGGTTTGATCACCTTTGATTTAGAACAACTAACAAGCAGGCTTCCATCACATGTCGCTTTTCATATGAAAGTGTTGTCACATGGGGTGAATATTTTTTGAACCGTTATAAATGAAGGAGCCTCCACTTGTGTCATGTCTTTAGGATGTTGGAAGGGCTTAGAATCAACCACTTTGAAATCATCAAACAAATTCCTTAAAGAATTTGATGGACACTCATTCCCACCTCATGGACTTATTACAACTTTCCCAATCGAATTGGGAGGGAAAACAATTCAAGTTGATGTTGAGGTAGTGGATGCACCCATACATTGCAATATATTATTGGGACACAGTTGGATACTTGCAATGATGGAAGTAGTGTCTTCAATATTAGGAGTAGTTTGGTTGCCCTATCAAGATAAGATCATTACAATCAATCAGTTAGAGTACTGCACACCTGAAACTGGTATCCACTCAAATATACCTTTTGTGGAGAACTCAAAAGCATCGATTCAAGATATAGAAGTTGGGATGTTAAAATACTCTTCCCTCATGGGAACCTTCACAATCCCTCAACAAATATCTACCCTTAAAACTAAACCAGTTTTCACCATCACATTAGAAATTTACTTTCCACTAACCGTTTTTACCGAATCCAATACGATGATAGGTTCCACTTCATCAGATGGAACTACGATAGAGGACATCCAGGTTCAAACTAGTAAAGGAAAGGAAATACATTCATACGTACTTGATGAAACTAGGAGTAGTACCCCACTACCTGCTATAGAAATATAAAATCAAGCAATTCAAAATGCTTCAGCAGACTCAGATCAAAATCCTTCTCCATTGGAGGAATATATTCTGTGTAAATCACCGGTATGGGATATCAATACTCCAAATAGTCATGACATATTAGATCAAACCTTTTCATCTGATGAGGCTATGATGGAAGTCATGAATATCTCAGAAATACCTTGGGAAGATATGCATCATAGATTATCATTTATTTCTAAACCAGATTCCTTAGAAGTAAAACATGAGAATTTTTACGTTGATGATGACATGGAAAGGTACCAATTCCCTATCCAAACACACAATGTGCTTTCAGAAGGAAATTTGGCAAAAATTTCAGAAACCATTCCTACCAACTATCTATCAAACCTAGAATCGTCAAGAATATCAATATAGGTTCCAATTGCTCTCCAGAAGAAATCACACAATATAATTCTTTATTTAAAGAGTTGCATGATTTTTTCGCTTGGCTATATGAGCACTAATACATTTGGGTGGATTTTTCCATGAAATATTTCCATGTTTTGAACATTTGTGGATTAATACTTCATTTTTTTATCATGGCAAAAAAACTGTGGCAATATCGACGTTTTTTAGATTTTCGACACAATTTCGTCTCTATATCGATGATATATGGCTATCTTTAATTTAACATTCTTATTTATTTAAATCTTATTTGAAAGGGGGTGCAGTTGGGACCTCATCGTGGGAAATAAAATGAACTTATTTTGACTTACATATTGCCATTTGAGGTACTTTCTATACATTCAGTAGGATCACTATGACCTGACCAGCATACTACCTTTGGAAAAAGCCTCCAAATGCAACAAGAAAATATTCAAATTATTGGATTTATGGCAGAGCAAGTCAGGCTATATGATGACTGGAGATATAACTTTTTATGGAAATAGATCGAAGCAAGAAATTAAGAAAAGGAGTCACTTGGACAGGAATTCCACAAAATATTTCACATAATATCATATATAATGAATGCACATACAGAAAAATAATACAATTAATCATTTAAACTGCTAGTAGAAATCACACCCGCCAAACCAATGCCAGCTTTCAACGGCTCTTGGCTATTTACGCACAGGTTAGTAAGCATGCATCCTTTTTTTGCTGTAAATAGGTTTTTATTTCCATGTCTTAGGAGGACGATCTCATCACCGATTTATTTTTGTCATCATTAACCAAAATTTATTTAATTTTCCACATCATCATCATTTTAATTTTATTTTTTATGCCAAGACTTGTCCTTCTCTTATGCCCGCATACCCTTCTTCAATTGCCTGTATGGGGGTCTTTGATCTTCCAATAAGTATGCCCACACTGTCCATCTTCAAGGTGCTAGTAGATGATGCATTCAGATGCCTACAAGGGCTATATAGATTCCCAAAACTAGGGTTTAAATATTCCCACAATTCCCACAAATTCCTACAGCAAGTCATTCCTTATGCTCGTAGCTCACACCAGGATTCCCGCAGGTGGCCATAAGGGATGCCTGCACATGATGGTAAGAATATGCCTACAATATGCAATATTATATGCCCACAATAGTTTTTATTATGCCCACATGATCTTCTGGAGATGCCCACAATATTTTCCTTGGCCACTATTTTATCATGCCTCCAGCCGTCTCTGTCATCAAGTTTGCTTGTCTATTGTCATGTCACCATATCCTTGTCATCTTTTCACCAACATCTTTGTCTTTCCCAAATCATCTTCAAATGACCACAGAATGGGTCATTTGACTCTCTAAATGTTCCATGCTTGTCATGCTTACTTGTCAATGTCATTATGCATGTCCTTAGTCATCTCTGTCCTTCATGTCTTGTTCCAATTACACCTTTCTATGTCATCATGCTTAGACACCTCTTTGAATCTCTGTTTGTTATTTATTTTTTTAATGAAATAATCAATTAAAACTTATTCTAATCATTGCATCTCTCCAATAGTAATATGTGTCTCTTCAAAACTCTATCTTAATTCTTTTTATTAAATTTCTGTTTATTTTTCTAAATACGTTCTTGTAGCTTCTTATTTAATAAACTATGTTTATTATTTTTCACTAACTTTGCAGGTCCATATTTTGCATATATGACCATCATAATGAAAACTGAAAGTATGGCTAGATAGCCACCTCAACAAGGATCAGATCCATGTCACATTTTGAATTTTTTTATACAAACACATTAGCTGGAGATTATTTGAAAATAAGATTCCAAAATGTTTAATTAACACTTGGACACAATTGTTTTTAACTTGTAAAAACAATTTTTATTCTACTTTTGCAGATTGATTTCTCCATTATGTGATCACCATAAGGAAACCTACAAGCATATCTAGATATCCATTTCAACAATGAACAAGACAATATCACAAGACAAATATTTTGACAAACACACAACCTCTGGCAAGCATTTCAAAATAGCTTCTCAACCTATTTTGAACATCAAAACATGTTTCTTCCCATTATGGTGGACTCCTATTTCACATGTGTGAACACTCTATGGAGACTTGAAGTCAGGAGCAGATGGAAAACTTACCAAATAATGGATCCATGACGTTTGATAAATTTACTTCCACAAAAACAACCCTTGGCGGGAATTTCCAAATGACCTCTCAAACTCCTATTTTTAACACTTGGTCAATTTTCTTTTGTTCTCACTATGCAAAATATTATTTTTCCTATTTTTGGCAGATTGATATTTTGCATATGAGACCATCATAAGACAACCTAAAGGTATGGATGGATAGTTAGTTCACCAAGGAACATGACTATACTACCTGATGAATTTTATCATCAAAATAACCCCTCCTTGCGGGAATTTCAGAATGCCTTTTCAATTTCTTGAATCTAACACAACCAATTTTCTTGTGTTCTTAAAATGCAAAATAATATTTTCTTACTTTTGGCAGATTTATATCTTTGTCATACAACACTCCATAGTATAACTGATACCATGGTTAGATGCACCCATCAACAAGATATAGCCTAACACTTTCATATTATTTTTCTTATCATCCTATGAGATAGGACGGGCATTTCCCTGAGGCCACTGAGGCAGTATTTCCAGTACTGGAATAGTGCAAAACAACCTGAAACTCTATTCTGGCTGACTATTATCCTTGGCACCAAACATATTCTTTGAGAATGGAGACCATGGTGAGATATCCTCTTCAAGACGTTGTAGGATGATAGCTTTAGATAATTTTTATCATACACCTATAAGGTACGGCGGGCAGTTTTCCAAGGCCACATTGTTATAGCGGTTTTCACCACTCTCGGTGAATCACACTTTGTATGGCCTTCCCATGTCCCACTGCAGACTCTTTAGACCCCATGGACAATATTTTATCCTTTGATGTTACCTTGATCATCCCTAAAAACTATATAAAAGATGATATACGTGGCTTTTTCCCCGATAATCGCGTACACACGCGGGTTTGACTCCTATAACTGCGTACATCGGGATGTGTGCGTAAGTCCAAATCCTTTTGGATTTTTCCTTTACTTGGATCCGACTCATTCGACTCCTGGCATTCCATATGCCTTGAGATCGCTCGGATTCGACCCTTCATTATCCCTTGTGAAGCTATATAAGGAACCCCTTGGTACATTGAAGGCATATAGAGAGATTGAAGCAACAAAACTATAGTCCATTGTTGCCAGAACTATACTTGAGTCTACATCCCTTTGTCCCTTTGGAGCACTGTTGTGTTCTTCCCAAGCTTGCCTTTGCTAGTGAGCTTGCTATTGAGAGATGGAGGATTGAGGTGGTGGAGGCCCAAGTGGGGGATTCAGTTTCTCCGATTCGTAGACATGCCGTCAAAGGTTGTATCTATCTTGTAATCTCTAATTTATATTAATAAGAACTATCTTTCCTTGTCCAATGATGTGTATTTGATTGAATATTGTATCCATTGGAATATGTCAAATGCTTTTACATTATTGATTATATATGCTAGAATAGATCTAACACCATGATATATAGTATGCTTGTATTGTTTACTTGTTGTTGAGGAAGTATTATATCAATTCAAGATGAAGATTGGAAAGCTCAATGGGGATCTACTTCAACCGTCCGAAATAAGGTATGAGGTCTGATCCTTTAGTGTTAGACATTTTATTTCTATTGCATATTGGGAAAGATTGATTTCTGGAGTAAATTCTGTCTATTGTGGTACCCCAAGCCATAGGAATTTCTCTCCGTAACAGAATTGGCGATTCCACTAGGGATGTTCCTTTTTTTTATTTGGGGTTTACGGGCACAATGGGCTTGATATTATTGACTTGCTCTCTATTTTCCTTGTTTCTGTGTTGCATTGTATAGTATGTTCATCCATTGACACTCCCCTTTATTGGTTTGAACCTTGGCCTACTTTTTACCACTGCCTTCTCTGTATACACAGGTTTTTGGTCAAAAGTCACGTATACACGTGGATTTTTGGCCAAATGTCACGTATACATGCAGGTTTTTGGACAAAATCTACGTATACACTCAAGTTTTTGGTCAAAAGTCACGTATATACGCAGCCGTTCTTTATACAGTCGCGTACATCCTCCCTTTTGGTGAGTTTGATGTTATGGGAAGTTGCTGGGTGGGTTGTGAGTGTGGTTGGGTCTTCCTTGGGTCTGATGTTGTCTGTTGGATGCTTCTTTTGTGACCAGAGACTGCTTTTTCATTTATTTTTCTTTGGAAATAGTTTTAGTTATTTTCCCTTTTTGTTTTTCCATTAGTGCATTACTCTTTTTGTCTTGGTGTCTTGCTGGGCTTGTCTTTTATACTTGCTGCAGAGACTGAGAGTTTTAGATGACTTTTATTGCATTTTTCATTCTTTTATATTGAAAAGTACAAAGTAGTTGCACTCTTAGTTGCATATTAGATATGGATTTGAGGAGGTACTTGCATTGGATTTCTTGGATGAGAGTTGTTTTTAGGCTTTCATATAGGAAGGATTGCATTGAAATTCGGAAAGGAATATATATTTATGCATCTCATGTAGTGGCATACCCTATTTTTCATTTGACAAAGGTTGCACTTAGCATTGTTTGTTATGGTGTGCACTTTTATTTCACTGTTGAGTCATAACTTCACTAGTTGCACGGCCATTTCCCTTTGAGTAATTACAGCCAACTAAAATCAACGCTAATTAAAATGAATTACACTCTTTTCTTTTCTAGGGTGCACCAACAAGCTTAGGTTTTAGGATCTTGGAATAGTTCATTGTAAGTCAATTCTCCAAGATCACTAAACAACAACATCTAGGTGTCTTTCCAGGGAGTGTGTGAAATCCTTGGTATAACCATCACTCTCAGGATCCTCCTCTCAAACGGGAGTTAAGCATGAGGCAGTGTGAAAGGTTATTGATTGGGATGACCCCTAGTCATAACTGAGTAGCACCAGAGATATTTCCAGGATTGTATTCGTATCTAGGGGCTCTTTCGAGAGTTTCAGGATTTGCTACCCTGCCCATACGGTCAATCTCGCCTGCGACTGTCCGCCTGAGCTTTCATTATATTGAGGTGACCTTAGTGACCTTACCTAGGATATCGCGGGGGTACTTGTAGAGGTTATTCTGCATGTGTCCCGGCCAGGTTGGGGTCGGACAGCACAGTCACTTTACGCGTTGAAGCTGAGGGCCACAATAATTGGTTACGTAACTCCGCTTGTAGTGTATGGGATTTTCGAGCCTCTCCTAGGCGATAAATACCTACTGCATTCGGGAGCTCACATATCCTCCCCTTGGTTTGCTTGTATTTTGGCTATAGATTTTCTTAGGAGTGTGCTCTTTGTGTGCTAGTTGGCCTTTGGGATCGTGGTTAATTGAGTATATTTATGCTCTCTTGAGTTCAGGTCCTTTTATTTTTAGCATGCCTGGTATCCTATCACCTGTCTTGGTCCTAGTACAGACTCTGATGTCAGACTTGGGGGCATAATAGCCCCTTATTGTGCTCATAGATTTGGTAATGGTCGTCTTCCATCCTCTACTCCATTTGTGGAGGATTTTTTTCCCTTCGCTCAGTCTTTACACCAGTGGTCACCCTCATTGGGGTGGTAGTGTATGCATGAACGTTGGGTCTACACCTTAGTTTCCTTTTTACGTCTCATCATTCACCACACTGTTTCCTTTGGGTGTGGTTTTCATGATCATTCCTCCCTATATCCTATAGTGTGGATTCTTTATTGACTATTTTGGGTTGTTTTGGTCTAATATGGTTTTCATGTAGGGTCCACTTTTTGTACACTCTCTCCGAGGTTTCGACCCATTCGTGCCCATCATAGGTATTATGTCTGAACTGGCATATAGGTTAGGATATCACATCCGCTTGCACTTATGCATTGCCTTATGACCGTTCCATCTTAACCTTAGGTATGAACCCATTCCATGGTATCACGGAACCTTCATGCTGCTATTAGAAGTGGTACTATGTGAATGGTAGAGCTTTCCTTTACATGGGTTCCCTAGTTAGCTCCCCTTTGTATTTGGTGCCCATGTCATGAGTCCTCTCTTAGGTCTGGGAGTCCGTTGTATAGTACTGCCATGACATTTCGCAAGAGCCTCATACTCATCTTGATCTTATGCTGGCCTGTTTCCCCCCGGACTCCCCTTATGTCAAGTTGTGAATGCATTATCATGAGCTTTGCTTGCCTTATTGAGCTTTATGCCGGCTCCCCTGACATTGCGTTTCAGCCATATAGCCCAAGCTTGTCTCATGTCTAGCCATGCAAAGCCATTTTTTTATATCCTTCATAGCTTGATTCTTTTTTTACCGGGAGGGGATTTTCTCCCGAGTGTCGATATCCTACACATGTATCCTTGCATTGAGCATAGGTATGTTCCACTGCTTGGAACTAGTTTGTTTTCCCTCATGACACTCCTCTCCTCCTAGTTTGTAACTATAAAGCTAGTTTATTCTTTTTTCAAGCTTTTCAAATAACTGAAAAAGTCCAAAAAATCAAAAAACCAAAAATCCGGACAAGGAAAGATGTTATCTTTGGTAGCTGTCGAGTTGTGTCACCTTCGAACAGAGCACTGTATATCACATCCATTGGTTGGGTTATAGTTTGACTTAGGAGTTGTACTCGTTTATCTGAGTTTATCTCCACCGACTGGTTAAGCTTCCAGTCCCTATGGAGCCTCTGTTGATGCCTCCTGTGTCACAGAGATGTCCCAGTTTATATATCGAGTCTATGCTACCTTCATTCAGTCACCATACGCCGTTATGCTCTTGTTTGAAGGAAGTTGAAATCTGTGTCAGCCATTCCTCAGTTATCTTGACTTTGCATGTCATCCATTCCCGGTACAGTTACTGGTTCGTGCACTTTATGATCGAGTCCTTCCACATTAGAAAGCTTTGCTGAGTACCTTGTGTTGGATGATGGGGGATGCCTTAATGCCCTCCTTCCAGCGGATTTCATCCCATCGACTTCAGATCATTTATTCTGGGATTGGAGTCTAGAGTCATTTTGAGTGCCTTGAGACTTGCAGTCATCAGTGGCAGGTTCTCTCACCATCGACAGTTTCTTGGGAATACATCAATGTCCCCTGATCAATGGATTCTCTCAAGCGTTTGACCTCAACACATCTATTCACACTTGTTAGTTTGCACTCTAGTACCTTGATTCCCATTATCATCATCAGTGGGTAATCTCGCATCTGTTAACGGTATACATCAATGAATGGTAATCAGACGATGGACTACTATGTTCAACCTTGACACCTCTATTCGCATAGTAGGACATGTACTCGTAGCGGTTTGTGTAGAAGACCTTCCAGACTGGTGGCATCTCTTATATGCTACCTCCTTGATCGTGCTAAT